>PDGT01000003.1:7315672-7445082 GCA_003671415.1 Megathymus violae | reverse complement strand
ATTTCGCCGCACGCACTCCCCGGACCCCGAGGAGGAGCGACTGCCCGTGTTCAACCGCCTCTCGTCGGCGTTCGGCGATCTCGTGATCGCCTAGGTCCGCATTATCGCCTAGTCTTAAGTTAAAAAACCGAGCGTAGCATATAAGGATCGTCCGTCACCTCAGTGCCTACTCGACGTCTTCCAACCCGCGCCGAGCGCCGTCCCGCTCGCCGCGCCTCGCGCCCGCACACCCGCTCAACGAATGATCTCCAGTTTGCCGATGTTCTTTGACTACTTTGCCCTGTAGTATTTTAAAGTTTGTGTACACTGGCGTCTCGAAAGTTTGCGGTGTGAATATAATGGTATGCATCTTTAAGTTATCGGCACGCACTTGTATACCTATGGCACCTTATATTATTAGATATTTATTGTGTAGCTCGCGGAAGTCTTCCCGATGCGATCCTCCGCCGAGCGGTGTCTGTGTAAAGTTAGATTATAGAAACATTTTATTTATTTCGTACTGCCTACCCGCGCTCGGTACCGTACCGCGAGAAGGCGCTCGTGATCTATATTTAAGGTTTTAAGATAATAATTTATTATTTATTTCGAGTCTCTTTAACTGTAATAATTATTTGATAGATGCGATGCCGCACCGCATACGAACGAGGCACGCGTCGACGGGACGTGGCTCGTTACTGTAACCTCAGCTCGACTGATCATTCTTTGTAAAATCACCTCGAAACTACCAGATACGACGAGTGGAATCAGTCGTCGCCGACCTCGGGGGCTCTGTGGATAATATTCTCTCGTAATAAAAATAAAATGTGACGTCCGGAGTAGGTCCGACGATTCACTTGTGTCGCTCGCTAGGCACGATGATGGAAGGCTGCCCGACACCGCTAGCTATATCAATCGAACAGTTCGTCGAGAAGCCCCGCGATCCTGCGTCGCGCCGCATCGAGCGGCTCGTCTGCGAGCATTTTTCTTTTTTGCGTCGAAGGAAGAGGGCGAGCGAGCTGAAACCTGTTTGAAGTTTTGGTGATTATTTTTTTCGTCCTCGCGCCCGCACTCTCGAGTCCCTCTCGCTTCGGCGTACGATGAGATCGCGTCCGGACGTAGGCAAAAAATGACAGAAATCGGAGAATGTGCCCGCCGAACTCCCGAGTTATCGTACCAATATAACATGTATAAATATAAAAGCTACTACTTTAATAGTATAGTATATAAATAAAAGATATAAGAGGGCGAGGAGTCGCCGGGCGCGTCGGTGGCGGCCCTTCCCCTGCGCTTCCACGCCGCCGCCGCGCGCTTCTCAACGAGTGCCTTTTACTTTATAAACAAAATAAATCGATTATAATATTTAATTTTTAGTTGACCAAGATAGATTGAATGTTTATTTATTGTCTCCTTTTGAATAAAATATTCAAATTGGCGCGGTTATTACTTTTGTACTTTGACAGAGCTAAGTGATTAGTTTCGACGTAGAATAGTTTTTTTTTTCTTTGAATTTAAAGTGTGATATTTTATAATATTTATATAACAAAGTTTAAAGTTTTAATTAAGGGACCAATGTAAGTGATTAGGAGAAATTCTGATAGAACCGACCGGTTACGTTTAGCAACATACCGAATCATCATTGTATCGTCACACCTGAAAAGTTGATATTTTTGATATCGGATCTATTTTGTACTTTCAATAAAGCAGCATTTTGACCATTGTCGGTATTGTGTTTGATTATTGTTTGTAGATTGATTTGGATAACGATATCCGTACATTTTTCTCAGTATCTCAGTGTAGTGTTAATTTCAGAGTTCATCTCAAAACGAGTCGCGGTTTGGTGACCACTAAAAGATAATAATTTTGTACCCTAATGTTAAGTAATTAGTCGTAAGCGTTTTCATAAAGTTCGCAAATATTATTTATTATCAGTTCATTACAAATTATAAACCATTTAAGCTGATTTATTTAATTTCTTTTGTATTTAAAAACGAACATTTAAGAACTACGATAACTTGTAACTTAATGTTAGTTATATAATATCATGAGTCATTTAATATAACAGGCATTAGTTTAAAGCTGTAGTACCTACGTGAGTTGTAATTAAGTATTTAATTTTTTTTTATTTAATTTCAATCTTAAAATAATTTTCCAATAAAAATGACTACTCTATTTTCATACGGACAAAATTAAGGTTAAAGCTTGTTTATGACATTTTTCTTTTAAGTTTCTTTATTTCCATCTGCATTTTTATTGAATTATAGTCAAAATATGTTATGAACCTGTTTTATTTTTGTTTTTCTTACCCAAACCAAATCCGTTCCAAAAATCCCATTATATAATTATCCCAAATAATATGAATAACAATAAGATAATAATAATAATGATGCCATACATAATAAATAGCACACTATTCATTTTACCCTACAATCGAATGTAACCACAATCAAATAGATGATTTATTAATATTTAATTTCCTGCTGTAACAATATCTTACATTATAGAAAAGAAATTACAAAGTCAAGTTTCATACAAGTAAGTCGCATTATGTACCTTTTGGAAATAATATCAAATTAAATTGTATTTTGGTGTGATATTTGATACCAATACAATGAATGCTCACTACTTTTCTCTGTTTTGATTAATTGTTGCGGTTGACATGGACATACAGAAATCAGACATAATAAACAGCCAAATCTAGAACAAATATTTTTTTTTCTTATCCATAAATACCTGTCATATCTGGGATATAGAATTTGCGGCCTTATGTTAGTAGGGAAAGGTCAAACCTAACTTCAAATATTTATCGTTCGTGTACTTCTAGCTAATTTAAATCAGTTTCAGCCTTAAACTTTAAATGAAACTACTTTTCGTATAAAATATATGTATTCAATTATCATTTTTTCTATTAAAAAATTGTTCAAAAACGATTTGTTTGATACCTATTAAATTATATTTTTATATTTTATTTCTATTTTAATAATATTAATTATACGTTTAACACATGTGTATTAAACGACAAAATTTTAATCCCGCAGTTAGCTATTCGATATAGTAAGCAAGTTTATGAGATGATAAAGTTATAATTTGGTAGATCAAAGTGCCCTCTAGCGCATTTGGTTTTGAACCTGCTCGCCGAAGGAAGACTTCGAAGGGGAGGTTTGATCCCGCTTAGCCTAGATTCGTGATGTATGTGATGTATTGTCTGTTTAAACTACAAGGAAAGTGCAGAAATATGGTTGTGTAAGCTTATATAAATTTTGCTTTAATCTCTCAATCAAATGAATTCTTTTTACTTTATCTGACAAACGATAACGGAAAAATTCAGAAACGAAAGATTATGTTCCTTAATTTCAAGATTTGTGAAGACTAAAATGTTTCAATAACAGAGATTTTTCACTTGATTATGTTAAAAGGATACGGGCACAATAACAACTGGAAATAATACGAAACATAGTCAATATACAGGTAACGCTGGTCGATTGCGGACTGGAAGATTTTACATTACATCTCCAAGTCGATTATGGAAAACTATCGGTCTTGCCGATCCTCTAGATGTTTTCCTACAGAGAAGCAAGTGAATATTTCTAAAATGCAAATAACTTTGAAAAGCTACGTCGAGTCATCTGGGCATACACATCTATTGATTGTATATTTGAATTATATTATATGAAATGTTACATAGGATTTCTGAATATTCACAAATTATTTATGATACACAATAATGTATATAGGACATAATATCGACCTAGTTCCGGTTTAATATTGAATTTGCACGCAATATTTCCTTACTGTTGATAACGCGCTGTTACGACAATATTGTAGTTTGTTTCAAATAGTAGGTATTCACAATAATAACTAAGAATAAATTTTTTCTTTAAGTTTAAATCATGTAAAAGAAAAGGCTCATACACTGTATGTAAAGTCTGATATTCTAGTCATAAACCTACAGATAAATAACATCATATCGTGAAACCAATGACACTGAGTAGGGAATAATTACATATTATTCTGAAAGGGCATCGTCACATAATTTTCATTAAAAATTATGTTTAACCATGTGATGGATAATAATGTAGTCATGGGTTCATAAAAGGTTATTTGTACTGCAACTTGTTTACTATGTTGGCCGAGTTTGATTTGGATAAAATATTCGTGTCGTTTGACTGTAGGTACCATACTTATTTAAATATAACTTCAACTGGAATGTGTTTCGATCAGAAAATTTTATTTAATCCACCAATAAAAATGCTATGTCAACGATAGTTAGTGGACAAACGGGTGTATTGAAATACGATTTAAATGTTCAAAGTTTGTACTAATTAGGTACGCATTTGAAGTACGCAAGTTATAAGTTATATAATAGTTTTTCTCATATATCCTTCATGTACGGAAAGCGATCAGTTACAAATTTATTATATGTATTAATGTGTCTTGTGCGTTTACTAAGATACGTAAAACTATTTTTCTTGTAAAGAAATAATACCTCCTTATTAATTAAATCGTCGTCTCTACTACTCTTCCGAAAAGATTTTGATCTTGTTATTGCGGATAAGAAAGGACGATAAGAACCACTTCAATATTAAATTATCGTTACAGTATATTTGGGTATATTAATATTACATTTGCTCATAAAACAAAGACTAGGCACTAATTAGTTAAATAAATGACTAAACGTAGCTAAAAATGCTAGATATTTGGAAAAGTTCCTTTATCAATTTACAGAACTGTATGAACTTGAAAGCTCCATATCATATTTACCTAAATTATCAAGTTACTTCTACTCGTAAGTATTATTACTATAAGAGGCATACTAAGAGATTCACAAAAGTTACAAAATGTTAGTTGTATTAAAATCTATGTACCTTCGAAATATACTTAAGATATGATTCTATTTTTGTTCAGGAAGAGTACATAACATCGATTTATCTTTTCTTTTAATCATAAACTACATACGTAAAATACCTACGAAATAAAGCCATTTATCAAGTCCATTTGTTTATTGTGTTACACACTTAGTACCCAATATTAAAGGGCGATTATGAGTGCCGGTGCGTGAAGCTATTTAGTTGGCATCAGATTCTGTTCTTGGATTTGAGCCGGCAGCTCTGGTAACCCTACACCCAGATAAGCCTGGCCTTGACAAGACTTACGCAGCTCCAAAACGTGTTATCGCTCATATTTTAGTATAACTCGTCTTCGTGTTATACAATAAGATCGAAAATAGAATGATTCAAATATTTGAAGTATACACAAATGAAGCGGATGTATAATCTAAAGCTCGCTAAACTAAATAACATGTCTGTCCAAAAAGTTGATAAATATTATCTATTACTTAATTGAGTATAAGCTATTCGGTCTCGAAAATATTATTTTGCAATGATAATAATTAATTACAGTTATTTGGAAAGTAATGTGGGTTAATAAGTCTACGGATGAAGTATTTTTCACAGACTTCAAAAAAGAAAAAGGTTCTCGATTACTTTGTATTTTTGAGACGATATTTAAATTGGTTCTATTTAAATGGAAAAAAATTACCATCCCTAACGTTTAAAGTAGGAGATGAAACCGATAAATTAACCGCCTGCTGCAGAGACGTTCATACATGTCTTCAGTTTGACGACTGTTTTATAAATGGCATACGTATTTTTTTTTTTTTTTGCGCCCAGACAATTGGAAAAAGGGCTACCCTCCGGGAAACGGGGGAGGGGGGTGGTGAATGCTCATAGCATACCAGCGCAGCCGGCTGCGCTGGTTATGTGGGACTCCCGAAAAACCTAGGGGCCTACCCACTAAACACCACCCGAGGCTGGCTTTGGCCTGGAGGCCTCTAAGCCGTCATCTGATGCGACCCCCTTTAGGGAAAGGGAGCGCTAACCGTTCATTGCAGCTTCGTCCATTGTTTGGTAGGATGCACAACGAGGGTAAGCCCACATTGTCCCACTGCTGGGCTTGAGTTTTTTCACAATAAAAGGGAGTAAGGCTGTAGTCCGCCACGCAAGCCAAATGCGCAATTGGCTGATTTCACACACCTTTGAAAACATTATCAGCTATGCCGGTATTATTACGATGTTTTCTTTTACCGAAGTGAGCAATAATTAATTTGTAATACGTGCGTAATTAAAAAAAATGAGGTCAGTGCCAGGATTCGAAATACGGGAGACCTACGTTCAAAGCACTAGCATATCACTGCTCATTTGTTCATCGAACTCAATCGTTCATAAGTTACACATAATAACAGACATGCCAATGAATGTATATACGAAGAATATATAAAGTTACTGTGTTGTGCGTTACATTTCAAACACCAAATCAAATCAACCTTTATGTCATACAAACACCAAGCCTTAAATCGTGCGTCGTGTATCTGTCGACGCATATCAAGGCGAAGAAAGTAAATACGAGACTCGCTGTTAGTTCAGCGATAATAATAATTGCTGCTGGGTGTATATGATAAGGGTGTCCATTATCTAATATTTGTACAGCTAACAATGATTAGATAACGAGTAAGATGCATGGAGTCATGAAGTTACTAAACCATTTACGATAGCCAAGATTAGAGGAGGCATCTTTATAACACGAGGCCCACTGTGAGAGAGCCACGATAAGTTCAACGATTTCAATAAATACAGATTTGAAATGTTCCAGTTCTAGACAGGACCATGATAACACAAAAAATAACACATATTAGCAAAAATTCACCATAAAATGGGATTGTTTACACAATCATTACGTATGCAAATAATTTTATATCACGTATTTGAAGATTTTTAGCAGGATTTAGTTAAAATAGACTACTACATAGATATAATTTTATCAGCCAACCAAAAACAAATAAAATACATTGTACGTGAATATTAGAAAAAATACATCACCTCTCACGAGGCCTAACTTAGTTAAGTTGCCTTGACTTTCCCGACATTCCTTTTTCGATATGCTTGTGTGTATACACGTATGTACATATATTTTTTACAGTAAGGAAGATTCATATCCACTGGACATATTTATAACATACTCAATGGATTAAACCGAAAGGTTAATCTATCTATATAGACACAAGCAGATATAGAAGGGTGAACTGGATTTGACGATCATATAAATTCACTTCCCATCCGGCTAAAGAAATATTTGGGAAGTCACGTTTCTAAGTACGTACTTAGGAAATTACAAAATTTGCACTACGCTTCCAACTGGCTGTTACGTGTTTATTTTTGGGATAAGCAAACGATATAATTATGAGTTTTATATTACTTTCTTGCCTAGGTAATACAAACATTTGCTTTGTGTACTTTAACTTTTTTCTATTCAGTGGTTCCCTTAACAATATATATATATATGTATATAATATAATATATGAAGAAGTAAATGACCATAATTAATTTAAATTTTAACCAAATGTATTTAGACAACGTAACATAGGTGTGATAATCAAACCAATGTTAGAGTATACATTCTTTCTTACCTTCTTTTCATTTCCTGGCCGACACCGCATCTGTGATATCTTTGATCTTGTTGATGTCCATGGGTGACGGTGACCACTTACCATCAAGTGGCTCGTCTGCTCGTTTGTCGGCTTTTAAAATTAAAAAAAAATATTTTACTATGAACTGATATTCTTATAAAGCATACCAGGTTATGACTATATATAACGTTATTGTAAATTCTTTTGAGTTGTTTAGTAACTTGGGGAAATTAATAAAGAACAATAATTCTATTACATTCATGCATTCAATCATACACAGAAGGTATTTGAGGTGAATTTCGTATAGTTAGTACCTAATTGTATGTCTATATAATTGCTATAACCATAAAATACATTGTGGAGAAATCTTTTGCTCATAAGTTACCTACGCAAATGAATTATATACCTAGCACACACGTTTGGATATAGCGCTGGACCAATAATTAAATAACATATTAAATAATAAAGATTAATTATATGAAAGGATTAAAATTGTCGACAATTACAATAACAATGAACAAGGGGTCTTACTGCTTAATAGGTGTTAATGTTCATACCACAAACCCTAACAGTTTAGGTCCTTAATTCTATAAGCAATAATGGCATATTATAAATGACTTATGTATAAGTAGACAATGTAATACGTGAAAATCGTAGTTTTCTTTTAAAATTCAGCAGAACTGAGTAGCGAACAAATGTCGTGGACATGTAGGTATGACCTGTGCTACCGGGTAACGCCGTGCGATATAATTTTTACTGCCTGTTGCTCATACAGTCGAGATCAAAAACGTAAAAAGTCGATTAAATTGATGGGTGACTGACATTGGTAAAATTTGTCAATTAATTTATCCATTTTCAGTTAATGGACCGATATTACATTTTTGCAAGCTAACTTTAAAATTTAACTTACAATAAACTAATTTTATATTTCATTTAAGACTCTCTTTTAGTAATATTTTATTTACACAATCCAGCAGCTCCGTTGAAAACAGAAAAAGGGACAATATCCTTTTGTGTACTCGCAGCTATTTCCGTTTTATGCCGTGTATTTTTTGTTCGCCATTGTTTTTAAATTGCAGTTGAACAAGAAATCTTTTATTTTATCTCTCTCCAAAATTTTACATTTTAAACATGTTGGAGTAGCCTCCCCACGTGTCTTGCTTCTTAATAGCCAGCGTTAGGTTCAAAATAACAATAAGAAGTTCAAAATTCAAGACTATAACCTGTGTCATGTTGAGATATGTACGTTATGTAAATATTGTTTCTTAATATTTTTGTTTTAGTAAAGTTATTTTTGTTAGAGCTGTATCTGTAAAAGAAGAAAAAAAATCATTTGCTTTTTTTATATTATATTCCAAATTCCAATATATTGAACTGGCATACTTTTATATCACTCAGCGCCGTTGCATGTATTAATATTTCTTCAAGTAAGTGATCAAATCTGACATGTGACATATTCATGAGCAAATCCATATTTTACGTTTTGTTCTGTTACTAATGTGAGAAAAATAATAAAAACGAAAATAAAAATGAAATAGTTACAAATAAACTATATCTATCGTATTTGTGATATAAAATAGTATAATAAAGAATTCTGAGTAAACCTGCACGCCTCAAAGTTTTCAAGGGTGCCTTAAGTCTGCCAGTCAACACTTGCTCAACATGGCAGACCTTAACAATAAATTTGACAGATTCGACGTTTTGTCATGGATGTGAAAATTAGATAAAAAGGTCCTTAAGGCCAATAAAACCATTAAGGAAGTGCTCTTAGTTTTCTGGAGTAGTGATACATTCGTGACGAATTGGTCTACACCAGTTAATGTAGTCTTAAGTATTTAGTGGACTGTTACTTACTGAATAGTGCAACTATAGTGTATAGTGTAGTTGCAGGTAACAGTACTCGAGCAGTACAATTGGCAGCGACCGAGACAAAGGCTCGTAAAGATACGCAGCATATCGTAGACTTTGCGTAACAGTAGCACTTTCAGAATACATACGAATCGAAGGTTTGGACGGAGTAGATGCTACCTTTACTGAAAGTTAGTTTCGTACAATCAATTATGAAAATTGTATTTTTTTTTATAACTGCTAGAACTTTGCCAAAAATTTGCATCTAAATGAATTTGTAAAAACAACATCATTTGTTACTTTATATTTTAGACACGACTCCTCTAATATTTTAAATTTACATCGTTATCAATTATGAAAATAATTTCCATTGGTACAGTATTGAAATAAAATTTGCGTTATCGCAGTCGCAGGTTAAATCACAATATTATCCCCTATATTGTTCTCGGCGGCAATGAGTAACAATTGTATCGCCGTCTGTAATATCATCAATCAGGGCATAGATCTTTATAAACAACAAGTGTAGCTATTCAAGAGTACGCAATTTTATATCGACTTTCTAATCAGTTAGCGATATAAAACTATTGATAAAAATTACAAATAGTTAATTAATAATTGAGTAAGTAACTTCTTATTATTACTTATTATTATTACATAGATGCTAGAACTTGTATAAACGATTACCTTATCGCTAAATAGCGATCTTCGAGAAAGCCTAGTGAGGAGATTAAATAAATTAAATCAAAAGAGAATAAGGTGGACGATGTACTAAAAATACATACAGAATGGAAGTACAGCAATATTTTCAGAGGTAGCACGAGAGGTCAAGAAGATAAACGTAAAACTGACCTAAACAAAGTTGAAGGATTCGTTTTTAACTTTTTGTCTGCAGGAATTCAAGATAGTAGAGTTACATATATTTTTATAAACCGACGTTCATCGTATCTAATTCTAAGCTTCTTTTGATACTGTCCTCACCTTAAGATGTTTACGATGTTGATTTTACAAACAATACCGCGTCCGAAATCATTGTTACCCGACTGTAAATCTACTTGCAGTCGTAAATCAGGCAATTTAAATGTCCAAAGTTTTCATCCTCCAATATATTAAAATGACGACCTGTTATGGACCCTCCGTTGAAATGTAAACATAGTCAATCTAAAGTACTCACGGTATCACAATTTAGTATACTTACATTTCATGCACGTGGACCATACTCAACCCCTGTACTAATATTAGTTGTTTACACTTTATTGTCAGACCGGATATCGTACGTAAGCGTAAAAGGCAGTGTCAGCACCACCGCGCTAATTGGTCGCTCAGGCTCAGGATCCAACTGTGAAGAGTCGGGGTAAGGCAGTATTTTAGTATGTAGTTTTAGGCTGTATACAAACGTACCACAACGAATCCAAAAGAGTGTATTGTCAATGATCCTTATGTTTGTTGACGGAACGGAACAAAACTCATCAAAATCCAGTATAACAACCCGTGCTGTCATGTCGCTACATTAAATTTTGCAAAACCCCGTAAATCACTTTCTAGTATCATCAAGAATCCGTTTTACATAGTTATGCTGGTGGATCATTTGCGCACGTCATGTTTAATATACTATTTGTATTATAAAGATTTGAATAGCAACAATGTACCTACGTCATTCATCGATAGTGAAAAGGTTTTTCGTAAATTAATACGCTTTATCATCTTAGGTTACTAGCGAGACTACTAGCTAGGCCGTTTTACAAGTCCACGTTAATTGCGTGGAGGATATCGACCACATCGCAGTCACAACATATTTACCAGCGACAACATTTACGATCAGTATTCTCATCACAAAGGCACTGTCGTCACTGTCACTGCAAACGCTGGCCACAACGCAACCATATCGCAATTACTAGTGCGTTGCAAAAACACTTTTTTGTAGTTAGTAATTATGTAGACTATTCACACGTAACGACTGCTTGTCGACTTTTTGTCGTTGCGACTATTGTGGTTGTGGTGTGTGTGAATAGACCTTTATGTAACACCTTTGTAGTCATACCCAACGAGATTTTTACTTATCTTAAGTTACTTACATTACATTTAGTTTAAGTTTTATTTCGTACATATAATATGTAATACATATGATATACCACAATCTACCGTTCTTTGCAATGAATTGTAAAAATTAGTGTTGATCAACCCGCGATGTAGTGATTCCAGTTTATTGCTCTCGAGTGTATAGATAGATATTTAGATAATTCTTGGCATATATGAGACTTGTATTATGGGTCAACATTGTTTTATCTCGAGAAATGGATATGCATTTAGTGGGAATTTTCTAAAACGAAGCGAGAGCAAGTTGCTAATAATACATAAGCAGTTGCCGTCTCAGTCTCACTGTATTTAAAACTAGTCACTTTTCCTGTTCATTGATGTTTGAGCTGTGCAGAGATAAATCACTTTTCATATCAGTGAGATAAATTAAAATATGGTACTATTTGTACGCTGTATGATTTTGGCACATGGAATTATTGCGTTGGCGTGTACGAATGTGTAAAAATAAAATTTAATATGGCAAGAACCAGTTTTACGGTACCCGCGGATCTTGCCCTGCGCGCTTATACCACCACTTCCTCAGGCAGTAATTCAATTTATTTTATTGTAACTCAATAAAATTATATTTAAGTGAGGATGAAATTCTATTGAGGTACTCCTTAAACCAGGTCCCTGTGAAGTGGAAGTAGTCTCTAGCCTGTAATGCAAAAGTAATGTTGTTTGTTAAGGTAACCTTTAAAAAATTAATTTATTCATAGGTAACCTGGGAGTCCGTAGTCATTTGTTAACCTAGCTCAGATCTTCAGATAGGACTATAGATTGTTTGAAGTCTATCATATTTGTATTTCTTACATCTGACCGCGCTTGGAACCGTTCTTTTGCTATACGCACCGATGTTCACGACCTCCAGGCTTTAATATAGTTTATCTACAGAAACATATTGTAATCCTTTCAATGAAATTTAAACATAATTTTTCAAGATGTTGGCTTTCAGAGAGGATTTAGCCGTAAAGTCACCACCCTTAGCTGACGCGTGCCGGTGATCGCAGTAGATTATAATATTACTAGATTCAGAAAGCTTAGGACCGGTCTGAGTGCCGCTAGTTTGGGGAGCCCATGTCCAACAGTGAACTTCAGAAGCCCGAATGATGGAAGGCTGAACGATTCAACACTTTCTGAGATGTGTTACTAACTAACTACTGATTACTTGAAAAATTAAGATTGAAACACCGCGTATTACAAAACATGTCTACTGACGTTTACGGCTTTCGATCCGTACAGTAAAGCAAGGATGCTATATGGCAGAAAGTGTATCTGCCTTCCGTTTAAGGAGATTAAAGACTGCCTTCCATTTTTCCAGGTTAATATTAATCAGGTTGAACGAATAGTCGTTATTATAGAATAACCTTTCGTTTTATAAATGAACAGATATTTGCATATTCACAAGAGAACATGGCTGCCACTAATTAATTCACAATGACTCATTTACAATTAACTTAATTCCCTGTTATATAGGTAGGTATATATTAACTTTTATATTTAACTAGTAGCCGCCCTCGCTTCACTTCCGAAAACCTACACCTAATGTTTAATATTATTTAACAACAGCAATCACACCCAAAACAATTGTTAATAATTTTTATCAGGAAATTATTAAATTTACTGTTTGTTTGTATTTTTGTAGGAATCGTTTGAGATATATTGATTGATATACCTGCAGAAATACTGGTCGGATCTTTTTTTAGTACTACCGTCTTTTGTTTCTATTCCGAAGGAACACTTACATTTCCTGCAGTGAATTAACCCTTAATATTAAAAACAATGTTTATCTATTGGTGTCTATTTATTGGTAAGGTTCTTAGTATAAACTATAATATAAAAGTACAAAAATGTATAAAAAGTACATCCAATATAATTGTTAAATATCAGTGCCCTACGGTTTATAAAGTTGATTGCAGCTGTGATACGTCCTATATTGGAACAAACAACCATCTAGCAAACGGGCTATCTCGCAACGGAAAAAAGAACACATCAGCGCAGTCAAAGAGATCGACCCGAAGAAATTCGATGTAGCACAACATCTGATTGAAGCTGGTTCAACTCACTATATGGATTTCATAACCCGTGAGTGATCTCCACTGAACTTTAGAGAAAATAATAATGACACTATAAACAGATGACAGTTACTACTTATGTTTTGACAGTAGCAAACTATTTTATATCCTATACGAGTATGTAGTATATTACATAAGTAACCATAAAACACGTTTTCCACTGTGGCAACCGATATACTTTTTTTGTCTGGTAGCTATTGTAGAACTTTATTTTATCAATAAAAACAATCAGAAACTGAAAGCTATTCAACAATTGCGGTAGAAATTCAATCACTAGGAAGGTAGGTAGACAAATTCTGCCAGTCAATTAAAAATGCACCTAAAGTTGCTCTTACCGTGAGGTTTCTCAAAAGTATATAAAATGTATACTGAATTTATTGTGTACACTGTATAAAGACATTAGTTTCGTGACCTTCATGTATATCATTTTTCAGATATTGATAGAGAGAAAAGAATTTAATTGCTTGTTTTTTATTTGAGTTCAGATAAAGTACTTTAAACCTACATACTATTTGAATTAGATTGCTTTATCTGCATAAAGAATATTACTGACTTGATATAATAGCTTAGGCTGAAGATAATAGAGCATAATTAAATACATACATATGTTTTTAATGATTGCTAGTGATTAAACTGTATAGTTGGTACGGTACAGATGTGCAAAAGTTGCAATACTCATGTAACGCCAGGTAACAATATGCCTATTCCTACTTTTGTTTTCTACCTTTTCACTTACTTATAAATAAATAAAAACTACTTATAAAAGACGTACGCTCATGAGTACAAGAAGTATTTTATTTTTTGACTTGTATGACATTATTAATAATCATTGTGGTTCAATATAATTAACAATATCATGAAAATCATTAATCATCAATATCATGAATATCATGAAAAGGACTGACAACTGGTCATTTCGTAAATCGTGATTAAATGGACGATCATTTTATGGTATTGTCATTTTATTTACGATCTAATCTTATCCGATGGTGTAATCTTTAGTGAGGTTTTTTATATTTTATATCAATTGAGCTTTGCCTTATAAAAAACCTTATACAATAATTAAACGACGAATTTACTAACTGCAGTTACTAGATAAATACTGGTTGAGGTCCATACCATACCATCGCGATGAAATAAATATATATGTCATGTATTGTTTCAGAAAAATATTGACCTCATTGTGTTAAATTAGTATTAAATTACAATACAATTATTATATTACAATACAATTATTATTTAATACATTGTATTAAATTAGTATTAAATTACAGTAAAATGAATTTCCGCAAAGTAACGCCTGATACTATCAAATATTGACTTCTTTGCAGTTTCATAGGAATCTGTTATAAGATTCAAAACTTGTGACTGTGTTAAATGAGTAGAAAATGAATGAAAATTATGGACAACGGAGAACTCTAAGTATTAAAATATTCGTAGACGAGGAGAAAAGTGTATTCGTATCTATTTAAATAAATAGTATTTGGAACGCTGAAACGATTACACAAAACCCAGTTCTTTATCAACCCGGTCAGTAAATTGAAACAAATGAAGAAAGTTTTTACCCATAATTTACATAAAATGTGTATTGATGTAAGTAGGTATGACTTGTTCATATTATTACTATTACAAGCGAGCCTGGTCGGTTATCGCGTAACCCACATAACGCGTTATCTGATACTGCTGACTGCTGAGCTCTGCTCAAAATGAAATACTTCATCATTCCGTTTGCCAATAATATAACAACAGTGTTATATTTCATTGACGAATGACGAGTGTGTATAAACATTGTTTTATGATTCGGCAATGAATCCGAAAGCATTATCAATTGCTGACCGGAATTTGACATTTCTATATATACTATATATATAAGATATTTGTAATATAAAATAACCCATGTCTCATGAACTTTGAGAAGAAATTATCTAAATATGGTAAACACCGTTAAGAAATTAATGAACAGTTTAATTAGCTAATTGCAGAAACCGACACAAAAATATTTTATTTTATTTATTTATTTATTTAATAATTTATGTAATATCGAAACATTGTACAGATAATACATTAAGTAAAAGTAGTACAGAGGAACTGCTTGTTTCTTATGAAATTTCTTCCAGCAGCCCTGAGACTGCAGAGCGGTATGTCTACATGGTAGTACATTATGTACACAAAATACAGCAGTACATTACAACTAAATAATAAATAAATAATATCTGCATAAAAAATATCATACATAAATAAATACATATAATAAAACTAGGAATACCGATGAAGCAATGATATAGTAGTATTGTATAGTAAAAAAAAATTTAAACAGACATGATATTATACACATATAAAACAAAAATCGTGACTTTTTTATACAATTTATTCTATTATACTATTTATTATATTATACCTGAATAACAATGGACACTTTGATATGAACTATTCATTGCTAAGACGTCGCCATGACAATTTAATTATTCCAACTTTTAAAAAGCATTGGCACCTACCGCGATTCTTTTTAATAATAACGCTAAAGAATATTCGTAAATAATAGCAAATTTCCAATAATCTTACAAGCATAGTTAGAAATCCACCTTCTGCTGTTTACGTTTTTATTGATGTGAAGTCTTTTTTTACATAACATAAGTTAATTAATGCTTGACAACAATCCCACCTGATGGTAAGTGGTGATGAAGTCTACGATGGTGAACGCACTAACTTATAAATAGGCTATTCACTCTGCTCTTGAAGACTCCCACATCGTAAGTAGCCGGGAACAGCGACGCGGGCAAGTTATTCCATTATGCAGTGTCTGTGATAATGTATCATATTCAAAATAGAGGCGCTCAAAGCACAACTGTTTATATCAATTGGAAATGATTGACTGAGAAGTATCTTTGGGCGCTGTCAAAACTCGGATGGACGTCTGCCAGTAGCAAAGTTTAATATAGTATTCATATAGTGTTCTTTAAGGTGAGTAGAGCGCTTTCGAGCGACATAAGAACATCAGGCACTTGGACTGGAAACTAAGTTCTTCACAAGTCCACACTGATGCGAGGTGATGGTGTAAGTACGAAATTACACGGGTATGGACCTAAAGTGAACTTCTAACGGGTTAAAGCCATGAAAGTAATACCATTACTTTTCATTTTTTCAATACGATAAGTTAGGCAATGCTCGACAAAAATCCCGTATACTTTTTTACATAGAATAAGTTTATGCTTGACAACAATCCCACCTGACGGAATGTGGTGATGAAAACTAAGATGCTGAACGAACGAACTTATAAAAAGCTTATTCATTTTCCTCTTGAAGAATCCTACACCATACTTAGTAGGAAAAGAATAATAATAAAATAATTAATTATAAAGTGACACCATCGACAAATGTTTTACAAAAGCATAAATTACATAAATTATACTAAAACGGAGAAAACGTCGGGAGTACTCCACGGACTTGTTGAAGTTAATCCCACAGTAATTTGAGGAAGCTCTCAAGCTACCCAAAGGCCTTAAACAAGGTTGAATGAACCACATTGCAAAATATTAGTTCCCATACATTTACCATTAAAATTCAGCTCAAGTGGTATAGAACAAAGTAAATAAAACATAAAAATCAATATTCAATGCCTAACACGTATTTAGCGTTCGATCACGTCGAATGGCGCAGATGCAAACCGCCGTATTTATGAATATATAGAAATGGAAACAGTAGGCAAACAAATGTCGATGTCTGACCCGGAGCCTCAGCGGTTAAATTTTAGCGATTGATTTCCGGTTTCTTTTCATAGGTTACGTTTTGTAGAACGATCTAAATGGAAAGTGACAACAGCAACAAAGATATATAAAAATAATCTTACATAACGCGACACTGCACTAAGTGAATAAAACTTAAGTTAATAGCCGTCTTTAAAGAAGAATAAGGGATAATAAGAATAAGGTATTAGGGAAAAATGATTGGCATGAGGCGTTGCAATAAACGAAGTTTTAATAACCTCAGAGCGATCAGAGAAGGCGATTTTTTGTAACGCTTGTGCAGAAATTTTTTCCCGAAGTAGTAGTGATACAGCGTTTAATAATTAAGCAGTTTACGTTTATACGTACATACTGCAGCAAAATTAAAACAGTCGTGAAACAAACGCGATTCAGTATAGGAGCAAACTCTACGCAGTATTGATTGGGGATGGTGTGGATTTGATTTCGGATCTGGATATGGATGTATCGATTAGGGATGTTATGTATATGATTTCGGATCTGGATATGGATATGGATATATTAATGATATTTTACCGGTTTCTGTTACAGTTACAGATATGAAATTATTTCGGATTATCCGATTGTTTCGGATAATTTCGGTTACGGATGTTAGATGATTTACGAATTGGAAAAAAATATAATATATTTACAAGGTAACAGTTTCACTTTATTTCTAGTTATTCTGTAGTATTATAATCACAGAAAAAACAATAGCCTCAAAAAGTTAAATAATAAAAACTGTTTAAAATGAGAACGACGCGGTTAGTGTATCGGCTCGGCCGGCGAAAATCTGTCACAACGTATTTTATTTAGACTCTGCCGCTATCTGAAATTATCCGAAACTTTTTTATCGGATTCGGTTACGGTTAGGGATATATTTTTATTTCGGATATCCGATAGTTTCGGTTACGGCTACGGACCGCCATACTCCTGCTATCGATGCAAATGCGATACAAATATTTAATTTTAGTCAATTTATTTGTGCGATATTTATTTTTGGTTATTTTGACCAAGTGCGCGCGAATTATTGACATCAATTCGTTAGTATCGCGTTGCAGTCGCGCGTTTCAAAAGCGGGATTGTATCATTACAAGAAAAGTCTAATGATCTAGAAAACGAGAGAAACATACATAAATAATGGTAACTGGGTATGATAATTATTACGAAGCTTGTAAAATTTGCCAATGAGTGAAATAGCAATGAGTAGACTACCGAGGTCAGAGAACCGATCATCGTCCTGGAAGAAAATTTATTAAGTGGCGACCACGAAGTGGTAAAAAGAGCAATATAAAGTATGCCAAACAATCAGGTAATCCGAGTACCTGATGACTGAAGGTTGCCGCTGGATTTAGGAGGTGCAGGACCGGTTGCAGATATGAGTGGCGCCAATTAAAGAAAGCCTATGTACAGAAGTGTACCTGATTCATGTGTAATGTTGTCAATTATAACTTACAAATTAGTATTAACCTGACGACAAAACGAATGAAATGACGACAAATTTCAAATGCGCCGGAAAATATAATGATGGGCTTCTAGATCTAAGGGCTTAATTGTCTGTCTTTAATCTGATGATTAAAATTAAGTTTGACACAGGGCCTTTGAATTTCAAGAACGCGATCTGTTTCCAAATACGTAATCGAGTTTGTATATTAAGCAATAGTTATAAAATTTATTACGAGAACAAGTTCCGTCCGGGCATTAACACGCAACGATTATGATATTCAGAGGTAAACACGCAATAGTTGTAAATGCGATCAGTTAATTACATCTGCTATCACATAATGATACCCGGTAATTGTGTTCGCCATTCACTTCAGCTTGCGAAATTTTCCTACATCCCGTTGTTGCTAAATTGTGGGCATATAAATAAGGAAAGTTTGACATCGTAGAACCGATGGATGGGGTAAGTCAAAAAGGCTTTGGATCATTTTGGTTATTTTTTATATCGACAGTGGCATGTCATGTCGACATTGCGGGGTACATGATGTGAATGGTAGCACCAAAGGCCTTACTGTTGCCGGCCAAAACGGACAATGAGAATCCGGTTTTTAACCGTGTCCTCGATACTAAAATTGAAAACCATTCAATCATATCATAGTTTGTTTAGAAGAATTGTAATAAGCCAGATAGGTAAAAACCCTTCCATCATATCAGAGTAACGTCAGGGTTAAACTGGGATTGGTTCCCTGCAATCTCCAAAAGGCCTGGCCTTATTTCCCCGTATGAGAAACTGAGGCTGGCTTAGATTCCAAGTTGGATAGAATCACTTACAACCCGAAAGTACTACATATCATAAAATGTAAATATAAACGTCATATTTCAATATTCTAACACTAAATATCTTATTTGCATCGGTATCCAGAAATACAATAGATAACTAAGTACATTCATTGTATTATGATGTAGAAATTTGAATAGATTTTATCCCTATCACCTGCATGTTTAAAAAAGTTACTCACTTTGCAGTGTCGTTAAAAATGACTATTTTCGCTATCGGTTTAAAATTGAATCAAAGGCAAACATACATAAAATAAAAATGGTTTTATGAATACGCTATTTAAACAGGAATTCATGTGTTCCTTTCTGTAATAACAGAACGTGTACTGGTATGCGGTGGTCAAATAAAAGGCTGGCAGTATCTTCACCTGTGTCACTTCATCAGGAAACACCCATCTCTGTAGTTACCAAACTTCAAATAAAGTCACGTGTTTGTTAAATACTTTTATGTTTTCTGGTTTGTATTTCTTAGATGTGAAATGATTGACTTCATAATACAATTATAGGTTTATGATAAGTTATGGTATACAGTGAGACTACTTCATACCTACTTTCATAGGCTTTAAAATATAATTAAAATACAAAAAAAAACTTGATGTTTTATTAAATTGACTAATCTAGCAATATCTATGATCTCTAAAAATACTACCTTATATTTTTGCGGGTACGGAATTTGATGGGTATGAAAAAGAGTGTACGATACCCTAAATAGACATACAATTTTATTTATCTTTGAATACAGTAATACGAAAAGATAATATCCATCGATTCCTAAATATGATATTCATTGAATTCTATAGATAGGGCAAACTCAGAAGAGATATTGCTAAACAACGAAATTCAGTAACAGTTTTAATTCAAAAACAATTAACCTCACAAAATTGAAGTATTGCGTACAACTTCGTAGGTATTCACCGGTAACATATTTTTAAATGAGGATGAAGTAGATATTTAATCAAGTGTCGTTCTGTTTACTTAACCACCCGTATGTTTACTTTTGGAATGAATTATATGCCTTACTTACATAAGGCCACGATAAAGCTCTGCCGCACACTGCATTTTTTTGAAGCATATACGATTCATAGACCTTATTTTAAGTGTTAACTTTGGAGGGTAGATAAAAATTAAAAAATAACGTTTTTCGAGTACATCATTTAAAATGTGAAATGAAAGCTGTCGGTATATATAATAATATATATATATACATAGCTATAATTTTAAGGTACATAGTTAAAAAAACTCCGATTTCATTTAACTTCTTTCTAGATAGCCTCTTGGAAACCCTCGTCAAATGTTCTTGTTCATATTAATAGTAGGAATTAAAACCATAGGAACTTATCGAATAGATAATAATTTAAAAATGTGTTTCTCTTCTTCTGTAGAGACTGTTGGAAGTTGGCTTATGAGAAAAACGTATAAACCGCGTTTAAATTCCTATCGCTCACATGAGCATGGTGAACGTGTGGTTTGGCTTTTAGAATGCTTGGAAAAATGTTTTGCGGTTATTATAGGTTTTATTGTCGTTCGGTGCTATTCCATTGTATTGTTGTGGGTGCGTTCGATAAACTTTGTTTATAGCTAAATGAGCGATATAGTGGTCGTTGACCCTTTCCTGAAATAGAGAACGTTATGTATCGCGTTGAGATTGTGCGTCGATAGTGCGCCCGCGCCGATGCAAGATCGCTCTTCAGGATAACTAAGTAAATTGAAAACTATTACGTCGCTTATTAAATTATATGTATATATTTAAGCCGATGTTCGTTTGCTTATCATTTATGTAGATATTTCGCTGTCATTACGACAAGATGCGGCGTGAAGACAGTACAATTATGTTTGCTTTCAACATAAACTGTCAGTTATCACTTTACAATACAATGTTTATTAGTATTTCTATTGCGTATTTACGATTACTATTTCCTTATTTAGGCATTCTTTATTTGTCTACTCGTCTACTATACGGAGATAGCACTGCATCTAAATAAGACGCAACTCGAATGCAAGTATTGGAATAGTAACATGATAGACAACAGCGCCCTCGAGTTTATCAATGCACAAACACGTCTATCTAGGATTAATGAGTACCTTCGCTACCATATCTAAAACAATGCCCGATTAACTTTGTATCAAACGCTGTTTTATTAGCTTATAAAACATTATTATCAAGCGCCTCCGTGCACCGCTATCAGTCAACGTAAAGACGACTGTCTCATTACCTATTCAGTTCTCGTATGATATCTGTGCGTTAGGGTTCACGGCAGTACGCGTGAGGTACGTAGTTGCTGACACTACTAATGGAAAAATGCGGAAATATTCTCTTTCCTTGTCTTTTTCCTCATTCTTTATATGACTTGATATCCATTTTGAGATCCATGTTTTTTACATGACATATAGGTTAATGCTTGACAACAATCCCTTCTGTTGTTAAGTAGTGACGAAGTCTCATACGAACGCACTGATTTATTTAAACCTACGAGTATTCACTTTCTTCTTGAAGAATTCCACATCATAAGTATTAATAAAGTAGATATACTTATAGAAAATCTGAAATTTTTATTGATAATTTCTTTAATTACTAAAACAATCAAATATCCGAATTTGTGGCAATTTGTGGCGATTGAAGAACCCATGATATACGCTTATTATGCAAAGTTTATTTCACCTCTCGAAGGAATCATCACATTACAATCTGTTATAAATAAGCTTAAATCATAAACCACCTCACTGACCAAAAGGGGTAGTCCTCTACATTTGAATAGTTGATATATTTTGTATGCTGGTTTTCTCATTGTTAATATAATTAAATCCACGCCTAGTAAATTATAGCAGATCAGACTATTTGTGTAACGTGTATCCGTCAATGTATAGTTTCGCTTGTGAAAAAATTCTACACCCACCCACAATGAATGCTCATATTATAACTTGTCTATTCTTTTATGGTCAGTTCGTACTAATTCACTTAGAATCACGTAAAGTTTGAAATTGATTAATATGAAAGTAGGAAAAATAGGCGTGCTTGTTTAAACTTGATATATTTGAGCCCTGTTGGAGACGGATATATTGACTGTTCCGAGGAAACTATCTAAGGTCGAATGCGTCATTTGACAAGACCGGCTCCGGCCCGAACACCCTATCAGCGTAAATTAAATGTTTGAGGCAACTCGTTTTACGACAAAATTAACAGGGAGCTTATACAATTTAGTTATCTAGAGACGCTTGTGTTATTAGGTGTATTTAGTTATTATTCTTCATATTGAAGATAATATCAACATCCATTGCTAATGTATACAGATGTTTTACTACAAACTATTTTTTGTGTCATCATATACATAACGTGTATCTTATTTATATATTTATATATGTATTTTTATAAAACAAAAACATTATTTTTCTGAATTCAACTGCTATTCTGTATCGTGAGCGTTAATAAAATAGCTAGGTAATCGTTGATACCAAGCTAAGTTGATTAATTGAATTATACCCAGTTCTGATTGTAGGTTTTGCTGGGTGCCTGCAATCTGTTTGCATAACTTTGTATATATCGAATTGAATCTGCAAACACTGCACCAAAAAACCATGCGTTTCACGTAACAAATAGTAGGTTATCTAACACTGACCTCATCCATCTCCAACTCAACAATTTCTCGGTACGTTTCTAATAAAAGTAATATATAAACTACAAAGTTAATTTAATAGTAATCAATAACGTAATTGTCTTTTAATTTGTTTTACCGGTTTATTTATAAATACTTTGGTATCTCCGCCTTTTTCTACACAGATTTCTTTTAAATTTTATTACGCAATAGATTCTCATGCGCTTTTATGAAGACTATTGTCGGAAAATTGATATCTTCAATAGGTATCCATAATATATGCTAATATTATAAAGTGTGAGTACGAAATTTGGAGGTTTTGTGTATGCGGAAAGTATATGTGTGACAGAGATACAGTATTAAAATGTGACACAAAGAATCCTTGTGTTGTTATTTTTTGTCCTTCCACAAAACGAATAGGTCTCGGTAGTCTCCTCACACTCGAAGAGCCCTGAGGCATGATACTAGTGTAATTTAAACTCTAAAGTTTTTTGTCCATTTGAAATTCTTTAATCGTGATCTGCTTAATACGGATTTTGTCGAATTCAACCTTAAGGAAACACGAGTAACCCGCAAAAACATCTCCAATTATCAATTTTAAGGGAAGGCGCTCACCATTAAACGAAGTGAAATGAAATAATATTTATTCCAAGTTGGTTTTTATTTACAAATACTTTTCAAAAGTTAACCTACGCCATCACTTCAACAAATTTCTACTTTGAGTAGTCCTGGAAGAAGAAGCAGTAAGAATCTCCCAAGGAGCTTTTTTTCCTACTCACGGGTACAGAAACAAAAGCAAACCAAAGCCAGGTTTTGCTGCGCCTGCAGGCGCTTGCGCTGCCACCTAGATACCAATGCGGACCATCATGGTACTACCATGATGGCACCGCGCAGGTCAACCGTGTAATACACCATTCGTTTTGTCCTCAGTGGAAACCTGGATGACAGTATCAGTCGGAGCATAGCATGTGCGGCACGCGACTGTTTAAGACGTGCTTACATTGCTGTACCATCCGCATCTTACTATCGATGATGCAACCTAGGCAGGGCCCGGAAAACCCGTTCATTTGATTAAGCCTTTGGAAGGGGTTAAGCCGTATTCGAGTGTTACTCATTCGTTTTGGTTAACCTTCGATCAGCTTAGCCGGTATAGTGATAAGCCTTTCGATGGGGTTAACCCTAACCAACCCATGTTGTTTGGGATAGGATTTTGAAGGGGTTTTTTTAAAGACTTGTTATTTTTAATTTGCTTAATTTAGCCGCTTACTTTAATGAAAAATAAATCCAAATACAATCACTTTAAGATTAAAATCGATTGCGTTCAATAGGGAATCACCTACCGTTGAAAACCGTGGAAGGGATTTTGATTGGGTTTTGAGTTAACTCGAATTAATCAAATGTACGGCTTAGCAGCCTTGAATCGAAAACAAATCGAAAGTGTATAGAGCTTAAGACCGATTTAGCTTGCGCTCAGTCCAAAACTGGTTACCTACAAAACCTCTTGACGGGGTTTTGAGTTAACTCGAATTAATTCAAACAAAGGGCTTAGCCGTATGAGCGGTTAATCTTTGAAAGGCTTACCAGTATGTAATGGTTTATAAAAACCAGTGCTAAAAATACCCACTTAAAACCCTTTCAAGGGTAAGCGGTTCCGGGCCTTGAACCTACGTATTTAACGGTTGGCTGCCAAACTATCTCCCGGCCACGGAGGAGAAGCGGCGCTGTCAGCTTACGCGACTTGGTGAACAGAATGGTGACCGTCTTACCGACGTTGACGGCTATCCTCCATTTGACCATGTAGTATTTACAATACTTACATGTTTTTATATCTAGTAGTTTGGCACTCGCATAGTTTGTAACTCTTATAGTACTCCTTTGGTTAACTTCTTTTATAATTTCCTGTATCTTTTATCCATTTATTCTGTAATTTCTTTATATATTTTATTAGTTAAATGTTTTGTTATTGTTGTCAAATGTTTGACATATGTTCTAAATTATTGTCATAATGATTACTTTTATTTTTAACTTGTATAATTTTTATCCTTTTTGGTAATTTTATTTATTAAGGCTGAATAGAAATTTTAAATTTGCAAATAGAACATAGTAAGAGAATCATTGGAGAAAATGTGAGATATAAAAGGCGAGCTGTGACGAGATTGCAGCAGTCTCTCTCGCGTGTGGGTCGCAACCCTTGGATATCGACACGAACAGTCTCACGAGTGAAGTTACAATTACGATACGGAGCAGTCTCTCGCGTGTTGGTCACAATACTGGTAACTTGAAACAGTTCTCTCGCGTATGGGTCGCAACTCTTGGATATCGACACGAACAGTCTCACAAGTGAAGTTACAATTACGATACGGAGCAGTCTCTCTCGCGTGTGGGTCGCAACAGTGGTTACTTGAAGGAGTCTCATGCTAAAAGTCTCTATCGGAACAGTGTCGCGGGTGTAGTCACAATTACGGAACGAGACATTCTACGCGTCTCGTGCGTATTAACGCACGCCTGGTTAAGGCGGTCTCCGTGCGCTGAACGCCGGGGACTCCGATCGTCTCGTGCGCCCTTAACGCACGCTCCAGTCGCCGAGGTCTCCGTGCGCTGAACGCCGAGGACTCCGGTAGTCTCGTGAGCCCTAAACGCACGCTCCAGTCGCCGAGGTCTTCATGCGCTGCCCGCCAGAGAAGCGACGGGCTTACCTTCTTACTTACAAGTGATCTTCTCTTTAGTTTCTTAATCTTGTCACTATTGTATTTTAGTCATTGTAACCGCCAGGAATTTTTAAATACATTAAATCTTCTTAAAATATTTACATCTTTAATTTTAACGTTACAACCAGCCAAATAGGCAGTAGGTTCAGCAAGCGCTGCATTCACGCAACTGCTGGCTCACCTTTACGGGATGAAAGGAAATAGGCACTGTCGTCAGCGTACAGCGCGAGAACCGCATCGCGTTCGCACTCTTGGGGGTGTCCCACAAGAGTTTTTATGTCGTTGGTATGCAACTCGTACAGCACTGGCGACAGGCAGCTCCCCTGTGGTACACCCGCACATATTGGGCGAGGGTCTAAGGTTGCGTTCTCAACCGATATTACGAACGACCGCCCATTGAGCAAGGACGCTAGTAGCCTAACTAGCATAGCTTGGACGGATGAGTTCAACAATTTCTAAATAAACCCACCATGCCACACGCGGTAGAATGCTGCTCAACATCTAGGAAGACTTCGACCGTATGCCGCCCGTAATTGAGCTCATTACAAATATGGTGAATCGTCCGCGTCAACTGAAGCGTAACCGAGTGGCCGGGCCGAAACCCATATTGCTCGTCCCTTAAATTAAGTGACGGTACTATGCGTTTCAATACCAGCCGCTCGAAGACCTTTGTTAGTGTCGGCAGCAGCGTGATGGAACGGTAGCTAGCCGGGTAACGACGGTCTTTACTCGACTTTGGGAGAACTACAACCTTCCCTAGCTTCCAGATGTTCGGGAAGTGGCTCGTGCGGAGAATACAATTAAAGAGACGATTCAAAGCGACCACGGCTCCTCTACGCATCATACCTAACGTCAGGTTGAAAACTTCATCTATGCCTGGAACCTTGCGCTTTGGTAGACGCAAGCCCACCTTCCGTGTCTCAGAGGGGGCGAGAAAACGCACTCCCTAGAGTGACGGCGTCGGGCCAACGATGAAGTCCTGTACGCACTTCTCAACGTGCTCGTGGTGCACGCGGACGGCAGGCGTGGCGGGGTGAGGTGTAAAAAACCCCTCCAAGTACTCCCCAAGAACCTCCACTCTGTCCTACGCAGAGTTTACCCGTTCGTCAACCTGGTTAACGAGCGGACAACGGGCACCTTGGTACGGGATAGCTGCCTGGCGAAATGGTGGAGTGAAGTGTCCGACTCACCAGCCTCTTCGACACGAATCTCCTAATTGGTTTCTCAGTACTCCCTCATTTCGCCAGTCAACCTCTCGACCAGCGCATTTAGATCTCGCTTGACCCGGGGACAGCGCGTTTGCGCCCAGTGTTTGCGCAGACGTCTCTTTTCGACAATCATGTTCCACAGGCGGACAGGAAGTGTCTCCATGCGGCCAGTCTCTACCCGGCTCTAGGTGGTGGCGGCCTCCTGCGCATGTTGCATAGCGGTGGTGAACACCTGTGCGCCGGCCTCCACCTCCAGGGCCTGCAGGGGTTGAAGAGCACGTGTAGACTCGGTGATTGAGGCAGGTGTTAGACCGCCAGATCCATGGGTCCTTGCCTCCCACCGTCGTCTGTCGCCGCCTCAGCAGCAACCGGGGCGGGGATGGGTTGTAGAATGGGTGCTAAAGCAGAGTGGCTTTGGGACTTCTGGGACCTCGGTCCTTGCTTTTTCTGAGCTGGGATCCCCGGGTGCCCTTGGGCCCTTGGGGCCCAAGGGTCCTGTGAGCCTCCTGGCCTCGGGGTGGGAGAAGTGTGAATTGTGGCCCTTCTCGAATGTTGCGAGCGAAAGGTTTCTTAGGCCGTTGCGGCTTTGGAGGAGGCGCCACCACCTCGGGCTCCTGTGCCACTGACGAAGCTGAAGGTTGCGTCTCAATAGTAATCGGTACCACCACGGTTGGAATATCCCGTTGCGGGGCCCTGTTCTTCTTCTTCTTGACCTTGGCCCTCTGGTAATTCTTCCTCCTTCCTCGGGGGTAATCAAAGAATAGTCCTCCGCCGAGGACAGCTTATCTCTGTCTCTTTCTATGTGGTCTTCGGCTGCAGACTTTCCTCCACAAGTGCGTCCTCGTCCGTGCCTTCCGATCCCCGCTAGATGTTTGTGGAGTTCCGGGTCGACTAGACGGTACCGGGGAGCGAATAGCTCCCGGACAAAAACCTTTCGACCCGGGGTTGTTCTTTCCCTGGGGGAGAACGGTCCATCAGCGCGCCGGTCCTGGTGGTAGTGACCTCTTCTTGTCACTGCGAGACGGACCCTCGGGTTTTCTAACCAACCGAACCTTCCTTCGTTGTAAAAATTCAATTTTTAGTACTTAAAGTACTGCGTCAACTGCCCTCAAAAAGTTAATTATTAGGTTAATTCATGTGGAAGATATTACCATAAAAATGCATTTTCAATAAACCTACTTAAAATCTTGATAGAGTAATATATTTTATGGGACTATTTCTTCGACTAATAAACAGTATAGAATGCCACAATTTAGTGAATCGCTCGGTATGAGTTATATTGTTTATTAAAAACGTCAAAAAGTAAATTTAACTATTATTTGCCGAGCTCAATAGGTTCTAAAATTTAAAAAAATCACTGTCTTGAACTTCAAGACCTCAATAATTACGAGTAGAATAGACTCTAAAATAGCGGGATTTTTTGGAAATAGCATAAATGTTAACGACTTTTTAATTGGTAGGGTCGAGGGCTCAGGTTAGAGCCAGGCTAGCAAACGCAACTTTGACTATATGGCCAGTCCGACCCAGGCCTTACGTACCGAACGAGGAGGGTATGAGGTATGGGTATGGTGGTATTGTTTTCAACAGGAACATTTGTTTTTGCTCAGTGTAAAATTCTGGTACCTGGTTTTTATTAAGCAACTGTCACATATTTTGATATGTTGTCAGCTTAACTTACAAGTTTGTACCCAACTGAACGTTTAACCTCCTTTTATTTCTAACTGTATCCTCTTCTGTAAAGTTTCCAGTGTAAATTCTTGAAACAAACAAACTTTACACCAACGTTACTGTGTGGCTCTCATTTTAAATGTCATTATAATATTCCCAAGATATTTCGTTTTGAAAATACAAATATTTTATTGTATTATTTGCTATAATGGGAGCAACATATCAAATGATAAGTTTGATTTATTTTAAAATTAAATCACAGGGTATAGCTTCTCGGGATGAGTCAATAAATGGCGAGTGAAAGAGCGCTTTTTATAGAGAGATTCTGGGGGCTCTCTACGTATATTGTTTTTAGTAGATTTTACACGGACACTCCCCAAATCGGGCGTTTTACTAAGTGATCGAAATTCGACCAAAAAGATGAAATAAAGATCTGTTTCCAAAATTGTTTTATTGATATCTCTGAAGTTTATAAATAGCTATGGAGCGAAACTAAAAAAAGGAAACAAACAGAGGAAAAAATGCTACTGAACTGTTTCGTCTTTGCCTATTTATGGATTGAATACAATAGAATTCAGACTATCGTTATTGTTACTCCTACCGCCATCTGTTATAAATACTGCTATGATACGACACTTGTTTTTTTTTGGGATTTTAATTTCCGTCAAATTTCTTAATTAATTAATTGTAACTAATTTTGGAGGTTAACAAAACATTACATATTTTTCCAACCTACATAAAGCAGTAAGAATAGTATCAAGTATTTATATCTAATTAAACACGTTTAATCTTATATATTTCAGTAATTATTAATCACTTGATAGGATGTTATCATTAATAAAAAAACATTGCCATTAACTACATAATCGAAAGTGTTTATGCGCATAATAATAATTACCGCGTATATCAAATAATGGCTCATAAGTGTGCAACGACGCAATAAATTTTATAAGTACATTTAGCAGTAAACAATGTAATGTATATAATTATACCAAATTCGTATAGTTATAAAGCAAGCGACACGTTTAATTAATATATATTAAACTTATATTGCTTGTAAATGTTAAATAATATGGAGCCATGGCCCATGCTCATGAGCTATGACTGAAAAATAGTAAATCTACAAATGGTGGGTAATAACAATGTTACACAAAGAATAGTTAAATTAGACTGTGCTCATACAACACATCGAATAATATCGAAAACAAAAAATCCATTACGATTAGTCCAAGACAACTTGAAGACCATTTATTCACGGATGATTTTTTACTTCAATCATGTGTTAGCCAACCGTCAGTTACAGTAAACGATGTTGCAACGTTGTCGTCGCGTCCTCCGAGAACATTAACTTCATGGTGCTAAAATTAAAATTCAACATACATGCCGTGTTGTTTGTACGTCATTCACCACAACGGCCCGTGCCGTGCATGACCGATAGCTCGGGCAATGACCTTCTTATCAACCGACCTATACTTATTACAGCCGCGCAAACTGATCTTATTTTCAGTGATTCAGTGGAAAGATGATAATTTCACTGTTTGACCTAACATGGGCTACAAAATCTCAATTAAGTACCAAATATCCTAGCAGATTCATTTGGGGACCTTATTGAGGAATGTTATTGCTTTTGTTACTCTTTAAGGTAACATTCGAGAAAAGAACAGTAGATAGACTATGTGGCGTAAAATTGTAACCATAGGACATGCATTATTGTAAAACTATAGTATGATTTTTTTCTCCGTGCAGTTTGGGTCATAATAGATAAGCCGGCTAGGGCGGTGAGCATGTTGCGCGGGCACAATGCCATTATCGATAAAAACAAATGTGTCATTGAAGATGCTGCGATATTGTTATGTTATGATCATTGTTTGTCAATTGTTATGTAATTTGTTTTTCATCATCATCCCCACCTAATACCTAAAATTAATGCAATGCTAATTTAGTACATATATCGAAGAGAAAATAAGTGTTTTTGCGCACTCGTTCTCTGTATTTCTTTAGTGACACAATGGCTACTCCTTTGTTTTGTACCAAAACGGCAGAATTTATTCAAAATAATATTTTGCCTGTTGGCACCAATATACCAGCACAAGCACGTGTTGTTATCAACAATGTTTTAAAATTTTTCACTGAAATGAAAATAGATCCCAAAAAGTTACAAAGTGTTAATTTCTGCCGTTCTCGTGAACTTGCTGCGGCGATATGTGGTGTGAGTGTTAGAACGGTCGACAAAATTAAAACAGAGTGTGTAAAGTATGTAAGTTTTGTACTTATATTTTTTTAATACATACATACCCAATTAATCATTTATTTTAAATCATTATTATTCTTATTTTAATAAATACATTGTTTTATCTATTTTTATTTAATTTTTATTACAATCCCACATAATGACAAAACTAAATACACTATCGATAACGCTTATCGACAACAATAGTGCGCATTACTATGCCTGTCCATAAGGCCCCGAGTGGGAGAGAGAGCAAAATACTCGCTTCACCGCTCCGACGTTTTATGATGCAAACTGCATGAAGAAAAAAATTATACTATAGTGGCGTTATAACACATCGGTTGCTGTCCTACAAGGCAACAGAAGAAGTGCTTCCTGTCATCGATGAATTTTGGTCCTTTTATGACCATTAAATCTAGTCGAGGGTTACGTTGAATGTCCATGGGCTGCAGTGAGGACGGTGTTAAATACCAAGTAGCGTCGTTGTTCGGCAGTCGTTGGCTCTTTCCACATTAACAAAACCGTTTATAAGTGGGTGAGGCTTGTTTCTCGATAAGATAATGAAATCCGAGGTCACATATTATCACATAGGTCCGATATTGTGAACGGTGACAATTTATTTGTTAAAATTTATTTTACCAAATCTAACTGAATCATGAGAATTTTAGTAAAGCATGTGATAAATCTTAAGCCAGCGAAGCTACTGTTGTGATAGTATTGCACAGATTAAAAACAAAACTATTGATTGACAAGCCGTCCTCCTACTTCTATGAAATCATGATTCTTGGAGCTTCCTGCTGTGTGACGCTTAGCTAGCAATACGCAAGAGTAAAATAAACATTAATTTTGTATTATACGATAGTGACTTTAAGAATAATATAAAAACTGCGATTACGTAATACTTTTTGGCACATTTGTTGACACATTTGAGTTACCTGATGAGTTATTTATTTATTTTGATTTCTGCTCCAATCCATTCCTGTTGTACTGGTAACCTACATCCATTTCACTTTTCGGCTTACGTCTTTTCACAAAATGAGGGATAACATTTAATTCACGCTGTGAAGTGCGAATTGTAAATAGACAGCCGTCACATACTCCTGAGAACATTATGGAAAACTCAGCAGATTTCCCCGTTATTTTCCATCGCTGTAGCGATTGTTACATGATTGCATTGTAATGACATTAATTGTTATACTCTTAAAATACGCAAATAAATGCGGTTATCATTTATTTAATATATTTTGGAAAAATATTTTTTTCATTAATTCATATACCACGTCCAATTAGAATTCTTGGAATATTGATACAGGTAGCTACCCACCAAGATCCGTTAAAAACAGGTGAATTAGCAGTTACAAAACCAAATGTTCACAGCTATCCAGTTTGGATTGATAAATATTCGTATAGTCTGTGGCATTGTGAAATTGATCTACGGCCTGCTGTTGGTAAATTATCTATATCATGTATGTGTTAAGAATACGAAATTAATTATTTGGTCTACAAAAAAAAGATTATTTTTCCAGACTAATAAAATAATATCTCACACTAATTATCATGCTCTGACATTATAATATAAAACTAGGGTGTTAATGTTGTTAATCTAAGATATCGAAAATAACTGGGTCAATGTAATAAAAGAAACAGCTTTATTATCCACGAAACAAAGCCGTATATATTTTATGTGAATAGCCGGCAAACGAGCAGACTGATCACTTGATAGTGAGTGGTCACCGCTGCCTATAGATGTCCATAACAATAATGGCACCGCCGAATTTAGTAAATAATATAAATTTGTAACTGAGTTTTAATAAGTAATAATTTTTCAATGTTCTTACTTGTACACGCCTACTAAATCAATTTACATTAAGGTGAAAATAAATTAATAAATAACTTAATTAGGTGAATTTATTTTACAAATTATAAACATTGGAATGTCTTGTCTGTAACTTCAGCATAAAAGTTAATAATTAACTGGAATACGCTATTTATGTATTTTTAAAATTTCAGGGATCAGTTCTCTAACTACATATGTAGACTATGTTAACATCGATATCACAAAGGGTTTGAAGTTAGAGCAGCAACAGATAGACTAAGCTACTTACACATACATACTCCTGCGTATTGTAAATAGGCTTAAGCTCATTGTAGCGTAAAGTATGTACATTTCGTAAACCTTTCAAGGTCCGTCTGGGCCTAATGATGACTAACCAATGTTGATGAGGTTTTGTTATATTTCAGTAAAAGTAATGTGATATATTGACCCAAGTTTCTATCGTCATCGTAACCATTACCAATTTGTCCCATCATTACGATATTCATGTATGTATTAAATATATCAATATCATATAAAATAAAATCATATAAAATAAAAAAAAACAAGAGTAGCAAATCCTAGTTCCATTTATTGTGTTAAGTATACTAGTGCAGTAAACTAGAGCGAAAATATTTTTTATATAGTAGCCCCCAGTATCTACAATAGGCTATATAATATAAATAACAAAAAAATATAAAATCTTACTCTAATAGGAATTTAAAAAAGCTATATTTACCTGGTTCAGTAACGTTAATTATAGCGAAGTAGAAGACATCATAGAGAGTCTGTAGCAACACATAATTCCAATTCATTAGCTATTCGTAAATTCTATTCATAAATTGAACAACAGTTTCCTTATGTGGGAAAGGACAATGGTCCTTAAAATACAATTTCGTCTTTCGACTACCTCAGGGACCAGAAGATTCACAACTATCATGTACATGATTGGTTTTCAATAAAGAATTATTGTTATTAGTTACAAATAATATTTATCGATACCCCTTAAGCAATAACAATGTGAAATATACATAATTGAATGCAAACATCTTGAGTGGACCTCCGCGTGCGTTTGCCTTTGTGTATTGTTTTGTAAAGAAGCCAGTAGGATATTACATTACAGTAAATAAATTAAGGACGAAGATGAACACCAATTCACTTTACAGTAATATTAAGAAGATGTACTCAGAAATAAAAAGAGATATTATTCGTTATTTATTATTATCATTAGACACAAACCATAATTCTTTCACTTCTGGATTCAGGTTTCCTCTCAGAATCAAAGGGGTTAAGGCCATATTTCGCCGCGTTGGCCAAGTGCAAATCGACAGATTTCTAACAGCTCTGAAAACATTATGGAGAACTCTCAAGTATCAGGTTTTGCCACGATATTTATCTTCACAGAAGCTAGTAATAATTAAAACGTATGTACATCGTTTGAAATATTCGATGTGAGTGCGGGATTTGAATTCAAATCTCCTTTGCGTTCGATCGAAAGTTTGAAAGATCCACGTGTAAACGAGAACCACTGTTTATGTAATGTTTATGTAAATGTAAAGTACATAAAGTTATATACATAACACAAATGAAGAAATTAGCCACCTGGTGTTTTTTTTTTACATAAAGTAAATTAATGCTTAACAACAACTCCACTTGATGGTAAGTGGTGATGAAGTGTAAGATGTTGAACGACCTTATAAAAACATATATACTCTCCTCTTGAAGACTCCCACATCGTTAGTAAGCGGGAACACCGATGCAGGCAAGTTATTCTAGTCTTTTACAGTGCAGACAAAGAGTGACGACGCAAACCGCGTCGCGGCCGTACAAGCGGTACATTCACTATCGTATCGCGGGTAAGTGGATATCGTCGTCTATGAAGGTCCGAAACACCATAGGCATAAAAAAGCACTAAACTAAACTGGTTCTTCCACACTTCAACTGACATATAACACATTTGACATGTGATTTTAAAAGGAAAATGGAAACTAGTATATAACGTAGTAGTATATAACGAACCGAATTACAATACAAGAATATTATCGGATATAAACCAATTTAGGCAGAACTCTGCGGTCTAAAACTGAAGGACCCTGGGGGAATTGTCCACTCAGATGTTTAGTTGTTCAACAGCGTGGACCACTAGCATGAACTTAGCTTTGGACTCGAGGACACACGGAGCCCCTTTCACCAGAAATAATAAATTGACTTTTACGTTATCATCTGGGTAGAGATTCTAGGTTCATTCATTAAGAATTTTACGGCAAGCCTTTAGGCTACAAAATAACATACTTGTCTATAAAAGACCAAATATATAAAAGTTAAATCTAAGCATAAATTCTGAGATGGTATTTGCTTGTTGAGACGGTATTGCTACAATGCTAAATTGGAAGCAGTATAAATTACAATGGAGGAAGCATCCATAGGTATGGAGCGATAATAATTTTTAATGAAAAGTGAAAGGGTGATTTAAAAATTGTTTCATAAATATTTTGACTGAAACCGAAATTTTGAAACAAGAAACGTAAAAAGATAATTTTCAAAATAAAAAAATATGTACTAATTGTAATAAAACTCGTATAAAAGTTCCTTACAGATCGAAGTTACTAACTAATACGTACTGAATATATTTACGTAATATGGCTAAATGTTTGATCAAGTGTTAGCTTATCAACAGTGCCCACTGTGTTCGACAATCAAGGGATCCCTTGTGCCCGAACCTCGCCAACCCCACCGGATGTAAAATACTTGGTTACCTCGCAAATGCGTTGTGATATTATTCATAAAGAAAAACTCCAATTATGGCACATCAATGTTATAATTACGAATATAATATGTAATAATAGCAATTCTGTTTCCACTTGTTACACGGAAAATATTCTGACGGGCAGTCTGATGGTAAGTGGCTACTCCCACTCACATTCGTAATTCCAAAGTTGTCATCGCGACTTCCCAGTTGAAACACGTTAGAAATATTTCATAGTTGACTCTTGAAGGATGGTGGTTGCTAACCAGGCAGGTAAAGAGCTGAACGTACATGAGTATCATAGGAATTAAACTGGCTGATAGAAACCAGCAACCTTTACGAGGAAAGACTGGCGCTATAGTCGCGTCCGTTCTTCAGTATTTCAGTAGTGTGCAGCACGAGCTGGGGAAATTGTCTTAGAAATAAATGCAGCTCCTTTCACAGTGCTGGAAAAAAATATTTTTATGTGAGTGTAACTGAAATCACTAGTACTCACTAAACAACGGTTTGTGCGTTGTCTGCACTCTTCTCACAATCTTTATCAACTATAAATCGTTCTACATTATTATTCTTCTTATCTTACCGTATATTCTGATGAAAGTCAATTGCAGAAAATTATTCTACCTCCGAACGTCTCTGTGGAGTAAGTTCTTTGTTCTGAAAGTTAATTCTAGTCCGAGTAAATTATCCAGTCCAGTATGTCCCACTTTATTGCCACAATTGACTGGTAATAACTCGAAAAGATATTTATTTTTAAGGTGTCTCTATTCTTTTATATAGTCTTCTATTATTAGCTTAAGATTTCTTATAGACCAATCAATCTTCGGGTCATAAAATTATTGATTTTAACAGTAAAAGAGAAAATTGGAATGCGTAACTTTAGTTACACTACAATATCAGCTAAATGACCAAATAGAATCTTTATTTTTCTTTACTTGCCTGCACGATGATTTCAAAGATCAAATTCACAGGGGATTCCGCGGTGAGATTATCATAATATTAAAAGGTTTAATTAGACATTATAAATGGTTGGAACATTATAAACAGTATTTTTTACATTTATTACTGTAATTGAACTCAAACTAAAAAGTTACAGGTATCATAATTCTTACCATCATAATAATTTCATCGCGGAATCAACTATAAGTTTGTTTTTGAGATTACAGAATTACAGAGACGACTGTATTAATATACACTAACAATTAATTACACACCAATTAATTACACACTAATTCATTTAATACTAAAAGCAAATGGAAGGGCAACCAATTGCTAATGCGATGGACAAGGATACATTCTATCTCCAGCATTTTTTAATAATATACACTGAAGAAATGTTCTTCTAATCTAAGCAATCGATGACGTAATAAACAATGATACACTTTTGACCACTACACTTGGGAGGCTTGCAAATTTTGTCAATCGTGTGTATGCTACAAGCATAAAGTTTGTATCAGCGTCACGAAAACGAATTCCAAATTATTGTTCGCACTACACAGACATACAGCATCACGTTGTTTATAAACGGCATGTCTTTCAAAAAAGAAAGCTCATATAATAGTCTAAATATAAACGCCAAGAAAATCAAATTCATGATTATTGATCACGAATAGTTTCCTTGTTTATAAACATCAGTCTCTTGAAATACAAGCTTATATAACAAGTGTATATGTAGTAAACGAACAAGAAAATTCAGCATCGTAATTAAATATCGTATTGAAGCCCGCAATGCCATAATAAAATTGAACAATCTCATCTGCAATATCTTTTCAGAGATATCCACTTGAATATTATGTTCTTATTCAATTATGATGCCGAGGCCTGGATCTTATGATTCCTTGAGTAGCAAAGAATATACTAGCATTTATCAGTGACTGCGTCCGCGTGGACTCAGAGTATATTTACTCAGGACTTTTGTAGGTTTTTAAGACTTAAAATTATTTAGTACCTTTGTTTTATGTATCTTTTAAGTTTAAGCCAGCGTAAATTATATAAGCGTTTAAAAACCGGTTTTATACGACTTTAATATAACACATTAAAATTTCACAAAATTGAAAGAACATTTAAGAAAAATAGTAATAAAATGTCGATTCCCTAGGCCTCAAACTAGCTCTACGTTAATTTTCATCACAATCGGCCTAGCTGTTTGGCCGTTAAAATGTAACAGCTAGAGAGATTAAAATACTTTTGAATTTATAATATTAATCTATTTTGTAATTGCCTACGTGACCACATTGACGTTTAATGTGATTCTTTATTTATTAAATGTTTTAAAATTTTATCTAAACGTTTTAATAATAAAACTTTCAGATTATGTATTTTATTTTGAGATAAACCTTTAACAAATGATATAATATAATAATTTTCCTACAAAAAAAATTAATATAATATTGTGTTTGTCCGTATTGTGGCAGTCTGGAGTACTCCCCCCAATCCCATGCTGACAGAACAGGAAGTTGTAAGAGGCGACAGAAACCAGCCTGCTTGATGGTAGAGCTTCGCATGAGGTTTATATTATCAATATTATTATTAAATCATTAATATTATTACTGATATTATTATATTTTCGTGAAACCTGCGTACCTGGCTATCACCCTCCTGCTTGAGTCAGCCGACAATCGACTTGTCGTGTTCCGGCCGAGGGCTTGAGAGCCAGTACTTTCATTTTTCTTTCTTCTCATTTCCTAAACGACAATGCATCAGTGATATACTTAGTGCTACATATAAAAAAAATACAAAATTTCATTTTTTACCATACTGTGAGGTAAAACGGTGTATTTATAATACTTGCAAGATTAGCGAGAGCAGTCAATATTAATTTGGCGTACGACTCCATCATTTGTCAGAGCCATCTAGCATCGGTTCCTGAAATGTGACAATTTAGGTTTAGTTGTTTGTGTTATGATACGATATAATTATTTTTATTATGATATAATATGTTTGTAATATGAGCTTTACACCAACTCTTTATAATTTTATTTTCACAGAAACAGTCGGCAAGTACGCAATATGACGGAAAAGAGTCACTATCATCCATGTACGTTTGCATCATCAGAAGTTTCAACACGGCAGCTAAAACATTTAAAATATTTCATAGTTGATTTTAGAAAACGTGTAGTAGTAAACCAAACAAATCTTTAGCTGCTCAACCCAACCACCAAGCTGAAGTACCATTGACATTAAACTGAATGGCTCTTGTACCATTCATATAGGAGATGTTTGGTTGAACTTTTGTAGCAACTGTATATTTGTTATAATTTTAATGATTTAAACATTATCAAAATTCTAAATGCCTACTTATTAAGGAGTGAGGAAATATCGTTTTAAAATTTTAAACTCGAATTTAATCAGTGCCATCTTCAATTTGATTCTAGATCAAATAATATTTGTATGTCGTATATGTAGATGGCGCTAGAATTTGTCAGAACAAACATTTTTATCACGTATTCTACTGTTCTTACTTAGCCTTTTTTATACTCAATCGTCATGTTATTTGGTAAAAAATGATGTATTTTATTTATGACATACACAAAATTTAAGATTTTTAGTTCTGTGTACATCATTTGTAATTTGACAATATCAGTTGTTTGTTGTATGCATAGAGTTAATATACAAGTTGTCCGTTGTATTTATGTCAACTATGACATATGTTAAGACGTTGACAAGCTTGACTTACCGTACAGTGCCACAGAGCACCACAGAGTTACATTTGTGTACGGTACGTATATTGTCGTATGCGAATAAATACCGCATAAAACCTTACTATTAGGGTACATACAGTATATAAAAATGTACTCTGTGGGTACATACCGTACTATGATTAATTCAAGAAAATTAATTATTACTTTACGCAGGTGTATATGAGAATATAACAATAAATCAAATATGTTACCATACTAGCAAAGTATCAAGATACAGCTGAAGATAACAATCTTCTTTAATATTTTAGATTACTATATAAACTAAATGTATGTTAATACAAATGTAATCAAAACATCAGTGATTTGACTACATGACGGCGGGCGGGCGGTCACGATCAGAATAATATTATCAATTCAAGGTCAGAACAACATGCGTATTTTAATCAGTTGCCGGATTTAGAGGCCCCTCATCCGCAGTACAGCGTGAAATATAATAAAATATCATGGCTTCGGCAATGTTGAAGTTATTAAAAAATGAAGTAAGTACCAAAATTCACTAAAATTATGTTACTCATATGTAAATTATATTATTGTATTGATTAAACACCTCTATTGTATTAACTTAAGTTCCTACAATTTCGAATTTCATTGTCAGGTAGAAATTGAACAACTAGGGATTTCTTATTTTGTAATTCTATGTATAACTTTTAAATATCCTTTGATTGCTTAAGAATACTATTACCAAATGAAAAACTTCTAAATCTCTATCACAAGATGCCATCAGCAGCCTGCTACCGTTAAACATAAAAGGAGCCCATAATACGATACAATGATTTGGTATTTAAACTGGCTACATTATTCATAGTGGAATTGAGTGGATTGTTGCGCAGTTGTTTTGTATTTTCAGGTTTCATCACATTTTCATTGAATAATTCACATAAACATTTAATTTGCAAATGTATTTGAAATCAAATACAAAAGATTTTCATACATTTCCTTGACAATATATATATGGGAGTGTAATTTTTATATTCCAAATATCAAGAATCATGGGACTAAAAGACTAGAAAATAAACATGAAACAAAAGACTAGTGTAAAGTAGATTAAAAAGTGATTTTCCAGGTTTTGATTTAGAAAACTATATTTCTACTGATTTAATTTGTAAAATATTGATTGCGAGAGACAAAATCCTAAGAGAATTAGTAGTTGTAATAACATTTATTATAATACTACAATTATATTACTACTTTGTACAACAATAAGATTTACTGAAGTACTGTTGATATATCTTTTATAAATTTTATATAAATATAACTTTGAGCCTGAAATGTTTATCTTTTGACTAACAGCTTGAGTAAACCAAAAGCTAACAGACACTGCTATAACAATATATAATCAGAATTAGATCTAACATTTAATTTTAAACTAACTCTTAAATCATATGAATATTAATTTAACTCAATTCAGTAATATATGCGCAAATAAAATAACTTTTCATATCATTAACTGGTACCCTGTACCCTGTACACTTAGAACATCTTATACATAGTATTATAACATAGTAGTGCTTGGCAAGAAATAGAGATGAGTATGCGGTGCTGACACACACACACACACACACACACACACACACACATTCAGTAGTAGAGAGGCACTACAAAAAAAACACAAGTGACCATATCTATTTTTCCTTCAGTCTCAGTTTCTACTACGAAGAAACTATAGCAGCACTGTTCCATCAACAAAGTTGTACATCGATGGACAGTTCGTGGAATCCAAGACTAGCAAATGGATTGAGCTTACCAATCCAGCGACAAATGAAGTTATTGGCAGGTTTGATTTATGTAATATTTTATATACATACCAATAGAATGGTATCTCCATTTCAATTATAGAATACCTTATTTGAATCAATAGACTTAAACAAATGGATATACTATCTTTACATGAAGCATAATTGAAGCAACATAGAAATAAAGGTGTTATGTATGAGGTTAGTATGATTGTGTAGTCTATATAGACTATCAAAGCCTTGAGCACTGGTGCTTAGTTGCTAGCCTCTAGGACTTCTATAGGATAATTTTGAAAAATGTGCACAGGAATTGTTCAAAAAAATTATCATTTATAGTGCGCACTGTAAAGGACTGATAACTTATCTGCGTTGGTGTTCCCGGTTACTTATGATGTGAGAGTCTTCAAGAGGATAGTGAATAAGCTTTTATAAGTTAGTGCATTCAAAATCTTATACTTCATCACCACTTACCATCAGATGGGATTGTTGTCGAACATTCACTCATTTTTTGTAAAACAAAAATCAGCATAATATTTTAATATAGAAAATTCAAATTTAAATTTTGAAATTTTGTATTACCAAAACAATATATTTCAATTGAATTAAGTTTATTATATAGAATGTGTAACCCCATGTTCTACACTAGGAGGCCATCCCAACTTTGTACAGGTTCAACAACTAATTATTATACATATACAATTGATATTATGACCTATATTCATCTGTAATAATGTACCTTTGTAATGGTAAAATAATTTTACTGATGGGTTATGTGGATTAGATTACTTTCCACATACACACAAAATTCGCACTCTCTATATTATATTAGTATAAATATCCAGCAAGTAGCAACAGCATTTTTTATTCATATTATCTTGGTATGTTTTTGTGATTCCTTATCACCTGCGACATATCAGGTAACTTGATTGCTCAGTTTACTCATATTTCTCATTAAGTCTCTTCTATTTTCCTTGTAGTTAATTCCCTTGTTTTCAAAATTACTTCAGTAATTCATTTTATTTAATCAAGCATAATCTTCATAGTGCAAGATACAAAGAAGTGCTATACTGAAGTTTTAGGAAGATTTTCCTTTATTTTGTTATTTATTCATGTTTAGAACATTTTAACTATATATTTGAATTACATGAAGTTTGTGAAGTTCATTTATGAAAATAATTCATCATCACAATCTATAACTGTCCCTGTTGGGCTTGGGACTCCTCTCAAGCAGTGATCGTTAAAAGCCATAGTTAATTACACTAGTTAGGTGCTGATTGATAGAACTCTCTCCTATGAGACATGGAGAACACTCAGATAGGCATGTCTTCTCACAATCTTTTCCTTCTCCAAATAAAAGTTAATTAATTTGTAATAAGCATGTAACTTGGAAAAATTTGAGGTGCATACAGTATTCAAACTTTGGTACTCCTGTACATGAGATCATTTATCAAATCACAATGGCATAATAATAATAAATAAAAAGCTAATGATCCAGTCCTGATTTACAAATCGAGTAGAAGTCACATTTTTTTGTACACTATCAGATCAGTCTGGGAGATTAAAATAAGTTCAACTCCAAAATTATGACTGCATCTCACTTACAACTTGTGTACTCATGATCCCTCGATCGACAGACAGGGTCATTTACAACTAGGCTATAAAGTCACTTTGCAGTTTAGTTACATCAGCATATTGTATTGGTAACCAAATATTGTCTAATTTTCAGGGTACCAGAAACAACACAAGATGAATTGAAGACAGCTTTACAGGCGGCGAAAAACGCATATAAATCATGGAGTCAAAGCACCATATTGACTCGGCAGCAACTTATGTTCAAGTACGTACTATTTGCATATAATAAATGTGTTGAGTTTAACTAGAAATAGTTGGTACCGACGCGTATAGTGCATGTAATTGTTGATGGGAGAGGTCAAACAGTCATGCAGACAGCACGTCCTGTCATTATGGCTTATTGTTAACCATTTAATGCGGTATCAAGGGGTATGCGCGTATTACAAGGTTGTTACTATTAAAATGTATTATAGAGAGGAAATATAAAGTACGAGTAGTAACAAGTAGTGACAAATTGCAATCTTGGTATTTAAATAGATAGATATTTAACACACTCATTGTTTCACATCCCCCCATTAAAATTCTTTACGTTGCGCACGGTATGTAACATCATAAATAACCAAGATCCGACTATAAATATTTATTTGACACATTAATCTCTGCTTCGGCCGAGATCGAACCCGCGACACTTCGGTTGGCAGACAAGATGACTGTTAATTTATATACAGTGTTGTTTATTTAAATGTTTACCATCATTTATTTATCAATGTATAATGATAAGCGTGGTGAAGTATGCTCCAGGTCTCCTTAATTGTGCCCTTCAGTGGCCAGTCAATTGGATGCAACTATCGAATATGTGCGCTAAAATAAAGCAGTCCGTAGGGCATGCAGTACAAGTGGGTTAGGAGTATGCAATCCACCTTGATTACTAGTATAAAGTCCAAAATAGGAGTACAATGCTGGCGTCCTTCCGCTTAATTTATAATAATACCACTATCTAACAGGTATTTTTATTTTTCTATATTATATGTACGTAGTTAAAAACAAGTTTCCATCGATCAGTCTAAACAATATTTATATCTTTATGTTATATATAAAATTGAATGTTGCGTTGATACATCTAAGTATCAGATTTTATACGCGCATTACAGCTTAAATATGTGACGCAGTGCTTTACAAAGTTTATAACGAACATAGACCAGTTACAAATATTACATGAATTAAACAAAACGCAAAAGGGCACCAGAAACTGTGCCATTTCTTCACCATTCCAGTCGAATCGTTTAACGGGTCTTCTTTGATTCCTAAACTACTTACATGTTGATTTAAGCAATATGTAAACAGATTAAAATCAGAGTAACTGTATTCCTGTTTGCTATTCCCATAATCACGAAGAAAGTTGAAGTTGCGTCATATCACTCCCAATAATTTGCATGTTCTGACAACAAAGAAATCTAGGTAGTTCCAATTCCGTAAACTGTAATTAAGATGGAGATATATAACTATCTATGCTTATTACAAATTTCAAATGTAAATAACAGCGGGAACGGATCGTTCATATAGATTACAGATACAAAACAAATTGTAACTTGTGTTATCGGGCAGTATGCAATATGTGTATTAGATAAGAATTGCATAATAACATGACAAATTGTAGTCTGTCAAAATAGGTATCTACGATACCTATTTATGATAAATTTGTCGAAATAACAACTTGAAATAATGTATGATAAACATAATTCTTGTTATGTGTGGGGACAAGAAAAATATTTATACAATATTTCGTATCACTGAATAATCTGTGTTAATTTATTACGCATTATTGTGTTACGCAGGTTAAATGTGTTTATACAAACATGTACATACGTATGTGGATATTAATCACGATGGTGCGATCTCTCCTATTTTCAGATTCGCACGTTTATTGAGAGAGAATCAAAGCAAACTGGCAGCAAAAATCACAGAAGAACAAGGCAAAACTATAGCGGATGCCGAAGGAGACGTTTTAAGAGGCATTCGTAAGTGAACGTATAGTACAAATCCCCGTCAGTCGGTCTTATCGTCATAATTTCAAAAGTTACTGCACTTTTCTAGTGGTTTTTACCGACAGATAGAGTATACATGTATGAGGTAAAAATGAAAAATTGTAAAACGTCTGATAAGCTAGTGAATATTGTTTCCAGTAGGACTAATATATGTTAAAGTAAGATCGCGATCCAAAAGGAAGCGACGACATGACGACCGAACAATTGCCCGAAGCTTTTTACGTGATCTTAATAAATACATTTTATAGTTACTGATGAAATAAAAGATAAGTGAGATAAGAAAACTTCGAATACCGTGACACGTGTAACAGGAACAAGGAGCAGAAAGTGTCTGTACAGAGCAACACACAATAAAGTAAAATACAAAGAGAGAGAGAACGTCATTAACGTTCATTTGGATTTAATGTCCATAATTTAACCGTCACACAGTGTTGCTTCGCTTCGGCAAATAAATGTGTGGTATTTTTGTTTTCTTTAGACTTTAAAAGGAGTGTCGATTGTATATGAGGTTAGATTGAATAGTATGAGATAGTCTCGAGATAACTCAAAAACTACTTGACCGACCTTAATGAAAATGAAATATAGTGAAAACACCTGATTGCGCAGATGAAAGGTTATACAAAATCTATATTAATCAGTAGTGTCTCTTTGTCTGTACATTCCATCTGTTTGTCAAATTTCATGATAAACATTCGTTTTATGATACACTGACATCAATTTTACCGTTTTGAAATTTTTTATCCGTCTCTCTGCCTGTCTGTATGTCCCGTTATAACTCAAGAAGGGCTTAATCCATCTTCGTGAAAGTTGGAACGTAGTAAGAACACGTGATTTTGCAGATGATAACAGGCTGTATAAATTGTCCGGTAACCTAGTGTTGTCTAACCAAGGCAAAAAAAATATATTTTTTTAATAATTATGTATATATGTTACAGTTAAAACCAGTTTTTAGGTAGAACGCGTTTTCCCTAGTTAGAACTAGTTTTTACTAAATGCCTTTATTAAAACTAGAATTTAGGTTAGGTTCTCGAGATGATGCGCACGGTGTTCCCGCGTGCACCTCAAAGACGGAGGGATGAAGTAGCTCCAGATTCATCCCGCACAGGGACGGGCTCTGTAGAAGAGCGAACGCCGTCGGGACCGCGGAAGAATGAGAGAGCGTACCCGCAGTCCCGACAAAGGGCGCTCAGAGGAACACCGTGGGGTTTTAGCTGGTAGGAGTCCGACATATCCTATCAGTCGCCCCCGCGACTGAGAGGAACCCACGAGGGTTTCCCCACGTAAAAAAAAATTGTTAGGTTAGGTTAGAACGAACGAGCTCACAGCGCGCGGATGGCGCTCGGAAAGGGATTCCCCCGCACTTGTCGAATCAAGGGACCTCTCGCGATCAATTAGAATAAGATACGATGAAATTTGAGAACAGTTTTGACTGGGATTCACTTCGGAAAAACGTGTTTTGTCTAGTAAGAACTAGTTTTAACTGATATTCAATTTTGAGCATTAGTTAATTCTAGTTTTAACAAAGGCATTTAGTGAAAACTAGTTCTAACTAGGGAAAACGCGTTCTATCTAAAAACTGGTTTTAACTGTAACATATACAATTAATAGTCCAACCCGAACGAATACGGACGGGGCCGCTGGTATGTGTGCGTGTGCGTGCGTGCGTGCGTGTATGTGTAAAACAAAGGCTAAATAAATTATATTTGTATGAATGTGTACGAATAGTTTTTAGCTCTAGAATTTACGATTTTCCTATAAAAATTCTACGCTAATTTCCACTTTTTAAGTTGGGCACCAAAAAAGTAAAATTGACATGTAAGTAATATTTCCAGAATTGGTGGAACATTGTTGCAGTATAACATCATTGCAGCTTGGTGACTGCATACAAAACATCGCTAAGGACATGGACACCCACAGCTACAAAGTACCTCTCGGGGTTGTTTCTGGTGAGGGCTGAACGTGACATGAAATCTTCATTTTTTTTTTATACCTTAGCCATGCAAACGAGCAGACGGGTCACCTGATGGTAAGTGTTCACGGCCGCCCATGGACACTAGCAACACCAGGGGCATCACCAATGCGTTGCCGGCCTCGAAGGAAATTATAGACCCGCTTCTTGAAGGATCCCATGTCATAGCATTGTAATATATTTTGGGCAACATGTATAAATTAACATAATTCGACTCATTAATCGATTAAATTAAACCATTTAAAATTGAATTTGAACTTATTTTCTACATAATCTGTGTTATGAGTAGATAAAGTAATTTAATGAACAATTCGAATGTTACATTCAATGTTTTTGTGACTTAAAAGTTAAATACCGATTATACAATGATTATGTTTTATCGTATGTTATGTGTTCTTCGTTATATAATTTTTATTTTGCTATAATATTGTAGCTTTATAAATTATAAATTTTCGGGATGGGGGAGTTTCAAGCATGCATTTCAAACTTCATTTTGTTTGACCATATAGGTGTTGCTGCATTCAACTTTCCAGTGATGATTCCGTTGTGGATGTTCCCTCCGGCGATTGTGGCTGGCAACACTTGTCTCATCAAACCTTCGGAGCAGGATCCTGGAGCGACCCTCATGATGATGGAACTTCTACAAGAAGCCGGAGCGCCACCTGGTGTTGTTAATGTGAGATAATTTTATTGATATAAAATTACTTGAACTTATGCGGGTTTATGCTATCGTTAAAAGTCATGTTTGACTTGTTGAAATTGTTATAAGGTTTGATTGGGGTATCTCGTGAAAGGCAGACGATAAACATTAAATATGTATTATACGAATTAATACAGAATGTGGTCTCTCATAAAAATATCGAATGTATTTTTACAAATGAGTACTACCCTATTTTATTGTAACCTTATATTTGAGGACGATATATACTCACGATATTACCCAGTTTCATAACTGATTTGAAAATCATACTTTCACGTTTTTGCGTATCTAAGTACCTGGAATTAAAAATAAATTTATATGAAAGAGTTGTGTACCTAACAATCGGAATTGGGCCATGGATTAATTAAGATCACAGTTATATAATTGTTAAGGAAATTATATATAACACACGTCCATACATAAATCATAGAGTTCGCTCCATACCGGATGGAGGCGAGCGAGAGAAAGGTACCACAGATAAGTTAGTAGAATAATAATGTACAGACTTAGTGTCGCAAGTGTCAAATTATAATTAAGATTATTCACGTAGATTGTTCACGGTACACACGATCCGGTGAACTTCTTCTGTGACCATCCTGACATCAAGGCTGTGTCGTTTGTCGGAGGTGACGGAGCTGGCAAGCACATCTATACGAGAGCCTCTGCTGCAGGTAGAGTATTAAGGCTTTAGCATTTACTAGCGGCTCACTCCGACTTAGATCGGATTAAAAATAAATTATATGTTAGGTTGGGGAGAAAGTCTTTTCGAATTTTTTATGAAAATTCAAAACATTTTTTAATAAAGTTTTTTTTAATTTAATTAAAGTATATTAGTACCATTTTGTTCGATAACTTTTTGCCATCTTGTGGGTAAGGACATGATCCCATTACTATAGAAATTCTGGGGTTTCTGATCAAAAAACTGCGTCAAGTAGTTTTGGCAGTCCTCACGTGATGTTAACCTGACATTGCCTAAAGAATTCTGAAGAGACCGAAACAGGTAGAAACCTGAAGGTGTAAGGTCTGGGCTATACGGTGGATGCATCATCATTTCCCAGCCAAAGTCATTTAGTTTTTGCTGAGTCGCCAAAGATGTGTGAGGTCTAGCGTTATTATGATGAAAAGTCAGACCCCTTCTATTGACTAATTCCGACCGCTCTCTCTCAACTTCTTCCTTTAGTCTCATCAGTTGTTCGCAGTAGAGTTCAGAATCGATGGTCCTGCCTGGCGGTAACAGCTCATACTGAATGATGCCCTTCCAATCCCACCATACACACAGCGTCACCTTGTTGCGAGTTAACCCGAGTTTCGCTACAGTCTGAAGCCTGACCATCCTTTGACCACGACCTTTTTCGCACGTGATCCACTTTTCATCACCAGTTATCAGCTTCTTTAAAAATGGTTCGGTTTCATTACGTTTTAATAACGAATCGCAAATGAGGACATGGTTCATGAGGTTTCTTTCAGTGAGTTCATGTGGCATCCAAATTTCGAGCTTTTTTTTGTACCCAGCTTTGCCCAAATGCGTCAAAACTGTTTTGTGATCAATTTCCAGTTCTTCAGCTACGTCGTAACTACTGATATGCCGATTTTGTTCCACTTTTTCAAAAATGGCATCCATTTTATCCGTGACATAGCGACCAGAGCGACGTGCATCTTTGACATGAAAATTTCCGGATTGAAAACGCTTAAACCAATTTTGTGCTATTCTCACAGACACTGCACTAGGTCCATAAACATCACAAATTTTATTCGCGGCCTGCGTTGCATTTTTGCCTTTTGCATGGGGTGCATTTTACTTAATTTTTATAACTTTTCTCTCATAGATAGTTGCCAATAGAATGATTGTGTCATATTTAATATATCGAGCACCCCACGCTTTTTACTTTGATTTGAATTATTTTGTTAATAACTTAAATTTTATTATAATGTTTATTTGAGGTAATTAATTATGATTGATTGTCCGACCTTCTACTACTGTAATAAAGACTCTTTGTAATTAAAAATTATTTTCTACTTTTTAGTTCAATTAGCAATAAAAGCGTGTTTTTTTAGTTTTTTTAAACTATTATTTATTTTAATCTTAGCCAGCGATATGTGAAGTAGGCGTGTGTAAAAAACCTAACACGCCAGTATGTCAGGTTTTAATATGAGGCAATCTTTCTAATGTATTACCAATCTATGAAACAATAATTTTGTATCACTTACTCCTTTCACCATAAAAATAATGAGAGTAACAAAGATGGTGGCAGATGGTGGCAAGCATAAAGAAATGCTTTTTCATTCTAAAAATACATAATGGATTAAAACTCGGGCACTACTAATTTTTAAATTACAAAATTCCTGTCAACTGTAAGCCACCTAGTAATATGGAGTCCTCAGTAACCATTTTATGTCTGTGTTAAAAGTTGTCTAAGAAGTTTTGCAGGAAATTCTCAGAAAGAATTCTCACACGGGGCAAATATTTATTTGACAAATGAACTTTTTTTTAGGTCTTTATTTTTTGTAATGTCCTACATATCTGTAACATGCTTACTATTATTGATGCAAATTTGCTACAACAAAACTAAAATGTAATGCAGATACCCACAATACAAGATTTTTATTAGTGTTGAGTTTTCACGTCACGCCACGTTCATTGAGTTAACAAGATGCTTACGTTTACTTGGAACACTGTATTGTAATTATATTATTCAAGAAAACTAATATATATAATATATTGTTAATGGTAGGCAAGCGTGTACAGAGCAACATGGGTGCGAAGAACCACGGTGTGATAATGCCGGACGCGAACAAGGAACACACGCTGAACCAGCTAGCTGGAGCCGCGTTCGGGGCCGCGGGACAGCGGTGTATGGCTCTCAGTACAGCGGTGTTCGTAGGTGAGTTAACATTTGTTATATTAGCTGTGCTAAAGTAGGTGTTAGAAGGAATTCTCTATAATTGTATTGTTACGAAGCTTCTCGAAGTCGGCAGGCTTGCGAAGTCTCTAGAAGGATGGCCGACCGTTACGGAGAGGCAAACAATAAAGGCAATAAAAGAGAAACCCAGGTAGTAATAAAAAACTACCTGGGTCACTCCAGGCCAATCTGGCCCGTATGCTTCAAGCAAAAGGGGCGAGATTAGCATAGACGAGGGCCGGAATGGGGTTGTTACCTGACCCGCTATTGTTATGTCGATTTCCGGGAATTCCTGTTGTTGTTGTCTACTTCAACAAAGGGCGTGGAAGGATCTGGAAGCCCGGAAATCGATATAAATAGCGGGCAGGGTCGGCCACAAGGCATTCGGTCTCCGGATACGAAGTGAAGAGTTCTCTCCCTACGAAGCGAATACCTGCGATCTACGAGTGTAACTGCGTTTGCGAATTGTGTGTGAAGTAAAATAAAGTCTCTGCGGAACTACTGTGGCATTTTTACGAGCTTACGGATCCTGACACGTAACAGTATTATATTTATCTATATGGTATCATTATTTATTTATTTAGGATACTTCATCATTATGCACTTAGGATTAATGATTATTGTAAACTAGTGTTTATTAGTCGTAGAATTTATATGATTTCAACATGCAACTCTCACCCACCGCTACATTTATAACTGTTGTGGCTTGGGTTGTAAATTCAATATGAATATAATATGATAATGCCTTGATATACTGTCATAAGCGACAAATGCCGTCTCTAACTGTGAGTAGGAAAAATACCCCTTAGAAATTTCTTGTCGCTTTTTCTTCCGGAACCATTCACAGTAGAGATTTGTTGAAGCGATGGCGTATTTTGACGTTTAAAAAGTGTTTGTAATACAACATGACATAAATTTCATGTCATTCCATTTCATTCATTTTTTATATCTCAGGTGAGGCCCGTGACTGGATCCCGGGGCTAGTGCAGCGTGCTCAGGCGCTGAAAGTAAACGCCGGTCACGTGCCCGGTACTGATGTCGGACCGGTCATCTCTGTTAAGGCTAAGGAAAGGATCTTGAGGCTCGTTGAATCAGGTACAAAAAATATTATTAATACCAATATCTCTCCCATATGAATAAGGTTTATCCTAGTAGACGTACTACTGGAAGCCCACAAGGCACGTCACATCTAGGGATTCTTGAAGCAGGCCCCATCAAACTTAAATTCAAAATCATTTAATCATTTAGGTATCTTGTAAATATACTCATGCGTGTCATTTTTTGCTTCTACTACTTATTGCTTATTCGGTATGGCGAGGTTAGTGGTCAAGCTGAGTATTCAAAGTTTTAATTTTAATAAAGTCATTTAGACTTTCATAATTGGCGCCAGTATTGATAAAGTCTTTTGTCTTCTGGATGCTCTGGGCATTAGTGGTATCATAATGAAATCATTAGTCCAAGGTGTCAGAAGTTTTACTTTGTTCTTTTAACTAATTTGTTGCCATTTGAAGATTTATCTCAATGGCCAGTCCTTTGGACTGTCAACACTAATTCTGGAACCTAAACCTTTACTGGTACCTTGTACATTCCGATTAAGCATAAAAAAAATTTGAAATTGCTTTTTTTACATATCCATTTGCTTCACAGGAGTCAAAGATGGTGCTAAGCTTGCCCTCGATGGTCGAGGAATTAAAGTATCAGGCTTCGAGAAAGGCAACTTTGTAGGTCCCACTATTCTTACTGATGTCAAACCAAACATGGAATGCTACAAGGAAGAAATATTTGGTCCAGTGCTGATTTGTCTCTTCGTAGATACTCTGGATGACGCTATTCAGCTAATCAACTCCAATCCATATGGAAACGGAACAGCCATATTTACCACCAACGGTGCTACAGCTAGAAAGTTTTCATCGGAAATCGATGTTGGACAAGTTGGCGTAAATGTACCCATTCCTGTCCCACTCTCTATGTTCTCTTTCACTGGAACCCGAGGTAGCTTCTTAGGCACCAATCACTTCTGTGGTAAACAAGGAATTGATTTCTACACTGAACTAAAGACTGTCGTATCTTTCTGGAGACAGAGTGATGTATCTCATACGAAAGCAGCTGTTTCTATGCCAACTCAACAGTAAAGCATTAGTTTCTGTGCCATCTCTTAACAGTACATGGAATCTTTATGTATTTTACATTTTTGTTATATAGTTGTAAGGATACATATTTATAAATTTTATTTTTGTATCATTATAATGCTAATTTAACTGAAGTCTTCCAGAAGTTCATGATAAAGTTATTGTTTAATGTAAAACTTTTATTTTTCTAGTTAACGTTATACCGCCATATCAACATGCCTAGTAAATTTTATTTACAGGATTGCATTAAAATCATTACATTTTTTAAGTATGTTTTATTTCACAACTGAAAAATATTTGTTTTTAAGAAGTCTTTGTCATGTAAATATTTAACATTAAAATACCTTTCAAAAACAAACATAAAATACAAACTTTTTAAATCAAAACATGCGCCTGCGTATTTACATTGCTTGTTAATCGGTTTCTCAACGATTTATCAAGTGTCACTTCTATTACGTTCATACGTCAGAGATAAGTGTTACAAACAGTATTGTACGGTAATGTACCGACCCTTTGTTTGTTTTCACTGTAATTTAGTTTAGATAGTGCAGGTAAAAATATATTTTTTTCTTCAATATAAAAATAACTATTTCCAAAATTATTAATTGAGAAGGTATTGCTTAAATTTTGACTGCCTCAATGAATGTAAACAATGACTGCAGGTGTTGTATAAACAAGCTGGTTGTTTGATACTTTTCGTGAATGTTTAGATAATATTGCATGACATCATAAACAAACGAACAACAAGGTTTTCCTGCGTGTCCTATTACTCTATCTTGCGTTACCATGAATAGAACACGCGTTATAATGGCCAGTTCTTTTGCTTGTAGTGCCAGATATATAGGGATATTGTTATTTCTCCTGTTTTTATGTGGATGTTCAGCTGTTACACCGCAATGTAGGAATGAAAAGGGGGAGCCTGTTGATTGGTGAGTTTTTTTTTATTTGATAGTTAAATTTTCAATGCAGTAATTCAGTTTGCCTCATGTTAAGTTACTACTACATCCTTTTATCCTTTTAATATTTTAAATCAAACTCAAATAATATTAGAATTGTATTAAAAAACTACTTAATGTAGCTACATATACATCATATATTATTATTGAAACAAAGTAACATGAGTCATATGATAAAGCATATCTTGTTTATTTAATTTCTTGATGTGACATGAAATGTGTATTTTATGCTTTTTTAGCATTAAATAGCACTTATCCAGTATGATTACGAATGTTATATCCATGCCTAACTCGTTTTAAGAGTAGATTTAAATCTAATATTCAGAAAGTAGCATAACCTGTTATGATGAAGTATTTAAAAATTGCAGGTTTTACATATACAAATTGCCAAGAGAAAAGAATCATTTGAACCCATTGGTCCGTAGAGGAGTGGCTTACATGTATCTAACCCCATCCAAGCTAAGGGGTGGCTGGATTATGTCTGACCTGGCTATTAGTGACACTCGTTCCATGGTGGGAAGAACATTATCTCCTTTATATACGGTAACTATACTTATTCTTTATATCAAGGATACCCAAACTATTTTGGGCAAGAGACCCCTCTTCCGAAATGAAATGATACCTTAGACCTCCATGGCCAAATTACTTTAAAAATACACCACCATCCACTAAGTTACAAAAACCCAAATACAAAAAAAATATAACACAACTTATACAGTACCTTCAAAGTTTCAAATAAAAAGTTGTTAATTAATAAGGCTCAATTTTTAGACCTTGTAGACCTTCAAAATCAGTTTTCATTTATGTCGATCCCTGGGAAACTGATTTTGACCCCAAGGGGTCAATATCAACCACTTTGGGAATGCCTGCGTCCCATACTTACTGAGTCAGATATTGAGTCGGAAGTTTATATTACAGAAAAGAATAGTATGAGTCAATTACAGGCATACGGAGTTCCTTGGAGATCTCTTAAAAGAAATCAATATATTAACTTATTTATCACAATATATTATAGATAATATTGTGTACGTTAAAAAATACTCCAATAATTTTCTTTTTTCCAATATTATTACTAGGACTAAAATTAAATTGATTGTACCAAATTTCAAACTTGGCAAAACTGGTGGCTCTTTCATGCCATACTGTAAATTACAAACTCACATCAAAAGCATTCTAATGAAGAAAGGTTATTACAAACTAGATGATTCCTTTAAGGATAAGATTGCTTGGACATACGTTTAATATACAGCCATAAGTGCTTTCTGTTACTATAAGTAGGAAAAAAGGTCCTTGGGAATTTCTTGCCTCTTCTTCTGGGACCACTAATGATAGGGTTTCTTGGGAGCGTATTTTGACTTTCCAAAAGTGTTTGGAAAAATCAACTTTGAATAAATATTATTTAATTTATTCATTTCATTTCATTCAACAGGAAAAATTCTGTCTGTTCCAGGATAAAAACATAATTTCACTAGTGTACAATGACCAGCCGCCAACCACTGAATATCAGCCTGATATTCTGCATTCTGTCGCTGAAATGTATTCCAAAAGCAAAAAAGGTAATATTTTTCGTTTATATTTTCTCTAAAATAATGGTAAAACTTTTTTTTTATGAAATACACCTCTTAAATGAAGTAATTTTACATAATGTTTATTTTCATTACATTATATTCATATCATATTCTGAAAGATTGGTTACATTACAACGCAATAATCACTTGTAGTGATCCTACTTACTATTGGAAAGGAAAGTTTAAAAGACATAGGTTTTTCAAGGATTTTAATAAGCAGTGATTATTTTTCAAGTCCAGTCCAGGGTAATGGTGCTATTTATCAGTAGTTACAACAATTTATGCGACATAAATATAATGTATATGCATAATAACATTAACGAATTTTAATATATATACCTTATAAATCTATTTGTACACTTTATTATGTACAGGTCAAATGAAGCAAGGTGTGAAAAAGTATAAAAAGTTCAAACTAGGTGACAAATATTATGATGACTATGATCTGGCAGAGATGTGCAAGATGCATTCGAAGTTCATGAAGACGAGGGTCGAGAGCGGTCATACGAAAGGCGTGATTTTGGGTGATAAGTTCACTTCACTGTGGCTCGTTCATTCTGTGCCGAGATTTCCTCCGGTCCCTGATAGTAAGTAAACTTTCTTATAAATTATAGGCACTTAAATGAGGAATGTAAGCTGTAGTGTGTCCTCGACACATCTGCCACTTTCACCGCTGAACAGGCTATGAATCAAATTCAAAATCCTTTGTTCTGGTGGGTCACTACTACTAAGTTTGTTAGCTGAAATAAGAATGAAGTCTTGGGATTTTCTTTTTCAGTAAATAATTTGATTTAATTTCCAGTGAACGGCTTCAACACTAGTTCCTACAGTTATCCAACAACAGGCATGAAATATGGACAGTCATTTCTGTGCGTTTCTGTGCAGACCTCGACATTGAATCAAATAGCCACTCAGCTGAAGTACAATGAACCACTCATTGTGTATAGTCACATTCCGCAGGAGTTTGACAACGAACTCCCTAATCTTATGGATGTGGTAAAGAATAAAACTATTGATATGTCGCCTTGGTAAGTTTTGTTTGGTGTAGTTTTTTTTAAGGATTTAAAAACACCACACTAAACTACTCAGATTTATCATAAAATTTGAGAAAAAATAATTATTATTATTGAATAAGTGCGTCTACTGAAATGTCTTTATGAAGCTATAACATCTTGGCCGTATTGGGGCGGCCCAGAATACTCCTCCCAATCTCATGTTGACAGAATAGGGTCTCGTAAGAGGCGACAGAAACCGGACTGCTTGGTGGCAGGGCTTCGCGTAAGGTTATATTATCTGTATTATTATAAAGTAATTAATGTTATTACCGGTATTATTAGTGTTCAGTGAAGCCTGCCTGGTTAGCTACCACTCTCCTGCTTGAGTCAGCCGCCAAATGTGTCGTCGTATTCCGGCTGGGGGCTCGAGAGCCAGTGCCAGAGAGGTTTTCTAACCTTCTTCTCATTTCCTGGCCGACAACGCATCAGTGATACCTTTGGTCTTGTTGATGTCCATGGGCGACGGTAACCACTTACCATCGGGTGGCTAGTCTACTCGTTTGTCGGCTATTAATATAAAAACAACATGTACAGTGTACAAATAAAACAGATCACATCTAGTAACACTGGCAGTTGGGAAAATCACCTTTAAACATCTAAAAAAAATGAAAATTATAATGGACAAATCAATATAAAATAATAATAAAGTCGTTATTCCCAGAAGTAAATCGTCCTTAATTTTCTAACGATGCAAACAAATTTATTAAAGCCTATTTTTAAATTTTAGGTATCACATCGAGAGCTTCGAAACACTTGTTGGACGCAAATTTCTTTCTTTTGCCAAAAGCGCAATGTTCAACGATGATCTTTACAGCGGTTTAGTTGCCGAGGTGTTGCAGTCTGATCTGTTAGTTGAGTCGTGGACTAATGGACCTGGAACCTTAGACTCTGAGTGTACTAGAAATTTTCAGTGAGTCATTTTCATTTTTTTATACCTTATGCGGGGGTATAAACTTGTTTAACGCTAATAACATTGTCGATGTATCGCCAACTGAGAAGGTAGAGATCTGCTTCTTGGAGCAATCCATGCATTGTGAAAGTCATTCTATAGTTACGAGGTGAGAAGCATCAATGCCAGGTTTTCTTATTAAAGATATAATTATATTTATGAGCAAATACTTTTTCTTGGCGGTAACTAAAACATTTTCATCGTTTTAATTTCTTTTATCGTTTTAGTTTCTTTCCTTCTTCTTTTGTTATCGAAATATAATTCTCTTAACGACACGACGACGTCAACGACAATGTTGTTTCACTTAAATACCAAGTAGTCAATACACATTTTGAGCTGAACCAATTATTCAAGACTTTCCATTCTATTAATGCTGATATTATGAACTTAATTTTTTTAGGGTACGAAACATAGAGCGACTCAAATTTCCGATGGCGAAGATGTCGTTCACGTCTCACAACGACCACTCCAAGTGGGCGGTGGCGGTCGCTCATAAGATGCACAACAGTCAAGACACTAAGGTCGCTGACTATTGGGTCTGCGTTGGAGATATCAATCGGGCGGTGAGTTCATTCGGCGGTCGCCACTTTTTATCGGTGACACACTTTTTATCGGTGACAATTCGCGTAATTGCGATTTGTAGTCGGAGTTGTAATCCGGCACGCACCTTTAAGTTTTCGAACGCGTGTGCGTATTAGATATTAATTATCATTTGCGTCGGTGAAGGAAAAGACTTCTCATAACCTGCTAATACATACTTGGCCAATGTGGTGAACTATGGTATGGTTACATTAACATTGATCTTAACCCGGGCCCAGCTCTCACTCTACTCATTCTATGTCCGCTCTGATATATGCGTAAGTCGCTGGACGATATGCATTTTGGGTCATCAAGTTTATAAAAGAAGTTATTAGAATTCCTTAATATCTCTAAAATCGAAGAAAACTAGCAACTCCATAAATTTCGAACATTGAAAAAAGCTGTTTTTTCAAATTTTGTTCGAGGATGTATGTGGGTGTACGTGTATATATCTGGACTTTCTATTCACTCAATTATCATCATAGATTATCTAATTTGTTAGAATTATTCCATTCTCAATAGTTAATGTTTTGGCAGAAATAAGTTCAGTAATGTCAACCTACAAACCATCCGCCTGTAGTTTGTTTCTAATTTGCTCATTAATTTAATTTTATACTATTTCAGTTGCCACAAGAATCGCGTGGTGGAGGAACAGTCTGCACTTCGGGACCAATACTGTGGGGCAACTTCGCACATCTTATTGAATCTGTTCAAAGCTGTAATTGATAACTGTAATAATAGTCGGTGTCTCATAGTAAATCAACATCTGTGATTTTCTTGTTTTCCAGGTGAAAATTTTACATTGTAAATAGATTTCTTATATGTATGTACCTAGTCCACTTCATACTATTATCCTTACTTTTGTACGCTTTATTATTTTATTTATGTACTTATTGTTTAAGGAAACAAAATACTTAAATTAGATTGTAATTTGGGTTTAGTACAAACGAGATCGAAATCATAACAGTGTAATAACTTTGTTTTTACCATCGCTCATGAAAAATGAACAATTATGTAGTTTAAACATATACTGAATTCATGTCAGTTAATGTTTCTACATGATTCAAGGATGGGATATGTGAATAGGCTTGTAATTAGTAAAAGAATGTAATTTATTTATGTTCTCTGCCTTTTTTATTATCATAATTCCGGTTTAGGAAAATCCGTTAGTACTCATTGGGGGCCTATGTAACTAACAACGGCTTAGTTTGATTTTCGGAACGTTTAAAAAACCAAAGAATACTTATATTTTTTTACGGAATCTCCAGGAAACCCTTTTTAACCTATCTTTTTTGCCACAGTTCTAACTTTACTGTTAATTCTTAAATGTCACTACACAAAATAATAAGCGCCAAGGTGATGTGAACAAAAAATTATCTATTATCATAATAACTTTTCTACGATCCTTTTCTTTCAACATGACGTTAGCGCAACTCCTTCTGTCTGTACTATTAACAAATAGAATAAGATTATTAGGATTAATGATTTTGTTAAGTGTACACTTAAGCAAGAACAATTTTGTAATAAATTTTTTGAAATCCAAATTGTCTTGTTAATGAAATAAATTGAATTCTCCTAAACACACTACACTTTATTTGGCGACAACATTTTATCCATATTGTTTCTTTCTTTTCTTTCTTCTTTCTTTATTGATCGTACAGATTTAAATTTAGGAACTACTAGTACATATTAATATTAATATTAATATTAATTATTTGCTTCAGAAAAATAGCGCCTTATATTTATAAACAGCAACCGCATCATTTAAAGAATTGGTTTTCTAGTTGTATGAATTAGAAACACTAATTTATTATAATAGTTTCAGCCGGTTGGCCAAAATTGAATGTTCTGCCTCCTTAATAACATGTCTATAGTAACTTTTATTTCCGGTTTCGTGGGAACAGATCCATTTCCAAGGATAAAAAATATCCAAGATTATGACTCAAAATGCAAGTTAGTAAAACGCCAAGTATCATCTAAAACTGTTCAGGGGTTTCAGTGTGATACGTGGTCAGACAGACAGACAAAAAATCCAAAACATTTTTATGTATCGATAACAAAGCTTACCGACAATAAAATCAAACAATCTTTAAGGTTGTACATATTTGATCCCGTTACAATATTATCATAGGTAATAGATTCATTCGGTGCTCCGATAGTTAACAAAAACAAAACAATGATATTTAAATAAAAATAAATACTTTTCAGTAGTAAATCAAAAATAAATCGATTAATTGGAACGAGTGGGAAAAAAAAAACAGCAGATGTGTTAAAGATACATGTTTTAATAAACACAAACATTATTTACATGACATTAATTCATAAACTTGATTAAAAATCGTAACATGCTATCAACGGTTACAAACGCAGAAGATCGTACACGTTTTTTTTATAATACGTTACTAAGACTTCACGATTATTACTGGCTTCCTGGACTTGCAGTTACTTGAAACATGCAACTTCCTCATTTATATTAATTAACTTTTCGAAATTACCTAATTCGTAATTGGCACTGCGTGAGCTCCAAACGTCAATCTTGCATCGAAGCAAATATATTGTAATAGTTCGTTGGCGACGTTTCCATTATCTTCGTCTATACGTTAATGCGAGTAGATACTGTCGCGGGTTACAGATAATGCACCTCCAGTAAAATGTAAAATATACTTTTTAACTTCATTATAATATAGAAACCAGTACCCTCGCAATTTGGCACAATGCATCCACTTTCCCGGCCCTTCGATACAAAGGAAAGCAGGTCGTGTGTTATACATATTACGTACGTGATAGTAGTGTGATAGTGATGTAATACAGTTTATATAAGTACAGTAAGTAAAATAATGGTGTATAAAAGTCGGTATACCTACAATCGTACAAAAGATTTATTACGATTACTAAGTCTTATAAATTATTTTTTCAATAATCTCTTTGGATTGGATTGCGAAACAGAAACGGAGCACAACTATTGTAACTTGATACAGTTTATAGACAAATATGTTGAGTTTCTTTAGGAAAGTAACTTCGAAATAGTTTAAATATTTCATGTATATAAATTCTGGATCAAGCTACATCAGTGATATGACTCGTATTATATAATGAAAATAATTAATAGTATCTAAAAATTCCATGAAGTAGTTCCAGCTCTCATACGTGATGCTAATTGTAATGGCTGCAAGATACGAGTCATTTCTAAATATATTGACATGTTGCTGTGATATAACTCACGAATAATCAACTATAAAAATTGACAGTTATATTTTTAATATCTGCCGTCACAACCATTTAACTTCAATTATACAATTAAGTTCACAATGTAATCAACATTTTATACATAAATGATCCCGAAAATTGAAATAGTAAATTGCTTTGCTGAATGAAATGGTAAAATTAACCTAATTAAATGGTACATTTACTGTTATTAAAATTTACCATAATAATTCATATTTGGTATTAAGCATCTAAAAGCGGAATCAGCAATAATTTTGAACTGTGAGATTCGAAAATTACCATAATGAAATTAACATCTTGCAGCCTTTATAGTACCTTTAGAAGAGAATAAATAACATGGCTTTCAATGCACCACCCTCAAGGAGGGCATTCTCGTGAACCAAGAGTCTTGTTTCATCTTCAAGTAGTAGGAGTCCCTGGGCGAGGGGGAGATCAAGGCCTCCTCGAGGAGTTTAAGAGCGCTGGTGGGAAGAACCTTGGCGCTGTATTCCGCTGCCTCTCCTGGCATGGTGACTGCACAACTGGCTGTTGTTGTGCTCACATCCGAACTCGGTGTATCTGGTCGGCTGAAAGACCAACATAAATCTTATGATCATTCATCGATAGGAATTGCGATACCGTAACAAGGTTGTTAGTTGCTCTTTAAAAATGAAAATAATTCACACAATTCACAATTTGGCAGACACACAGAAATGATATAAAAGTAAATGACAGACTTTTGCGTTAAATGCGTCACGTATGTCTGGATGGTGTTATATATGTCTAGAATTAGATTATTACAATGGTCCTCCGAACTGGATAATATTATCCTACAACAAAGATAAGTAGAACTCATAAGTGACAATGCTATTTGTAGTTTGCCTCGCTTTCATTGATCGACAACTCTAACTTAAATTCTTTAAAAGTATCACCTAGCCGGCTGACTAGGCGGCGTGAGCTGTGCCGGCGGGGCATATATCTCGGAGGCGGACAAATCGGGCGCGTGTAACAGCACCACGTGAAGCCTCCGCGCACGCAACGACGCTCGCAGTGCGATCGCCGCGCCCCACGTGCCCCATCGAACTGCGGCCGCTACCGCGTTGCTTTCGCTCGTATGTGGCTCCAAGCGAGATAGGCTTTCACAGGCCGTATCTGATGTTAATCCTGCAAATTTTTTAAGGTGTCATGGTGTCATTTTAAAGTTCAAGCTAATCTTCCATGTTCATGGTGCACAATACGAAGCAACGAAGACAATGGTACCAGATCTCTTCTTTTTACTCTGTATTAGTTTTCAGTACAGAAGAACCAATTTAACAAAAAGGTTCGTTTGTTGTCGGTCGGTAACGCGTCTGTGACCCCCACGGTATTATAATCACGTGGCCTATCGACAAACAAAAATTTTACTTCGTGTTTTCTCGCGTGGTTTAAAGGGAGCATGATTTATTTATTAGAAGTAGCTAAATGTAAAGTTTTAAAACACAAAAGTCATGTCATATATTTTGTAATTTGTCATTTTGAATTTAGAAGCTGTTGATAAATTTATTCTTCGTAAATGAAGTATTATATACCAATGTAGAAGAGTCGTCCAGCATGCGCGTGGTCAGCGGCGGCTGCGGCGAGCAGTGGCGCAAATGTCCTCGCGACTCGCAGTGCGCCCAGGACATTGGCACGCAACGCAGTCTCCCAACACGCCGCGCCGCCCCGTCCGCTGCTGCCTGCGGTGTTGATCACCGCCCATATACCTGCAATTATATGTAGTTTACATGTTGCCATTGTCGAGATTAATTAAAAGATTATAAAAGATATTTTGTGTCGTCCTTCAAATTTGGGATTTATATTTATACCCCCCCCTTTAGAATATTCCGTGTTGAGAGTACCATGGTATATGGACATCAAAACAATCAAGACTTGAGAACAGTGTTTGTTTATAGTTAAAATTCACTTATAATAACAGTGATAGTACTGTTTTGATAAACTTGTTTATACTATTACATGAAACTTTTTCCGCACTCCAAACTCTGCCATTTTAGATATGTACATACTAGTATTAAGGTTATCTTAAGATTTTATATGTAACACATAACTATTTGTGTTCCGAATAAAATAAAATTAGAACATATTCACCTATTACAATGTCTGTTATGGGCGGAAACTGAACCCGGAATTTATCATTCAGTAGGTTCAACATTCATTGTGAATAAATAGGTAACTAGTAAGCTATATTAATTATGCATACCGAGATACATTTTTTTATTGAATAAATATAAGATTCGAAATATGTACAGGACCTATAAAAAAAGTTTAGATGTCTGCAAATTATATCTCACTGCTATATTTCCTTAACGGACAGTTCTACCTAATGCAAGAGACGTATTCTTCTGCTTCTATAATTGCAAATATTCTGGGCACTATCTTAGATTTATTAGGATTTTCCACCTAAAGGTAAGTAACACAATAAGTAGTTGTGTGCGTTTTGACTTGTATGTAAGGACTTTGTGTAACGCGTGTTAGCAAAACCCTCTGCTGTAATAGTTCCCATATACGTATCTAGTTAAGAGCCATCTTTAATACAGTGGTATAAATATGTAGTTGCAAAGCTTGCTTGAACACTTGGACAACTTCCACATCTACTCGCATATTGTCGATAGATGGCGTTCAAAGTATCATTGTGCTGTGATAAGGTCGCAATTTATTCATTGTTTTATTGTTATGTCATTTTGTTTATAAAATACAACAAAAAAAAAGAAAATGTAAATGAAAAAAAATTGGTCAACATGTTATCAGAGTATTTCATCTCTTTTGTAACGAGCACTGCTGGTGTAGTGGTATCATGCAAGATTCCCATTCTTGCGACCCGGGTTCGATTCCCGGGCAGTGCACTTCGTTTTAATGTTATTTTTTTACAATGTTTTTTATATTTTTATTTTATATATATTTTATATTTTTACAATAATAATGAAATCTTGTACGCAAATATTTTTATTTATTTTCTATTGATATTAATAAATTAATCTTAATTTTATTTTAATATGAGTTTGTATATGCGGAACCAAGGCACCTATTTGAAAAATTCTTTTACCATTTGAAAAGTATATTATTCCTGTTGGACATAGGCTATAAGTGTATAAAATGTATGCGTATAATAATCAATAGTTGAACCCGAATGAAAACGGGGTGGGCACTAGTAATGCTATAAACGTAGATAACGTAATATGGATTCATTATTCATATTTAACAAAATAAGCAAGAATTCAATAATGCTAGTTTCTAAAATTGCTAATAACAACACTACCCCCGATATTTGAGAAGGGCGGATCTGCCAATATTTGTCATATTTTCTTATCTCGCTCCGTTGTTGTAGCCCAACCAAAATAGGCCCTTCAGCACACTTTTTAACACCTAATCGAAGATGAATAGACGTAAAGCCACATTGTCACATTTATGCCCTTATGTTCTACAATTTTTATTTAATACAAATTTTCAAGAGACGCTTATTTGATTTATATTATTTAAGAATAAATAGTTAAGGTATATTTGCTTAATTGCACCTACTAATTGGAAATTTTTGTCACGCTAACAAAAAGTCAAAATCTACCACTCGCGTCTTTTCTACTACGTAAAATAAGTCTATTTAAATTAATATAACATGTCAACGACTGAAATGGAGACGGATAGTGATATTTATTTTTTTCTAAATCTAAATCAAGGTAAAATACTATACTAAACAGTAGAATACTAAGTAGGAAAAAATTAAAGTTTTCAAGTTACATCCTTAGATAAAAAGATTAAAACAATTTTATCTAGTTTTTACCTGAACCTGAATTATCAGTATGCTTTTGGATACTCAAGCAAAAGGCCAATATAGCCAAATGCGCCTGTTCTTCTTAGGAATATAAATACACTTATAGGTACTTAGAGAGCATCATGGAGAACTCTCGGGTATGCAGGTTTTCTCACGATGTTTTCCTTCACCTAAGCAAGTGTTAATTAATACTCATATAATTTGAGAAAGTAAAGGTGCGTGCAGGATTCGAACTCGCGTCTCTCGTGCAGGAGATCTATGGTCAACCCACTAGGCTGTCACTAGTTGCCCATTAATTCCAATTCTCAACATTTTTAATTTTTCTATATTTTACTTTACTCAGGCACGGCAAGCTATTTTCCGTTTGAATCATTCAAATGTTTAGTTTGAACTTCTTGTTACGTGCCCGTTTTCAACTACAGTGGGCAGAATAGCAACCCTAGTATAAAAAATTTGACAGTTTCATAAAATTAGATAAGGGATATAATGATGTAGGTGACGTGTAACAACATTTAACATTTGTAATTTCGTGAAAGAATTTGGATTACTCTTAAAATGTACTCTTTATTGTACACTAAAAACAGTACATAGAAAAGTTTAGATACGATATTTTAAGTACAACAGGCGGCCTTATCGCTTAATTAGCGATCTTATCCTGACAACAGGGTGCACAATTATGAAAAATAGTTATATTTGTTTACTTTGTCAGCAGATAGCGTAAATCCAAAAGTTGAATGGTAAGGTGTAAGAATTGATCAACAGTAGTTAGTTACTGATATTGCAATAACGAAGACATTTTTGTTGTTACCATGTTCTCTTGCCGGTAAGTGCTGAGCCGTTGCTCGTGCCGCTTCCTCTAATAAGTCTTCTCTAGCCACATCGAGCTCAAGTGTGACGAGTCGAGGTGGTGGCTGATCTTCCGGCGTGGCCGCCACATGCGCTTGTAGCCAAGAGTCGGCGAGTCGAGCCCCCAGACCTCCTTGCCTGCACCCGGCTATCACCCGCCAGCCTTTCCCGCTTAGGTACGTGGCTATCTGATTATAGAAAAAAAAAAAACGTACGACATTAGATACCTACAAAACAAGGTAAGATATGAGGTTTATAAACAGGAGAAATAACGAAGAAAGAAAATATTATTTACCCTTAAAAAATATATTATTAAGAATACATATTCTTAAGTGAACCTTTACTTAAACAATAGTTTTCATACCAGATAATCAACGAAGAAAAGTATAAATATAAATAATAATCCCTTAATCACAAAATTCCTTTTCTTTTTCTTCGTTTCCTTAGTACAGGGTTTAATTTAGGTATTTACAGGTTTTAATTTTTGAACTGGTTGCGAAAACTCAAATAAAATAATCTGTTCAATATAGAAACGATATATGTATGTACAATATCATCCCATCCATCCATCCTCAACGGGTGCCATTAGATATTCATTAAAGTACACTCCGATTTGTCGATACTCTCACTGATTTTGGACCCTGTAGTTTACAGTGATATAACACTACTACTGTGTACATACAGTTAGTTTTCTTTTAATTAAACTTAGTAGCAACTAACCTGTAACCCAAGCGCGGTATCCACGGACGTAACAAGCACAGTCTTAGCGCTGTCCACAGGCAGCACCTCTGCAACCCTGACCTTCCGCAGCAGGTACAGCAACAGCGCGCCCACGATGGAGCACAGCGCGGCCAGCTGCAGCCCCAGCGACAACCACGTCAGCGGATCCATGCTTCACAGCGAGAGCATTCTTCTAAAAGTTTCCTGTAATATACATCGGTTTCAGATATTTATGTTTGAGAATATTGAAATACGGGGCAGGTTAATTTGGACAACAATTATGGGTCAAGAGCCGTAGTGGCATCGTCAACAGGAAATCTGAATTAAAAAACCTAAAAATGTATTATTTTACGACTCATTATTTATATTTTTTAGTGTCTTTAAAAACGATGTAGATCTCAACTCATCGGGAAATTTAGTATAAAACCTGTTACAAAACGAACGTTTTGACAACATTTTAAATTCCGAAGCAACAAAGACACCCCATACCGTTGCGGTTGTCATTTGTTTATCGGTCTTGAATGTCCGGATGCAGCTTGTAAATAAGGTTTACGATAGTCAGTGACTGTTTAGCTTTAGATTTAGGTAAACGCTAAAGCATTAAAGAATAACGAGAAGCGATTATATTGGCATTCGTTGCAGTGACAATAACCGAAAAAAAGTGGAAAAAAAACTATTTTATCATTTAAAAAAGAAAAAACTGGAGAAATATTAAATTTCTCCTCAATTGGCTTTAAATTTTTAAGTGTTTTGGTTTCGAATTCTACACCTACTTGTTATCTACGAAGACATTTGCCTACATACAATATAAGTATATACAATATAAATATATACAAATATAATATAAGTATATAAAATATAAGTAGCTTAAGGAAATGAAAAAATCACGAGCAACCATACCCGAGGAGGATACTGTAACGCTCTCAAAGGCATACAGTCTGCCAACTTACACTTGGCCAAGATAGTTGATCTTATTCCTCTATTTTTGACACATTAGGAGACTTGAGCTCAGCGACGGATCAATTAGGGGTTGTGATAATGACTACTCGGCAACATGCTCGCGTTTAAGATTTAAAATTTATTTTTATGAAGAAAAGAAAAAAAAAATTCTCGCCCCATGTCTCAAAGTGAATTAGCTTGCTTTAGATTTAGAATACATGGAAAATACAGTTCATTAGGATAATCTACATAGTCCTAACAAAATAAAACATACAAAAAGCTGTGGGTTTAAATAATTCCGATCGAATTCGTCATCACACACTTAAAAATATTGTTAAATGTGAAATTATTTCCACCACATGTATTGCAATTTGAAAATAGAACTTTGATTGGTAAAAGTATTTTCCTTTAAATTAATCGTTCTATGACATTAAAATTAAATCGTTTCTTTGCTGGCTAAGAAACAGCACCCTTATACCGAGACAATGCCTTTCCCACAAGTCGCTCGTGCAGATGCAAATTGCTTTCACACTGCTGTTGGCCTCAGATATCGCGAACACAACACTGTAAAATCGTGAATGATATTCATCATCATATTATATGATTATATTATATGATTATTTCATCTATTTGTTGTATGGACTATGGCTAATGTCTGTGTTTAGCTTTGCCACCTAGCATTTTAATATGGCTGTAACGTGAAAGTTACAGGCCAGATAGTATACGCTTTCTTTAGTAATATCTACTATTTATGTTATATGTATACCAGAGATGGGGAACCTGACGCTTGAGCACCCCGTGTGGGTGGCCTCCATTTCAATTATACAGATAACAACAATCAAACAATTTAAAGAAACAAATGAAAAAAGGTTATCAATATAAGTCTTTTACTACTTTTTATTATAAATGTATAAAAAAGATGCTTGTGATTTGCCATCACTAAAAATTGTATCGTCTCGTCAACGTATAATATCTGTGAGAAATGATGTTGAATATCCATGTCTAAAAGAACATGCACGCCGTTTATTTTCCTGCTTTGGAGGCACTCACTGTTACGAGTCAACATTTTCTCTCGTGACAAAAATTTAAACTAGTTTAATAACGCAAATAGCAAATTCCCATTTAGAGGATCAACTAAAACTGCGCGTTACAAAGCTTAATAGAAATATTCAATTGTTTTCTAACAACAACATATGCAAAATCCCATTAATCAAAACTTCTATCGGATTTTGAATTATTTTATATAATAATTATTTTGTATAATTTCTGTATAATACAATAAATTCATAAATCTAGCAGAAATTACAATAATGTTGCCATAGTCGCGTTTATAGAGCTAAACCAACTGATGTGGCCTTTTTTTCTATCTGCCTAATATGCCCTGCCCTGACATTTTATATAGCCTAACATCTGCACAATCACATGTTCTCCCTGCATACCAGTTTTCACGAAGATCGGTCAAGCCGTTTTTGAATTACCTCGAGACATACATGAAAATCTCAGCAGCTTTATATAGTAAGTAGTATAGATATTAATTCTAGGATCAACAAACAATCAACAACAACATCCCTCAAGCCCAATCAAAGGAAATATCCTCCTAGTACACAGTGTTCTCCAACAGCTAACGAGGCAGTATTTTCAAATTTAATTTTTGTATGAATTGGAAACACTCAAGTCTCTTGTAAAGCATGGTACTGTAAAGATCACTCTCAACGCCGCTATAGATATCGTAAGTAAGGCTATATTATTTTTGCCGCGCATTTGTCTTTATTTCGGTACATTGAGTCATAAATGCTTATACACTCATCGTCAGATTGCAATGACAGACATTGGACTAAGCGAAGTTGCTACTTTTTGCGGCTATAAAGTACAGTTTAAATCGCTGTTGTTGTATTCGACCCCAAAAGGACAACTAAGTTTGAGCAATCGTTATTTTTACAGCAGGATGCATTTATTACATTCATTCTGCCTACATTCATCGTAAACGAAATCAATTTTATTTTTTTTATGTTAATAACCGACAAACTAGCAGACGAGCCACTTGATGGTAAGTGGTCACCGTCGCCCATGGACATCAGCAAGACCAAAGGTATCACTGACGCGTTTTAGGTCAGGAAATGAGAAAAAAGTAAGAAAGAAAGTACTGGCTCTCGAGTCCCCAGCTGGGACAAACAACATCAACAACTGTAATTTTAAATTTAAACCTGATTTGCATCTATTTAATAAAAAATTTGTAGAACATTTAAATAATTCGTCAAAAAGATTATCAACGTAACTTATTAATATTAATTTTTCTAACGCTCATACATTGTTACAGTCTAATAATTTGCATGTTGGTATCTCACACGGTGAGCTGAATTCGAATCCTAAATGCATCTTACATTTTATTTGCGGCAAATTATTAACTACTTACATGAAAGAAGGAAAAAATTGTGAGCAAATCGTTATCTTGTTCGGTAAGACGTTTTTACTTATACCTGATCCGTGGTAGACCAATGGGTTCACTATTTATTTGCAGTAAAGATATTAAAGTACCAAATATGCTTCGTAGCTTTATCAGTATACAGTTTAAAAGAAACCCTCTATTTATATATCTTTTTGAACGCGATAATCTAAAAAACTACTGCACAGATTTTTTTTGTGATTTTTAACAAAAGGTGATTGTTTCAGTGTAAATGTAAATAGGTAAAAAGAGGGTGAGGAGGATATGAGGAATGTTTTAGTGTATAGAAGTTTAAATGGGGTAAAGATGAAAAATATTTAAAATACCTGATTAAAGAGGCAACAGTTGCTCAGTCATTATTATTGTGATTTTAAGGATGTTTTTCATAGCGAAGCGAAGGTGGCTTACTAGTTCGATAATAAAATCGACTGTAAATCGGGTCTATTGGCGAAAGTGTCGATTTCAACCCGGCCACGTCTTTTTATTGCCCTGAAGACAGTTTAACAAGATGCGGTTTAGCGTGTGTTTGTTGCTATTATGAGAAGAAAGTTCTTTATACTTTACTACCAGTAAAATTTTTCTCTCTGACGATAAATATTTATAACTTATCATTTTTTATACTAAACACAACCTTATCGAGTAACTTTTCGTTAAGATTATTTTTAGGTATTGCTAAGTTAGTCTACTGACGGAAGGAGTAATTTTAAAGTTAATCAATTTAATTATTACAGAAGGTAACTTGACTTATTATGGTGTGACATCATTATAATTATTAAAATAATTTTCGATGCATTTTATATTACTGTTATTTATTAATTTATACTCGGTTAACAATCTTAGTTTCCTTAACAAAGTATTATATAATCGAACACGTAGCTCGAAATTATTTGCTGCAGATCCCATTCAATTTATTAGCCGCAGATCCCCGTTAAATTATTAGCCGCAAATCCTCATCAAATTTGTTGACACGTGACATATTGAAACTGTTTCCTGCTAAACGTAATACAAAAAAGCCGGACTAATTGACTTTATTGTATGTATAGCTTACCGTGCAAACGCCGCTGAACTCATTGGGAAAGGCGATACGAGCTTGGTAGTTTTGGGTTTAGCTAATGAACCGCGGTTTCAAGACTACATATCTTTCCATTCTCTTGTACTTAATGATATTGTCGTACAATGTTCAGCTGCATGCATATGGGCAGGAGTTACATGGATAAGAAATAACGCTAGAGAAAAATAAAAATATCTAATTTTACAGATAGGGTACGCTACGTCATCCGGATAAACTGACATACATAAGCTGATCGTAACAGTACAATGGAATCACGTTCGGACTTTCCGAGTTTTTAGAACTTTTGATAGCGGTTCAGTGAAGTGTAAAGTAGATTATTTTTTTGAAGCACAAAACCTAGGCTTATAAAAACTGTCAATTGTGAATTTTTTTTTATCTAACTAGTTAACAGACGACCTGACGAGGCACCTAATGATAAGTGGTCACCGTCGCGCATGCACATCAGTAACACCGAAGGCACCGCCGATGGGTGGCCGACCGTAACCAAAGCGGGGGATCGGTATTGTTAATGACTCTCGGACACTGCGACCGAAATATGTATAGAATATTTTACGGTCGTTTTTAGAAGGAGGGTGGTAGCTAGCAGGTCCAACAATACTCTACTACCATGCAAGTACCGTCAGGATTAAACTGGGTGGTACATAGGCCAGCTACCTCCAATAGGAGGGACCGTTCGGAGTTATCTCGTTCGTAGTTCAGTAGAGCTGGAGAGGTTGGCTTTGGCTCAGGGGCGTGCGCTCTTTGTAGGCAGAAATGCAGTGCTTTACTTGCCATTCACAGATATTTTAATAAAACGTTCGTACGTTTTACATGACTTTAATGAATAGTAAATAAATGAATAAACAAAATATAATAACTTAAAAACGCCTAATATTTTATAAATAGCAACTATTTGCAAGCACACAAACATTATGTTTGCTAGACGTTTGGCGACAAGCAAGCGGCGCTGCAAAATAATGTACCTAATCTACCAAGGCATGCCGCCGCGTTCCGCAGTAGATGTGTAAGCATTTGTGAAGTAATTTAGGTGTCCGTGCACAGTTCGCAAGCCATGCATATCGAAAGCCGCGACTCCAGCGGCAGGCTACGGAAGTACGGCAGTTGTCGGGAGTAATCGGAAATGTTCGTTGCCTATAATCCGAATAAAAATAATAGACGTAAAAAGACTAATAAATCATTTATGTACATTATGCATTTTTGTTTTTTATGTTGTTTAGTAAGGTTTTATTTCTTAAAATAGCAGAAATGTTTTGTGTTTCGCAGGGGCTATTTTACTTTTTTCATGTAATAAGCATTGTTTACTATTTTGTTTGCGCCAGTATATTTATAGGTTTCTTAAAAGATTTTTCATTTTAACATTTGAAAGTGTGTACATTTCACAGTTTATTAATGAGTTTCTATAATAAATGTAGTGATTTGCTTTTATGAGTGCGTTTGTTGATTTTTTTTAAATGTTATTTGATTGTGAGGTTTGTGTTGAAAATGTGTGTTTATTAAATTAATTAAAGTACCCGAGTTACAACAATTAAACCAGCAAAAAGGGAATGTAACTCGAAAGTTTCATGTTAAAAGTTATGAAACGTATAACTGGCTGTGTGGTTGTGTACACACGATTAAATTATATTGTTTTCCTTGCATATTATTTAGTAACTAGTACAGTGTGGACTGATTCGGGATAATTCAGATTTAAATAATTTCTATTCCGCGGCAAAGAAGCATGACCATACAGAAAAACATCTGGAGGCCTGCTTAAAATTAAATACTTTTGGTCAAGTAACCGAAACCTTGAATATGTGAAAATTGAAGCTGACTAGGTCAGTAGTTATAATATTTTAGCTTATTATTTTACTTATTAGAATTTCTTCCGCCGCGACGATCGATCGCTGTTTTGTCTGCGTTGCCGTAGAAGATGTACATGAATAGTAGTACATCTAAGACTTGTTCTGTTGGCATGGTTAGAGAGTTACTTAGAGATCCGTCGCGTGGCTGTGGCTATGCTAAAAATCTATAAAAGAAAAAGTTTTTGTGACCGAGTACTCCGCCGCATACCCAGTGTCATAATCCTGTGCACGCCGCTGCTTTGGCTCATGGGTAAATAGAATCCCTGACATTCTGTTATTATTTGTATCTCGATCTAATATATTCATAGAGTCATTACCGTCATTGTTAATTTTTATAAAGGTTTCTAAATAAGCGAGCCATACTTTTGTTAGTTTGTAAAATATAAATACTTAAATTAGATTGAACAGCAGATCAGCACGCCGGGCGTTGGTTTTTTTATGAAAACCGTATCATAATAATAGTGCAATATTCAACATTACTATTGTATTTAGACAATACATTGTCATACAATCAACATTTACGATCATCAGGGATTGATTATTGGAGAATGCCGTAAGACATTACTAACGAGTTTTTAATCCCTAGTCATTAGGTGACTACATAGCGATGAGTGAAGATAGAAAAAAAAGAATGCTTTGTATTGCATAGTTGCTTTTTTATTTATTTTATAGTCTTTTTAGTGGGAATGCATGATTTATACTAGGCGACTGTATGACTGTGCTCTTTGCTATTTGCGTATTAGAAAAGAATAGATACATAAATAACTATGCACTTAATTTTTTGACTGCATTTATTTTGAAATGTAAACATACTCGATTACGTATTGTAAAAGAAATAAACCAGTTATACTTTACATTTAATAACTACATTTTATAGATAACCACGTAAAAGGTTGCGTCAACTGTCTTGTACAATATCTTATAACTGACTAAAAGACACGTTAGATAATAATTTAATGTTTTATATCGATATGAAAGTGACGATCGGGTTTAAAACTACAAAGCTACTCTCTTAAAAAACTCTACTTATAAAAAGTCTAACATCAGTTCATTTATTAGGATTTAATGTTCAGTAGACACTTGAGTGTTTTGAAAGAGTCGCTACACAATACAGTATACTATCTTAGATGTTCTATCCTGCTATATACGAATTTTTTTTCATCAAAAACTATTTGATCAAAAGATAAAAAAGTATCAAGTACTTGATCAAAAAGTAAAAAAACAGGCAATAAATAAAAATTTAACCACATACTATTAAATTTACTTAACCAACTTTTACTTGTACCAAATAGTCATAACTCTTATAGATATAACATGTATAATAAGTAGTAACATAAACCGATATCTTAAAAAAACATATTTAATGACCATTTCGTTATCACCGATTACAGCGGATTGTTATCGTTACGAGTTATGACACGACATGGATCTACAAAAACGTGTGAGAAAATCAGTTTTATTATGTATTGTGGTAGCGAGCGATCTTGAATTTACACTCCGGGAAGATCAGGCTCGAAACTTTTTTTATGAACTTAAGTTCGTTAGCTTCAATTATTACCTAATAAAAGCAACAAGTAAGTCTGATAAATGAGTGAGACAGATAGCCTTTTTTCTTAGCGAATTTGTGTTACTTGAACCCCAATATCTTCTTCTCATCTGAATGAATTTGTGACATTTTGATCTGTTTCTAGATAAAACTTACTAGTACTTCTCGAATAGCGACTCAATCACGAGTTCTTTTTTAAGCGTGTAGTATACAGTGTAGGTTATTTATTTAATAAAATTAAAATGAATAGATTTACTTTATATTAATAATATTTTCTACAATTTACGAATAGAATAAATAAACATATTTGTAAGGGAATGATATGTATGAGTATATAGCAATATCAAAACTATTCACTACTCAAGAATCGAGAAATTCGTTCACGACACGCGAGGTTAATGACCTGGCTTACGGTCATTGGAAATAAAAGATCTGTAACATAACGGTTTTTGTAATTTGCGTCCTTCACAACTGATTTATCGTATATTGCCAGCTTGTTTTTCAAAATACTGCACGGAATTTTAGGTGGATTTTCTAAGGTAGAAATATTTTGTAAAATACTCATTGTGATTACATTGTTTAATAGGGTTTTAAAATTTTGGAATACTTAAACACGAAAATTTCAAACATACAAAAAATAAAAGCGAATGATTCTGATAAAATATGATGACATAGAATTTATTCTGATACTTAATTAAATCAAGCACATAATTGGTTATCAAGATCGTTAAAATATACATCTAATTAAAATATATAATTAAATTTTAATATATCTAAGGTACTCTGTATCTATAAGTATATCTATATAAATTTATATAAATTTACAAAAGTCTGAAAAGATTGTACAAGGGCATTATCGGATTAAAACTGTTCTACCGGTAGGCCAAAAAAGTGGAAAGTGATACAGTGAGGCAAACTAATTCCATAAGGTTTTTTATACATTATTTACAAAGGCATTTCCAGTGTGTTAACGATAGGCCGTACTGGTCGCTTGAGCGCACATTTTCCGCTGCTGCTCTATTACAGAAGCTCATTACGTCGCGGAAATCGTACCCATTGCAAAATATGATATGTGATATGCGGAATGATTGCAATCACGAACTGGTAGTCAAGCTAGCAATAATAAGAAGTTACTTCGTGATTATAAGCATGAATTACGATACATATATTTATTACAATGCTTATTAAAATGTTCACCTTTATTAACCTTGTTTTTCAATCATACAGAAATAATCAAATCAAGGAATTATTACAGTTTATTGGAAGACGGTAGTTATTTAAAAACTAAGTTTCTATTTAAACTTCATTAGGGACTTTGAAGGACAGTTGTTATAAAACACTAGTCACAAATATATGTAGTGTTTGTCATTTTAGAACCAGATACTGACTAATTTATTGTAATCGGCGGTTAGATTATCTCAATACATACTGTTAAAACATTATAATCTGTACTTACTGTATTTGCAGGCAACTACTCCGTCCACGGCCCGACTCGGCACTAAAGCTAAGAGCTTTAAAGCTATAAGCTGCCCAACGACAAGCTATAAACATCTAGCTATAAATTCAAACGCTAACTGTTTGCAGGATCCGCTAAATTTAGTAACACTGACGATGCAATCCGTATCGGCGTATTCATGCAATAATAATGTCGGACACGTTGAGACAAGCGCTTCTGTTACTAGGTCCAGATGCGGAGCATCGCTGTCAATATAAAAAAAGACGTTCAAATCTTGTGCAATACATATTTTATTAATTTAGCTTTTAAATCTGTTTTTACATGCATTTTAAACGAAATCACAAATTTTATCTATCACTTTCGCTATCCGTAAGTAAATCAGTTCTTCCTTAAAATATTGCTCTATACATTATAAACAATATCTTCTGTAATTTATTATTTGTTATATATAGTAACAGTGGGTCAGTATATTCCAGTACCGTTCTTATAGTAATATAATTTAATGTAGCCTAGTGTTTTTGACAAAAGTAATTAATGTGTGATTAAACTGAGAATTTATCATTATCGGTAAAAATAATAGGCCCTGAATTCTACACAGGGTTTAAATGCAAAACTAAAGAAACATATTATATAGTATATTTTATATTAGATAATTATCCAAGTGTGCGATTTGGTTCATAAGGCATTAGCAACTGTGATTAAAGTGATTGTTAGTGACAAATTATTTAATGATAACAATCTATAATTGATATCTAAACAATTAGTCGACACCAAATTAATGAAGACAATTAACATATACGCCTATCATGGTAATTACTCTATACAGTCAAAAAAATCACAATTTGCATAAAACAGCTCACCCACAGCTGTTCATTGAATAAAACAATTGATTGAGTGAGCGACGTGTTCATATTTTGAATGAGCCATTATTGGGGAGTGTCGGCCATTGTTATTGAGATAAACTTATTTTATTGTCATCACGACAACGTCATTCGCCCATTGTAAAATAATTATCGTGACTGAAACAATTGAATGAGAACGGTTTGTTTTCATAGAGCGCATCAAATTCTGTCGAGATTAGTGGCTTGCAAAATTAATGCATCTATAATCTTGTCCGTCTGTTGTGTTCTACAAACATTTCACAATGTATATGTATGTACTTGAATTTAAGTATAGGATTTTTTTTACTCTATTTTCAGACATCTATAATACTTTTACTTAATGTCAAAACAATCTTTTTTAGGTACGGCTTGGTTGGTGTATTATAATTAAAATCATCAGTCTTAAACAATTACAAATGGTTTAACAGTTGTATTAAATATTGGCAAATGACAAAACCTGTTTTTATTAAAATTATTGAGATAATAGCCGGCATACCTGTAGATAAAGTAATCTGCGCATTTTTTATTTAATTTATTTATCCTTTATAGTATAAAAACCATTAAATAAGGAATATAATAGGTGGACTTAATGCCAGATAGAATTCTCTCCCAATCAACCTTAAAAGTGCTGGTGAAAACTTTTGTAGGAGAAATAATTAACATTTACAAAGATAAATTATTTTTTTTGTTTTATTTTATTTTAGTGTTCTTTAAAAAGTATATATAGCAGTGGTAACATAAGGCGGTGTTATCGCTCAGGTAGCAATCTTTTCCAGACAACCTTTCGGTAGACGACATTTGTTAGTAAGAGGAAGTGGGTGAGAATGTACACAAACAAGTGAATACATGATCATATTAACAAGAGTTACAGTTAGATAATATAATAGATAGGGTAAAACAATATATTATATTAATTATTAATTGGTATAAAATATATAGTTTAACCAAGTGGTGATGAATGTACCGGTAGGAAATAGGCGAGGAAGTGTTAAGTTGAGAAAGGGTTAGATAGTTAATGTCAGAGAAGAGAAGTGCAGATAAGAAATTTAATCAATAAATTCAGGACTAAAATAATGTGCTTTTAGTTGCTTTTTGAAAGAATCTAAAGTTTTAGCCCGTCGAATTTTAAGTGGTAGTTTGTTCTACAGTCGTACTGCGGATACCGTAAAAGATTTTTATAGTAGCTTGATGTATGAGCACCAGATTATCTGCTGAGCGTAGAAAGCTATCATGTGATGAATCGAGGTATTCGAATCGCTCTTTAAGTGCACATGTATCAAACAACACACGATAGAGAGTGAAAACAATACGAGTATTCTGGCAAAGGCGGATTGGCAGTCACTCGAGTTTTGTACGATATTCAGAAATATGGCCCATGTACGGAGCCCAAATATAAAACCTATACATGCGTTTTGGAGACGCTCAAATTTATTAAGTTGTTCCTTAGCGATATCTAGAAAGCAAATTATTAAAACTTTCATATATTTTATTACTAATATATTAATGTAATAAAATACGCGTATAATGCAACCGAAACATGATAGAATTAGGTAGTACAGCAGTAACTACGTACACAGGCAGATAAATAATGTTACCATCTTGCATAGTTAGACGGTAGTTACCGTCACATTTAAATTAAAATTTATTAAATCCTTTAGGTATTTATAAATACAATTATACACGTTAGTTTTTCATCTACTACCGATTCGAAAAGGTACTTTAATATTGACGAGAAAAAAGGTGAGAGAAAAAACGTCGGGTGTAAGTTAGGTCATAAAAAACCCAACGGGTTCCAAAATACAGGGTATGACGTCATTACTTCTTTCTTTCGTTGGCAAGCAGAGAAGGGATGTTGACTTGGATTCAAAAAAAGTTATTACAACTGGATGATTATTTTAAAGGCAATACTGCTTGTTTTAATATCTAGCCATAAGTAATAGTAAATGGTATCTGAGTGTGAGTGGAAAAAAAACCCCTTGGCAGTTTTTCGCCGCTTATTTTTCCTACCACCACATATGAAAGGAATTTGTTGAACCTATGACGTGGTTGGATGTTAGAAGCATATTTGTATAAATTAACTTTGAATAAATTTCATTTCAATTAATGGCGAGGGTAGATGCCCTCTTAGATTGGTGTAAGTGTTTTAATAGTGCTTAGAATTATCTTCGGCGTAATCAATCAGAGTTTATGGGAATTAGATAATAATTCTCTATTATCTACTTGTCAAAGCGCAACTTTGAGCATTGTTTCAAAGTTGTTACGAATACAATGTATACGGGCTTGCTAGCCAAGCGTTGCGAACAGCTTCGATTCGTTATAGACATTAACATTGCTTAACGTTGCGACTAACCCGTTACCCAGTCTATTAGATACTTTAGATACTTTAGCATAATCATAATATTTTTATTGCAGGTGGTCTGTACGTTAATTGCACGATGAGCTAGCGTGGATAAATTAATAAAATTGGCTTAATTCATGGGTCATCTACAAATTAATGCTAAACTAATCGTGATTTCAATCATGATCATTGATATAATTGATTAAATTTAAAAGTCTGATGTTTTTGTGACCTACCTGGAAGCATAGATAATCATAAGCATAAATAAAATATTTAAATTAATGAGTTCGTTCTGTCTGTCGCAGCGAATTTCGTAACTTTCTGGAGACACAACCTTTGTATTCTTATTTTTAATCAGGCCTATAGACCTGTAGGGTTTACTGGGAGGCTAGGAACTTCACCTTCAAAGTACTACAATTCAAGTTCAAAATTGTATTTCTGCCTTGATGCAGTATCTGTTATGTATCAGCTTGATGTGTGTTTAGATGGCTCACATACAGAAATTATGAATATAAGATGATGAATATAAAAATCCAATAATGTGAGAATTCTTTAAATTCTATAACATGGTTAATGCCAATATCTAGCAGAAGATATGTCACCTGGTAAAGGGTCATCATCACTCATATTAATCACACCTATCAGAAACGTCATCGAGTTGTTGTCGACCTTAAAGTTAACATTGAACATGCTTCGGAACTTTCACTTTAAATTTTACAAGGACAATACTTAAAAGTATAAAATTTTTCCACTTGAGAATTATTAAATTATGAGAATAACAACACGACTAATAAAAGGGTAGTCGGAATTAAGCAAAGTATCTAATGAGAATGAGAACAAGTAACGTATAATATAATCTAATCAAGCAACATAGGGTATTTTACATATATTATTAATATAAATAAAAATGTTTTAATATGGTGTGAAATATGATATAGTATTGGCGAAAATTTTTCCGATTACCCTAGACTGCTCGGAGGACCAATGCATCAAATATAAAGGAATTGAAAATAAAATCAATGCTTTCTACAATGAACGTAAAACGGATACTTGAGCGTTTGAAAACCGTCACAAAAATTTAAGTAAAGAAACCTGGCGGTCGTGGCTGGAGCATTGCATCGATCAACACCACAATCAACTCGAATAACCACTGGTTGTCAAATACTGCAATAGATGGCGTAACATCAAACAAAATGTAATGCAGTGTAAGCCGTATTGGCACGGCTTAGAATATTCTTCTCAATCACATGGTGGCAGAACAGGGTGCCGTAAGAGGCGACAAAAGCTGGCCTGCTTGGTGGTAGGGCTTCGCGTAAGGATTAGAGTATCGATATTATTATTAAATCATTACTATTACTACTATAATTATTATCTTTCCGTGAAGCCTACCTGGCTAGCTACCTCCCTCCTGCTTGAATCAGCCGCCAAACGACTCTTGGTGTTCCGGCTCAGGGACGGAGAACTAACACTTTCTTTCTTTTTATTTCTTGATCGATAAAGCATCAGTGCTACCTTCAGGCTTACTAATGTTCACGAGGTGTCTTACCATCTGGTGGGTCGGCTGACCGTTTGTCGATTACTTACATAAAAAATGAACATTGTCCGAATTCTCAATACACGACGGAGGGAAATTTTGGTAATATAATATTACATACATTATGAACTGATCATTAATAAACTTTTAAATTCTAAATCATTTCAAATTTGAATAAAGATTGCAAAAATTTAAGTTAATCTTTACTTTCATTACCACATTCACCTGAATTTATTATAACAAGCGTGTAGTAACACTCAATTTGGAAACTTGGTTTTAAATTATCCGAAATAAACTTAACTGAAACGAAACGAAACGTAAAGTTACGGCTAGTTAACTCAAACGTTTACACGCTACTAATTAGTGTTACCTTTTTAAGACGAGATATTGGTAGTTAAAACCAGATTGTAACGAATTATGAAACTATATTCTTAACAGTTGTACTGAATCACCTACGTATTTGTATTTAATGAACGAAGTAGAACCTGATATTTTTAAATGTAAACATATTTACTTGTCACTGCGTCTGAAATGAAATACGGTGCTTAAATATTATGATAATCATTCAGGGTGGTCTGTGTAGGAGACATTCTTACCACAAAGGTCGTCCACTGACTTTTTCTCATTACGTAAGACTTAAGCGTGAATGCTACTGTTTCGTAACAAGTGTAATCAAAGAATAATGATCGAAGTGGTCACTCAGGTGAACGGTGAATTTTGTTTTTACTGTCGATCGATTACTGTCTCCGTATCTTCGTTTGCGTGAAAAATTTTACGCAATATTATTTACAAGAAGTTCCGTTAGGATGGTAGTAGAGAGTTGTTTAATTTATTTAAATGTATAATGAATTCATCGACGAGTTTTATGTAATAAGATAAGTGAATAACATGACAGAATAAGAGAATAGTTTAATATACTTCTTGTGTGTTTAGATATAAAGATACTTGTTTCATATTATTTCCTTCTTTCAAATCAGTTGTTACGTTGTTAAACTATACTTTATTTCAGTAACTCTGAAAACTAAGGTTTCTATACAGACGTAGTTATATTACGTTCCTTGTAATAGCCATGTTACAGTTCTTTTGAATTGGATAAGATGTTATCACCATAACATCGTTTAATTGTATTTGACTATTAAGTACCTATATCATCAAAAAGAGACTGCCTGTTTTTATTGTCATTAATGCCATGTTTTGTAAGAAGAGTATGGATTAACATTTTTTAGTAACTTAACACTAAAGTTATGCTACAAGTCACAACAGTCTTTGCAATTATTAACATTAATTAGTATTCTATGTATTACATTGGCGTCTACTCGTATATTGTTATCTATGATGTGATGAAATATTAATCTGATGGTAAAATCTAAATGGTAATTCATCTAGTTTGGTTATTCTACTTGCAGGGGTTAATTAGTTAACAATAGTAAACTTTATTAAGGAGGTACATGATTTAATTGGTCATATGAAAAGTGATCACTACGGCTCTGGAGATTTATGTTATTGCTATGTATGTGCCCACATTACATACTCAATTATAGTTTATCAAGTACCCCATTATTAGAATCAGGCATTTCATAATAACATATGACGTGGATCTATTGTTTGTTTGTGCCGATAGTTTCATCCACGACCTCGCGGTGAAAGTTGCGAAAGTGAAGGACCACTTAAATTTACTGGACAATCGATTATATTACCTATTTCAATGACATACGAATGTATGTTGTATCACTTAAAGATTGGGAATGTTTTCACGAATATCGATGGTGTACACTGTATACCTACTCGTATATACCGATTAAGTAACGCTATGTACTAATTATTTTATATTGCTTATAAGTTAGTATGAATTTCTTTTTATGCTGGAAAGACAACAAACTCAATTTAAGTTATATAAGTGATTAACAAGTTAACTTATTGCATTAGTTGAGACTGAAATAACCTATATTATAGCAATAAACAAGCATAAAGCGTCTCTGTTACAGAACAGATAATCCTTTCTCCATTGACAATTGCCTCTGTGACTGAAACCTCATTAAATTTTCACAACATTATTAAGCGGATACTTCGTCAAATATGTTTTAAATATATTATGTGTGCTCATTATTTTTGAGTATAAATGTAATACGACATTTAAATATTGTCACATTTTTTTTTATTACGAAGATCTTTTTAAAAATCTGTCATCAAATATCAAACCACATTCTTTTTTTCACTTTATTGCTCATGGGATAAGTTTCCTCGAATAATGACTGGGTTTGGGGCCACAGTCTATAATGCGGATTGGCAAGCAACGCTAATTAACCTGAGAGACCAACATACAAATAAATGTATTAATATTTAACTTTCATTTATCAATTTATGTTAAGCTTTCTTACATCATAACCACAAAATACTCTAATACAATTATAATATCCTAATAAAATTTAATATTTTCCCTTATCCAGAGCACATAGTTGTACCCTCTTAATTGGTACATATGCAGAAATACAAATGTAAGTTTAGTCTCCAAGTAGATTGCTTTAATTAAGTTGCTGCATTTTTATGCAGGCCACTTACGCGAACGCATCACTTAATGACCACTGATCACCGTCGCCGATGCACATTCACAGCATCCGGCGCTGCCAGCTGAAAAGAAAGCGATGGATCCGATTTTTTAAGCACCCTATATCGTAGTACTGTTAGAATGTCGCTTTAAGAAGTAAGTTCCACAGTTTACAGGTACGAGGGAAGAATGAGTGTTAACATACCCCTACGCGTAAACAGCTAAACTAAATGGATTACTATTTCTTACCACTTGATACTCCTTAGATAGCATGTTAAATAAATTACTGAACAATAGAAATGATTAAAGGGTAGCGATGATGTCTTACTTCGACGCCTGTTATCGTCATAATGCACTAGCTTGAGTTGTCGGGTTAGACTTCACTTTGTGTTGGTGGGGAACACACGGCGCTTATTGGTCGAGGTTAAGTTTTAAACTAGCCTTTGGAGGGCAGTACAACACAAAATTCTCAACGCGACATTGTCAACATCTGGGGTTGACCTGGTTGTATTGTGTTTTTATATTTTGAAAATAAATTTAAAAAGGGGTGTACCGTATAATGAATTAAGCGAGCTTAGACTACGTTAAGATTTTAGCTTGATTAAATAGATTATTAGACTCCATCAGCCTGTTGACCTATTATAGTAAAGTGAAATTATTATATTTTTTTGTAAAATTCAGAGCTCTGCCATGAATGCCTCTTCAGAATGGCTGAAGAGCTACAGTTATATGCGGTTCATTCGAATTATGCAGATCGCAAGCGCGCACTGTAGCCTACTTATAACATAAGAATAGTTGGGGTCGCATAATTATTGTCAGAGCTGAAATATTTTATTGAAGACTTCGGTATTAGTAGTCATAACGAAACTCTGCATACTGACTTAACCTAACTTAATGTAATAAAGCAAATTGTAGAAGGATTTCTGTACCATGCACAGCAAACGGGTAAGGATTTTTTATAAAGCCAATTAATAAGCGGGTCCACCGCTTCCTTCTAGGGTGCAACGCGTTAATGATGTCTGATGATACAAAAATGTATGGGTGGCGACGATCACTTAACATAAAGTGGTCTGTTTATTTGTAGACATTAAATAAATTTATAATATGTAATGTATATATGTATAATATGTAATAATATGTTTGCAATTGTGTCTATAACCATTAATCGTAATACATCCACACAATTAATAGGTTTGGTTTAAGGGAATACTTTTGACAGATTCATGATTCAGTTTTAAAATTCTTACTTAGTTTAGAATACAGACTATATAAATAAATAAATGTTATATTACTTTATTGTCACATCTTGTGATGTCTTTATAACACTTATGAGTTTGTTCATAAAGCAGTTTGAATTGTTTCTACGTTAGATTAAGTATTTCTACAGAGTCTTAAATGTATGTCAAGTCGTTGGAATGTATGGGAGCGGCATGTACGGTTGCCGGCTGTTAAACACTCACGAATTCCATTTGCTGTCACGCATTATGTTTATACATGTGTAATACCCAGGGGCGTGCGCTCTTTGTAGGCAGAAATGCAGTGCTTTACTTGCCATTCACAGATATTTTAATAAAACGTTCGTACGTTTTAGATGACTTTAATTAATAGTAAATAAATGAATAAACAAAATATAGTAACTTAAAAATGCCTAATATTTTATAAATAGCACCTATTTGTAAGCACACAAACATTATGTTTGCTAGACGTTTGGCGACAAGCAAGCGGCGCTGCAAAATAATGTACCTAATCTACCAAGGCATGCCGCCGCGTTCCGCAGTAGATTTGTTCGCAAGTGTGAAATAATTTCGGTGTCCTTGCACAGTCGCAAACGCACACACCCATCAATATCGAAAGCCGCGACTCCAGCGGCAGGCTACGGAAGTTCGACAGTTGTCGGAAGTAATCGGAAATATTCGTTGCCTATAATAGACGTAGATAAATAATAGACGTAAAAAGACTAATAAATCATTTATGTACATTATGCATTTTTGTTTAGTGAGGTTTTATTTGTTAAAATAGCAGAAATGTTTTGTTTCCCAGGGGCCATTTTACTTTTTTCATGTGATAAGCATTGTTTACTATTTTGTTTGCGCCAGTATATTTATAGTTTTCTTAAAAGATTTTTCATTTTAACATTTGAAAGTGTGTACATTTAACAGTTTATTACTGAGTTTCTATAATAATTGTAGTGGTTTGCTTTTACTAGTGCGTTTGTTGATTTTTTTTAAATGTTATTTGATTGTAAGGTTTTTGTTAAAAATGTGTGTTTATTAAAAATTAAAAATAACAAGTTCTCACAATTGTCATTCAGTGAAAAGATTCAAATTGTGTCTATAGGGAGGTGTGTACCCGAGTTACAACAATTAAACCAGCAAAAAGGGAATGTAACTCGAAAGTTTCATGTTAAAAGTTATGAATCGTATAATACATCGGGATATAGTAATCTCAAGTAACCGGAACCTTGAATATGTGAAAATTGAAGCTGACTAGGTCAGTAGTTATAATATTTTAGCTTATTATTTTACTTATTAGAATTTCTTCCGCCGCGACGATCGATCGCTGTTTTGTCTGCGTTGCCGTAGAAGATGTACATGAATAGTAGTACATCTAAGACTTGTTCTGTTGGCATGGTTTCCGACTTAGAGATCCGTCGCGTGGCTGTGGCTATGCTAAAAATCTATAAAAGAAAAAGTTTTTGTGACCGAGTACTCCGCCGCATACCCAGTGTCATAATCCTGTGCACGCCGCTGGTAATACCAGTGTGTAACATTAAAATCCCAACCAATCCTAACCAATTTATCGAAATGTCTATATCTGATATAAAGACATAGAAGAAAAACGAAGATTAATAAGTTAAATCGATATTTAAACAATTTTTAATAGCGTTTCAAAGTTGCGATCATAATGTGCTTTTGTTATGTATTATTGTTGTTATTATAATTTATTATGTCTTATTATTGTCTGTAATCCTAGTTATTTTGTATGTCAGTTTATTGGATATTTGTCTTTCATTTTGATGTCTTTTTCCTAATGGAGATCTGAAATAAAACATAGGTACCTACTTTATATGCTTCATAATAAATAATCCTTAAAGTTGTCAAATTATAGGAGCACCATTACCTATTTAACATACGGGTTACAATGAGTAATATTTTACATCAGTAATTAATTAATTATCATTAATTTTTTATTGATTTGTAATGAGGTAATTTATAATAATAGAGTTAAATCCATTACGATTCTCTCGTTTCTATTTATACCGGTAAATCTTTGTAAATCAATTATGATCAGTCATCATCAATCATCTAATAACTAGTTGAAGTGCCGTGTCCATAGCATTCTGCCGGACATTTATTTTCTAGTACTCGTAGCTGTAATGCGTTTTAAAATAATTTGGTATACTCCATTTTTTATATTTTTTTGTAATAATTTGCTGATCGTATGAGATAAAAGTTTCAAAACGTTTATTAACATGATTTTTTATTACCATAAATGTACGTTAAATCTGGTATATATGATTCTTGTATTGTTCTGTTGTTCATTTTTTTTTAACTTATATAAAGTTTAAATTCTATAAATCATCAATAAACCGATCATAGAAATGACAATAGAAATATGTCATATGGTATATTTCGCTAATAGCCTTTGAGAAATACTAGGCTACTGATGCATAAAACTATCGGTTAGTTCGTATCGTATTAACGCAGGCTGACAGGCTTTTTGAGGTGCTATTGACACAGTGGCTTCATAACAGCAGGTAATTCTTAATCAAAAACACAAAACAATGTTTTATCTTTCAGGAAATCTAATTCCATCGCAGGTAACTAACCGTTTAATTTTCCTTATTGTCTAGAAACTGAGGTAAAATGTGCGGTTACCACTAGCAGTGCGATAGCGATTACATGATTTGTGAGTTGATGAAAGCGCGCTTAATAAATGATCAGGTGAGCCGTCGGGTACAATGGTACAGTCAGTAAAGATCGTTTCCCCGGGCTTTATATGTGTTGAGTTTGACGTAATGTGCTTTGACCACTATGCTAGGGTAGGTGTACGCATAGAAGCATAAATATCTGGTATTTCGTACAGATTGTGTCGAATCGTTTGGGGTAACTGTTATATGGGTGAGGCGTGCAGGACGCTGAGATATCCCGCATTGGAGTGGTCACTTGTAACCAATTATAAATCTAGATGAAATTTGATGACTGTTGGTTAGGTTATACTGAAGTGGATGGATTTCTCTACGATTTTCGAATCGGAATCTGAATCGCAATCGAATTCACGGTGAAATGTTACGACCATAATCTGGCCTAGACCATCTTATTTGTATGCTATTAAAGTAGTGTAACCTCAATATTTCTCATTTTGTAATTAGTTTTAAGCCCAGTAGTGGGCCGGTTATAGGCTGTGGCATTTTATAATGTTTTTTTATGGAAGAGCTAAACGATTCTAGCTACTCCATACATTCAGAAAGCGGTAATACCGAAAAAAAAATAGATTATATATATTTTTTAAACTATAAAGTAAAACTTTTCCGTCTAGTCGCACCAAAAATAAAACAGATATTTTAGTAAATATATGACATGGAATAAGTTGATGTAATAAGTTTTTAAACTTTTGAGATGTGCTCATTAATTATGTGAAAAACTAGCGGCCCCCTCAGACTTCGTTCGGGTTGGACTATTAATTATACCTGATTATTAAAATTTTCATATTATTTGCGTTAATTAGTATTTATCTCAATATCTGATACTTCAGAAGAATATTCAGTACAATATTGGGGTAATAGGCATAGAAATCGTTATGTAAAAGAATTCAAATATTCCATAACAATAGCACGTGATATTTACACGCGTCTTATTACAGAACAATAGAGTTACCTACCGGTAGGTGGGCCCATTGTATCTCATAATTTAATCAGACTCATTTCCTCTCATTCTTAAGAAAGACGCCTACTATGAAGATGCGATTACCTTCGCTACCAAGGCTATTGAACTTGAAGTTTAACTATCAGACAATGAAGACACGAGTTCTTGTTTAGTACCGATAATCAGTTGATAGAAAATCTGTTGATATTCCCGAGGTTACGGGGTCGAGGATTACCGGTGGTTTACATTAGGTCGGGCAGGCACTTTTGTTATTTACATTATTTGAGTAAAGTATTCACATTATATGAGGATCAATGGTATGGTCGTTGGATATTTGTCAACGCTTGGCGTTCATTCCTTACTTCCATCCTTTATCGTAAATCGTATCCGTATTTTATCGTAGGTTCACAGTATTTGATTGCTAGGCGGATAAGTAAGTGTGAACTACGAAACAAAGCGACAAAACCTTTACAAATAGTTTACAAAATAGCCAACGTTAATAGTTTTATTGTTACTACTATTTTATAGGGTGTGAATAAATATAATTATGTTGGCCAATTTATGATTTTACAAGACAATTTTATCGGCAGTACAATTACGTCGGTGCAAATTAATATTTACCAGCCCTAAATTGTGACCACTGAGAAAAATTAACATTTTATATTCACGGTACATTCTCAGTAGTTAAGTTGTCCTGTTCAGTTAATGTGGAATGTTGTGAAAAATTGAAGCTAAAATCACGGCTTAGAGAAAAAGGTCCTCAAAAAGCTGTGTGTGTTTTGCATGGGTATGAGCAATAATTTTCCCAATTCAAAAGTTTTCCTCCGCTGAAAGAGTTTGAGTGAAACTAACAATATTTCTGAAATTAAATTACGTCTTCTACGTGCTGAAACGTTGGAATGTCAAATTTAATGTAAGGGTTTTTATAAGTATGACTGGCTGAGGATTTCATAAGGAATGTTATAATTAAATAAAATTGTAGTGGTCTCTTCACGGAACCAATTTAAGACAAATCTGTAACCGCAAATCAAAACTTCAGTTTGGAAACTAAATACTTAAATTATATATATAACATATTTTAATTCTTTCACGTTTTAATGGTATATTCTCGTCTATCCCCAGATGACTGCTCCCAAATTATGTAGCAAAGATATATGTATGTATATCAATACTTAAATACCATAAGATTTTATGTTTGTAATATTAAAGTTCATAAATAATTATATGCAATTTTAATTACATTTAAACATAAAACTTGTGAAACCATACACTTATAAATTTTGCCGTATCGAATATAGCAGAGGTGTGAATACAGTTGAGGTCAGTTAAATAGGGGCATCGTCTCCTTATAAGGCTCATATAAAAATATAAAGTTGATAGAATTTTAAAATTGATCCACTAGCATACCTACCGTAGTATGGGCATAGATATAGAAACTACTCTCACAATCTAAATAGTTGCACGATGCGTGATATCGAAGTACCGAGACAGCGTCATGGACTTAGTATGTTTATACGCCCACAGTCAACTGTCCGTGGAATGGTTGGTAATGGCTAGAAAGTTTCAATTTTGTCACTGTGAAAGTGCGGGACCACAAAGTTAGCGTTAACTTAAACACTACACTGTATTCGATTATTCAGCGATGAATATATTTGTTAATTTAAACAGACCACTTATTAGAAATATATGTATATCAATCAAAGATTACAATGTTATCAAGATATTCATATCAGTTGCGTAATATTGAATAACATATAACAATATTCACAAAACATTTTTTTGTTTTCATTTGGCTGCAGTGTAATATATTAAATTTATATAGTGAGTCTAATATTTCTTGTAAAAAATGTCGTCAAAAATACTCCTTATTTCAAATGAAAGCCACAGAATTCCCGTTGTGATACTAGTCAAAAATTTGTAAATACAAAATTATTTAATTCGTCGGCGAATACAGCACGAATTGAAAGAAGCTCATAAAAAACACCCGTCGAATATGGTTTTAAGTAAATAACCTGGAACAATAATTAGGACACTGAATCGTATCGTTAATCGTGTTTATTACAATGGCTGAATTTTGTTAAATGCTCCATACTGGTTCCACATATGAAATGTACTTACTTAAAATAAGTCAACATTATAATTATGTGCAACCAACAACCAGAAACATATATCAAACATTTAACGAAAATTTTAACGTTCCAACTAAAACTTGGAAACTATTTCCGTGTACACGAGTACTCGCAGTTGCTTTGCGTGTTTAACACTTAACTGTACTTGTTCAGTATAAGTGAAAATTACTGTACGTTGCTTCTAATGTCGCTAACATACATAAAAGTATGTTGAAGTAGTATGACCGGTAAAGATGTAGTGCAACTGATTAACGTCCTAGGTAACAATCGTTGGTAGTAAAGCCGTTGGACGTTATACCAAATCTTGTTTTAACAACAGTTCAACAGGTGTTAGTTACAGAATATGGCAATTCATTACTTTAATTGATGCCTTATATTTTAGACGTGTTACGCATTGTGAAATGAATACCTAGGTTTATCCGAAATCACAAAATTAAGCAAAATAATTCGACTTGTTAAAAGAATTTATAAGTCATAGTTTTAAATTATTTTTTTTAATCATAAGAAAATTATTTATTCTATTCACAGCCATTTTATGTTTGCAATTTATCTAAAACTAATATTAATATAAAATCATTTAAATGTATAATGCCTATTTATGATGAAGAAGCTCACCTGAACGGCGACTATACAGTTTCTTTATTGAATAAATATTGCAAAATTTAAGTGATATTATGTTAATTGTTTTAATTAGGTTAATAAATATTTAATTTAATTTAATATGTTCTTTTTTTGTGCTAAATATTGATGCGCGCTCTGTGGTGTTTGATGTAACGGATAACAAGAGAAAATATAATTATGACTCGAAGGAAATGTAATATCTACGCTCTCAAGCAAAGCAAGATCGTTAGATATAAAAAGATAAAAATTAGATATAATATAACTGAAGGTATAAAATAAAGTTAGAAGCTAAGGTCTCACAACTGCAAAACCTCAGAAAAGATTTTATTTACCTAATAAATATATGCTACAATAAGTGTAATTGATTTTTATAGTTAAAGTTTGAAAATGAGCAGACGAGTCTTATCATAGAAAGTGGTCACCGCCGTCCATACACATCTGCTGCACCAGTGGTATCACTAACACTATGCCAGCCAGGAAAAAATTATGAAATCACGCGTTTACTTTTTCCATGACACTGCAAACGAAATATATTAAAACATTTCACGGCATTCCAGATGAGGTGTTGTAGATTATTTAGACGTTAAGGAACTCTATCACTTTGAACTTGATGGTACAGAGCCCAGCGATGTAAAACTGGAGGAATTAAGGTCATAAATGCTTCCATTGTTCAACAGGATGAACCGCGAGAAGGGTATGTTGGCTTGATTTCAAGGACGTATGGAACTATACACCTTTAATTTGACACACCCTCTCTCCCCAGTATCTTTAATTATCGTCTTAAACATGCCATACGCCTTCGGGATGTAATATTAATATCTAAATTTAATTTATAAAACATGTATCAAATAACCTTTTGCAAAGCACAGACGGAACTTTTCGAGAATGCAATAAAAATTATATCTATTATTAAAGAAAACGGCATTCTGGTTATCATGTAATCATAATCCAAACACAACCGCTACACAACGAGCTCGTGGGACGATCTGGAGTAATTACAAGTGCGGGGCCAAGGTCGACAGTTACTCATGTCTTGCCTCACACAGCTACAGGGGATCGCAACTAATTGTAGGGTTGAGCCGAGGGGCGGTCGCTTGTGTAATTTTTATAGTTTATTTTAATTGGCCGCTAATTTTAAAGTATTCATTGCCGTCAATGATGAAATAAGAATAGAAAGGCAATGCGAGATGAGACAAGCGTCTAAAAAAATACGAGTGTTTTTTGATTTGAAGGACTACAAAAGGAAGGAAGAAAGAATACGGACGCGCTTGGGAGCTGGATGGGTGACAAACAGTGGTCATTTTTATCAGGATCTTATAATTTGGAAGGCACGCTAAGCTGTTTATTTCTGCTATTTTTCTTAGATAGCAGTCATTAAGCTATGTCGAATTTCGGGCAGCAAGATAACTTTCGACGCTTGGGTTTGCCATAAATCCCTCCGTCGAAAATAGTTTGTGGTATACGTTCTTTACGTATTACGTATAGGTCTTAATTACAAAGAGGACGTTGGATTTATTACTGGTCAGGAAAATTATAAAAAAAAATCTTTGCTTAAATTTAGGTTTAAAGCAGTTAATCTTCTCGTGATAAAGGAGGGACTAGTGCCGAGGACGCAAATTAGTGAGACAAAGTATCGGATAGTACCCCAGGTAATAAATAAAGCTCAATATAGTGTAGGGACGCTTTGACGATTTACGTATGTCACAGGTAACTTACTGGACGAAATGTGTTTCTTTCTTTAGATATGTTTAGAGATATATGTTAGAAAATCATAAACACAGTTCAACGTACAGTAATAATATGAATAAAACTGATATTATTGTCATTTTCATCTATTATAATCCTTTTAACTTAAACGGGTATTCACAATTTTTGTGTTTTTAACCGATACTTCGACTAAATTATGTGGATGGAGTGTCTCGCTGTGATCATAATCCATGTAATTTGTAGAAATATCAAAAAAAAAAACACAAAAATTGTGAGTACACGTTACAGTTAAAATGTATAGTGTTTGTGATGTTATAATCCTACTAACAACAATGTTATATAGCAACGATTACAGTAATAATACCCGACGGCGAATTGAAATCGTGAAACTAGGTAATAAATCAGTATGCTTTATCCGACGCGAGATTCCGATGGAGCAACACGAATTTCCGACGAAATAGACACATCACGAAACTCTTACATTCCTGAAGAATATTTTGTATTGTAACATTGTAAATAACGCTGTGACTTTTCACTCGATATTTTTATATCTCATTTATTTTTGTCACTATACACATTTAGACACATTCACAGTGGGAGAAATAAAGCAAACATTGTTTTAATTGCTCGTTATCGTAAGGAAATAGATCATGTACGTCATATATACACAACATTGATTTAATAATAATCTATATATTAGACAAAGACAAAACCGTTCAGTGACTTTTTTCCTCTGTTTGTCAATTAATTTAAGTTTTTTTATATCTGTCGACAAACTTTAGTGATATCGATACAAAAATTAAGTAAAATAATACGTTGTTTAATGATTTAGTTGTTTAATGAGTTAAATTCTGCCCATTATGTGAAAAATAGTAATATTTAATGCAATAATAACATACGCTCATACTCATCATCTGGTTTTCGAAGACTGTATCCTAAGTTATCGATAAAGTCAGGTAGAGATTTATATTCAGTGTTCAGTTTTGTATTTCAGTTCAGTTATGGATTCAGTGTTAAGAGTAAAGCATCATCATGGGAAATAGTGGCAAGATTCCTTTAGCACTCCTGTGTTTCGAAGAGCACTTCAAGCTCTCAGTCATAATTGTTATCGTTATAAACAGGTAATAAATTATATCGTCGACCGAGTGGTATAAGAGCTCCCGGCATTATTATTATTTTTCTGGTATTATTTGGCAAAGTAAACGAGTCTTGTGATGGGAACCGCTACTTATATACATCTTAGAGAAGCGTTAGAGAAGGAGAAAGAAGTGTTTTATAATCTCACTTCTTTACTCACTCTCCACCGCACTAGAGCAACGTATACAATCAGTCATATCTTTCAGTAGGCGCTAATGAATTGAACGCAAGTAATAAATAACTAATACTAAGCAATAAATGAAATATACTAATATTCAAGTTTGCCTCTTCCAGTAAGTTTCCGAGTTCAGCCACTTCAATAGAGCTTCATGGTATTTTCCACACAACCTTGACTTTACATACGTACATACGTGTCCAGGTTTTTAAATTACGTTTATTACCACAGAATTTATAATTATTAACTAGCACAGTGACATCATAATAATTTACATGTTTTTAGACACTGCCAGAATTAGCATGTTTTATTCAAGAATGTTCTTTATAGCTTTTGCAAACCAATGATTTAATTTTAATGTTGCTTTTCGAATACCGCTTTATAAGTAACATGAAGAGTTTTTGTTATAGTTTGGCGTAAACGTACGACTCGGTATGTATTTTTAACCAAACAGTACGTCAAAAGTAGTGATGTTAGTATCTACAATTTTTTTAACTAGACTAATATTTATGAATTATAAACACAAATATAAGCTACAATTAATTAAAGGTAAGAAATATTTAAATCGTAAATGTAATTACGATAAATGCTGACCTATTTTTTTTGTAAGTCACAGCAATTGAAACTAAATCATAATAACTTAAAAGCATAAAAGCTAAATTATAAAAGCAGAATCAAAATATTTTTTCGAATATTGAGACAACAAATTTCTATGCCCAAAATCGACAAGTCTGCAGAGGCGACAGGACGATAATTTATAATTGTATCCTATCAGTAACGTCAGGATTGTCACCGATGCATTTTCGACCATAAAAAAACCGTTGAACACTTGTTAGCTGAATATGAACACACCAGCTGACTCTCCAACACAGCAACCGAAACATTAATAATATTACAATATTAATTTAATAACTCAATAACAATACGAAAAATTAGAAGATCTAAACAGTGTTTGTTCCACATCACACGCGAGACGCCCTGTTTTTATTTGCGTTACAATTTATAACACGGAAATTGTTCGCGTGCTATATTACCCGCTGTTTCCTGCCTAAGAGGCTTTCAGACTTGTAAGTTGTTTTATACAACTTTGTACTTTCCTAATAAATGGTAACAAAGTACTTTATCGCGATCATAATAATGAAACTGTTCGATTAAACTGTTCGATCGCTGAATTAAACTGTAGCCTTCATTATTAATAGTATAATTTATATTAGTATATACTGTAGTAACTCGTAGGTAATATAGAGAAGTACGCATACTTAAAAATCATGGTTGTAAATATCGATATAAAAATATCGCGTCTATCTACAAAACACTGAATAGAGTATTTCCAGTTCACAAACATCAACATCACTTACAATGTTCAAATTTATGGAGCGGAAATTACTCACGGGCTACTGGAATATTACTCGTCGGTCGCCGGTATTGTTTCCGAATTATACATTACTCTTTGTTCGATGAATAAAAGCTTCATGTAAAGGAAAAAAAATGGATCGACCCATAGATAGATACTATTTCACTAATAATGATATCACGAATGAATTAATAAAACATTTAAAACATTCATGAAAAGATTCTTGTAACACATCAAATGAAAGGATTCGCTATTGGACACAAACGACATTTTTTTCAAAATTCGATGATATTTATTTGCAAGATAAGAAGGAAAGAAATCTCACCGAAATAGATCGTTACCCTGTTCCCTTAACTCCTGAATTTATAATTAAAAAAGAAACATAGGACCTCAGTCATAACATATAGGAAACTATAGGTAATACGAAAATATTTAGTTTTGAAATTTCTACAATGAATGAAAAATATTCCTAGACACATCCATACACATAATAATAAAATTCTAACTAATCGCTTACTGTACAAGAATGTTATATGAGAAAAAAATATTATTAGGGGCCTTAATTAACGCAATAGAACCCAAAACAATAGTTGTTACAATTTTTGTCCGTTTGTCTGTGGGTTTGTGCGCGCTAATTTCAGAAACGGCACAGCTGATTTATTATATATTTTACTAATTTAGTGCACTAAGCATCACTTAATTTTTAAATCTCGTTTTATTGCAATCCGTCCAATGATAAAAAATTATAACTTAATATATTAACTTCTAATTCACAGAATGAGAAAAACCCCATCATAAAACAATGCAGGTTCTATTTCTAAGGATAACGTGTATTTTTTTGAAGCGAAGCGAGGGCGGTCTTTTACTTTACCTTTAATGCGAACGCTATCTAGTATCTCACGCTATTTTAATTTGGAATCTGATTCAAAATTATTTTCTTATTATTAATTATTTATTGCCGGTATTCTTTCAACATTGTTAATTCACTCCCTATACTCCGTTACTAACCCTCTTGCACTGTTCATATTTACATCGGCTTTTCTCTCATCACACCTAAACCACCGAAATATCTATACAATCCTGAAGGTCAGTTGGTAATGACCCTACCTACAAAACCAAGTCCTTCGATTCACGGCCGTCGCAATAATGAGTGTTTGTGTGTGACATAATTTTTCATCTTGGCCCACGGTCATTTGTTATGTTTTATTAATGTAACGTACCACCTGCGAAACACTGTATCCCAGCTACTAAGACAGTGAACGTTTATTTCAATCTTAGGTTCTAACGGTAATATTTTTACTACACACATTAATGTTCACTGTGTCAGTCATTTTAATACCATTCATGGTTTTCTGACGTAAACTGCAGTACCCACTTTGACATTGTCATTCTTAATCCATTATAATAATGACATTTCTGCTGTTAACCGATTAACATACATTAGGCTTGTTTATCGCAGAGATTCCCCGTAAATGTCAACGAATATAATTTCGACACGGTTCTGAATATCACGGAGTCAACGGCTCTCGTAATTAAATCAGCTTTTGTCAGGGTTTCCACATGAATATTTCGAGCGACAATAATAAGTATTGATTAAGTAATATATTTATTTATTACAAAAACTGCCTTTATTTGAACTATTCTCGAATATTTATCTAAGTAAATATAAGTAGCCGTATTAAGGCGGCTTAGAATACTCCCCTCAATCCCATGCTAGCAGAACAGGGTGTCGTAAGAGGTGACAGAAGCGAGCCTGCTTGGTGGTAGGGCTTCGCGTATGGAATATATTATCAGTATTATTTTCAAGTCATTAATATTATTACTGGTATTATTATGTTTCCGTGAAGCCTGCCTGGCTAGCTACCACCCTCCTGCTTGAGTCAACCGCCAAACGACTAGTTGTATTCCGGCTGGGGGCTTGAGAGCCAGTATTGGTTTTCTAACCTTCTTCTCATTTCCTGGCCAACAACGCATCAGTGATACCTTTGGTCTTGCTGCTGGGGCTCGTCTGCTCGTTTGTCGGCTATTAACATAAAAAACATTGTCCAACTGTACAAAGTAAAGCACCTATTGCGTTTTCTTTTGGTAATATATTAAGTATACTGCGTTTCATATTTTATGAACCTAATTACAACTGATTGGCTCTAACGAAAATATTAACACTTGTTCTTGCTATAGGTTTAATTTTCTGCTTTTATTTGTTGTATAATTGTATTTATATACTTCAGTTACTTAAATAAATGCGCAGTCACACTAGGATTCCTTGTGTTACAGGTGGCGTGAACACACACAAATAAGACCATACAAACCTATACAACATACCCACGGAGAACAAACATTTATTTGACACATAAATGTCTACCCCAACCGGGAATCGAACCCGTACCCCTTCGCTCAATAGGCATGAACACTACCAAAGGGCTATGGGATCATTGACTTACTTAAATGTACTTGATTACCAAGAGTTAAGTGTATTAAATGAAAAGAGTGTGTTGCTTTAAAATAAGGGCGTAATAATAAAGTAACAGCCCTATAATAAACCCCGAAGCCCCTGCATGAATAAACGCAAAGCTATCTCTACCATCATCGTATAGTTTTACTTCCATCGTTCATTTATGGCTCATAATACTGTTCATCAATGGAGAAGAGATTATCTTTAATCTTGCTACACAATAAAACGGACTTTGGAAGGTTCGTTGAGCTTATGGCAATGATGTTTAATATTCATTTATGGATCCAGATGACTTGTACATTAATTCTGATGTAAATAAGTTTATCAGGTGTTGGGCTAAAAACACTCGAATTTGTGATGATCATTGTGTTAGTACTGAGAGAGTTAGGTACATTTGCTTTACATGCAACATCAAGTAATCCATTTTAAAAACTGTATTTGTAATTTGTAGCAGTACATACAAAATAACTTGTTTCAGTAGGTAAGTAACGTATAGCGATGATAGGCTAGCGGTTTAAACACCAGTTTCCGACACTACAGACCTGGGCTCGAATCCTTAACGCAGGTCTAATTTCATTACAAATTACCTACGCGTTCTTACTAAAACTGTATTAAAGACAAAAAAAGCATGTAAAAAAAACATGATATGTAGGATGATTTCACATAATATACAATTTAAAGTACATAGAATATTGTAATGACAATACAAATTTTAATGATTGTAATATTTAAATTTCATACTCACCTAAGTACATAAATGTATATTAAAGTTGTTAATAACCAATATTTTCATAACACTATTATTATTTTTATTACTATTATATTAAATGGTTATTTAACATAAATTCTACAGCTACTTCTATAAAATCGTAAGCAATTATTCTTTAGACTAAGCTTTGTAACATTAAACGACTGCAGCCCCTGCAATTGTTACAACCTACCAGGGTATCATATGTATCTAGGATATATTACTGTTGCAATGAAATAAATTAATTAGTAGGTGATTTTGTGAAGGAATTAATTACCTTGCCGAGTAAGACCCCAGGTTCGCTCAGGCTGGGAAATTTATCTGTTTATATCTATACTCATAATAAAATTATATCTGATCGCTTTCTGTACATTAACGATATATGAGAAAAAACATTATTACGGGCCTTTATTAACGCAATAGAACACAAAACAATAGTTGTTAGAATTTTTGTCTGTTTGCCTGTGCTTTTGTTCCCGCTAATCTCAGAAACGGCTTAACCGATTTCGTTTTGCTTTTCACTAATGTATTGCAGTAAGCGTCACTTAATACTTCAAGTTGTTTCATTGCAATCCGTCCATAAATAAAAAAGTTACAAATTAATTTTAAGTAGTGTAAATAGTAGTTTTCCTGAAGCGAAGCGAGGGCAGTAACAAATAAATGTGTTAGTTAGATTTCACTTGTACACAATGTTCATGTCACCCGCAACAGGAAATTCTAGTGCAAGGGTGAGTTTGCGTTTATCATGTTATTTGTAAATATCCTGTTATAATAATAAATATCAATAAATTATATATGTTAACAAATGTATTTCGTAGAACATATTTATTGTTATGGAAATTGAATAGTAAATATTTTTGACAAGTAATGTAGGCAATACATGAAGTCTGCGTAACGTAGGTACTATAACGTGAAGTGTGGGTAACTGTAGTATTGTTAATTGCCTTAATAAAATTGGTTAACGGAATTGCGTTGCATAATAATTAAATTAACATACCGAGATCGAGCGTGAGCATACAAATGATTTGTGTAAACATTACTATTCATAATCAATAAGAGGTCCAATGCATACCGACTAAATGACAAGGTCGTTGCTGAACATGGCAGTAATTACAAAGAACGAACACATATCGTACTTATTTTATTTAGAGTGATAATTATAAGTGATAAAATAAAAATTAAGAAAAACTGGTCACTTATCACAATACGATGTTTGTTAACTTTATGATTTGTTTCCTTGTTTCGGAAATCAAGAAGAATTATTTAACACAATAATGATTTAGCAACAATAAAAAGTTGTAAATACAAAGGAACTCCACAACTGAACATAGATCTTCCCGAATTTGCGGCAGGCTGATCCAGTCGAGGGTCTTTTGTATCTAGTATACACCCGATTACCAAAAACAGATGTTTGGGTCCTCAGTCCTCATGGAAAGCCTTTCGTTCATCCTTTAATCAAGTAAGTATTTAAGTGGTCGCCTATTCCAGGGCCTTTCTTCACTATTCGTTATGTACTTTGTGTACATATTTTACACAAACTAGGATTAATTAATTAATAAGTAGAGGCGAAACTGTTGACATCGTGAAGTCTTAAATATAATAAATCTGAGTATGAAGTTGTTAAAGTTAAGTTAATGAAAAGATTAATTAGTTCCACTAGGTAACATGAAAGTAACAATTAGATTAAATTGGCTACATAATTGTATTAATAATAGCTGGCACGCAAAGCGGGGCATGTAATAATCTTAATAGTGGCCAAGAATTTTTATACGCCACAAGCAGACTGAGGGAGTACTGACTACTACAGAACAGACACGGCAGCAGCAGGTGTTTAGAGATTGTGATATTTTGGATAGTGGAAATTTACGAGGCCCTACATTTGCACTAGTACTTACTGCATGATCAACATCCATAGCTGTGATCACTTCCCATTATATGGCCCGTGGTTCTTTGTAAATATTGAAGAAAATATACAGTAGTTAAGATAAAACGAAAAATTATGACATCTGACATTTTTTTGGGTCGTCGATGAAAGGGCGAGACATCAATACGAGCGAAGCTAATTGCGATAACCAATTAAAACCCCCTTAGTATTCTAATAAACATTCAAACAGCATACGGGCTAATAAGTATATAATAATAAATTGCCATTGCCGACCATGACCGACGACAACATTAATGCATTGTCTAACGAGAGGAGTGCGGTTCCGTAAAATATTCCAAAGTTACAAATAATTTAGTAAACACTAGCAAACTGCCCTCTCTTATTGTCAGAAAAACTACGCCTTATACTCAGAAATATGTGTGAATTAGAAATATATTAATTTATATCTTTTTTATTTATGGATTGATTTAAATGAAACGGACTTTAAATATTAAATAATGTCTCCTGCAATACATTAGTGGAAACCATAACGAAATCAGTAAAGCCGTTTCTGAAATAAGGGAGAACCAACGCACAGACAAAAAAGACAAAAATTGTAACAACTACTGTTTTGAGTTCTATTGCGTTAATGAAGGCCCCTAACAATAGTTTTTCTCATATATATTTCATGTACAGAAAGTGTTGATTTGGAATTTAATTATATTAATTGGAATTGGATTGCATTTACATATTTGTTGAAAATTTGTAGTGCGCAATTTAACACGTGATTTCCTAACACTCAGCGCACCTCGTTAGACAAGTTAAGGACATGCCCCACCTATAACAATCAACTGCTTACCAGCACCACAGTATAAGAACATACAATAGTTCAACTCCTTTGATGTCGGAAGAGCATCCGAACCTTGGAACTTGGAGCATTTGCAGGTTACACTTGCGATTTCTGTACCACGAGACCAGGTAGGTACTCAGACCATATTTTGTATTGTAAATTCATCACATATGTATACTGCAATAATTTAGATAGATCTGTGGTTATAAGCGATGGATATTGGCCAATTTACTTTTCGATAAGTTTTTTTGTTTTGCATTCAGTTCTACGGTTACAGTTTGGGTCAATAATAATTATCGTCTAACCGCAACGCTTGTCCTGGAACTTTGTTAGAAACCTGGGGACACGCTTTACCCAGTACATTCTAGACGAGTTACCTTTTAAAAAGATTTTGTTTGCAGATTATGCGAAATAGTTCGTTAGGCTGTGCTAGAACGGTTTAAAGAAAATGTTGATATCATTGGTTTTGAGAATAAAATTGTATTTGCAGTACTAAAATGCTCATGAATATCTCTAACTTCAAACGTATCTATCACCCATGCGTTACAGGCCAAGAAGGAAGCTAAGGAAACTCATTAACATTATCTCCAGCAGAGCAACCATAGCACCTAAAAATATTTCACGGTTGCTCCTTCGGAGGGTGGTAGTTAGATAGGTAGAGTAATACCCTCACTATATACATGAGTCTATTGAAAGTTAAGATTGTAAAAATAATAACGACCTCCAAAATAAGTAACAGAACTCCATAGCCTCCGTCGTGGTTCAATAGAGGACACGAGAAGTGAAGTTGGCTTAGATGAAAAGGGACGCTTGCACCCCAATTGCATACAATGAATAAAACTGCAGGAACCCTCGGTGTTAACTGGTGAGTTAATCGGTAGATATATAATCATGAAACGTACGATGTTATAACTTAAATATTTCTTTAAGTTACGTTTACAGTTGTGTAAGGTTATTCTGGCGTAATGTAGGCTTACGGAACCAGATAATTACAATGATGGAACGTTCATGTTGAACGATCATTAGATTAATTATCGCTTAAACTGAAATTGGTTAATTTTGGAAAATCTATTGACCATTTAACTACCGATAGCGATAATTACTCGGTATATTATTATTAAAAGAAATAGATTTATCGATTTGAAAATTTATAAAAAAATGACGAAAATAATAGTATAATATTTCCGAATATAATTAATACCTAAACTTTATTTTATCAGTTATGTGTTCTTTAGGAGTATTTATGTGAAGGGTTTTATTCTTAAAAACAAAAATTGTCATAATGACGTCATGTCTATCTGTCAATGTCAAGTCATTTTGCCCGTAGAGTCTTGGAACTAGTATATCCGCGTAAATGAAATTTCTATACCATATTCTATTAATTACTTCAGAATGAAATAATAGTAAAATTATTAGACGTGGCACTCCATGAATGTAAGTGATGTAAAACACCGTGAAAAAGTACTTAGGGTATTCATGAATAGGTAATCAAAAATAATGTGAAAGTTACAATTTTTTTTATTTTAATTATTATTATATTTGCTTTCAAATTCGTAAAAAGTGTCTTCTCCGTCTAAATTTTATAATAAATAAATACCCGACCCTATAAATACTGACCCTAATGTTCCCATTAAATAAGTGAACTGTGAGTTTGCATTACATAACCATTGTATATAGAACATCGAATATATTCGTTCGTTCACTCGTGAACCTACTCGATTAAATAATATACTCTTGTTCTTTAACATTGTAGTTTAATTACGAATGTATGATGTACAACATTCACAACAGAGCATCAGACTTCATAATCACTCCAAACTATTTAAATGGTAAAAGTACCTTTTGCATAGTTACCTGGATGTGCATATATGTATATACCTGTTTGAAATTAAACAATTCAGAGAAATTAACAATTAAAAACTGCACTACATTTGGTTACATGGAATTAATTACAGTTATGTTAGGTGACCTTGTTGTGTAAATTGCTTTGATTATACACAAACGTAAGGATGGTCATTGTATTGCAAAGAGATACAATTAAATTACCACATTATTTGTTTCCATGCCGCGTTTTCCTATCTTAGAGAAGGCACGACAGGCATAACAACAAAACATTGTGTTTATCAAAATGTGTCGTTGAATATGATAGCTGTGATTATGTTTAATGAGTATAGTAAATTTAGGCTGCGAAAAATGACTATTTTGATCATATTTTTTTATGAACATCAGCCCATTACACTTTTGTGTGTTTAGTGTAACTATACATTAACAGATTCATAATTCCTATGAAGTTTGGCGAAAATCCTTGTATCCATCGATATTTGGAGATATATTACTGACATATCCCATAACAGATATTATGTAAGTTTCAATTCAAATTAAAGTGATTTGTAATTTACATCAATTTGCTTGATTTGAAATGAAACAAAAGTTTGTAAATTTTAAAATCTGCAAAAGTTGATAATTGCTATTAATTGACATCTTAATGGAATGGATATGAAAGTTTTATTGATTACTAGCTGAATGACAACAAGGACAAAGCGGTCATAGCCCGAAAACTTGTGTCAAATATAAAAAATGAAAAACTTGTTTCTTGACCTTCACTCCTGGTTGTCATGATGAGATGACAGTCGTTAAACCATAGTGGAGTCTTTTGGACGGTATAATAATTTGTTTTCACCACTGAACCTTAAAACAATTTGCACTGGAACAGAATGAATGAAACCTCTAGGTCATCTCATTTAAGAGGAATTACATGTCCTGCAGAAAGCTGCTAATTTTTATGGGTTGAATAACCAAACAAAATCAATCATGTAAATTATTCTTCATCACGATTTATATATCAGAACAAGCCACTCGTCCCAATTAAGCACCCCTGCAATTACCTAAAGAAGAAATGTGAAATACTCTTAACAGTCATATTTCTATTCCAATTTTCATACAATAATATATCAAAATTATCGTTTTTTCTTTTGAATTTTTTCAAAACGTTATTACATATAAACTTTTTCCTAACTCTTACGAACATAAAAAAAGAAAACAAGACACAAACAATGACACGAAGAAAAAAGAATCAGCTCAATCCGTAGAGCCTTTGTCAAGTCGAATGTTTCATACGATAAGTTTGACAAAGAAATTTTTTGTTGTTTTTTTTTGCGTCCATTATTTGTAATTTTATATCACAACCAAGAAACATACAGGAAGGCAAGTATGTATCAAGTATTCAACAATAGTGTGGACAGTCGACAAAAACATACTGATACCTATGAACTTCGGAGCGTAACGGGCGAGTCACGGTCAAGGTAGGTACTGTCGGTTACCTGATGACGCCATTTCGACGCTGATTAAAAATGTTATTTCTCATAAAACTCTAAATATATCAGCTATATTAGTAAATTATGTGGGTACTTGACGATTTATTCATTGCTATTTACATTTCTTGATAATTCGAAACTATTTTATTCATGATTTAAATTAAAATGAAATTTTTAGTAAGACGGTCATGCCGCTCAATAAAAGTCATAGTACTGCATTTGCAGGTAGTGATAGTGGAAACTTAGTGGTCTTTAAGGATATAGATAGACGTAAATATGTATAGAATGTGATATCATTGATAAACACAATAATAAATAGTTAAATAGTAATAAATTATATTAAGGTGTGGATTTATGTCAAATCACATTTATCTAACCTTTAAAACCGGTTAAAAATTCCATGCTCTAAGGTCAATTTAACTCAATTATTTATTCAACTTCATTTTTATGCAAAAAACGATAATTTGAAAACATTAGGTATAAATATGTCTTCGCCAGTGTAAGTATTAATTTAATTTCCTACCCAAAAGTTGCCTGGCAGTTAGGCCTACCCAAGTTGCAAGGCCGCCTTATTTCAATAACGCGTACAATGCAAGTAATTAGTAAACTAGTTTATTTTATACACGTTATTACTACAAAAAGCGGCCTTATAGCTAAAAATATACTAATATTTGATGATATTCTTTTATATTAAAATCACCAATCAATCATGTGTTGCGTTCTATTAAATGCTTGTGGTGAATCTCGTATAGTGAATGAGTCATTGAATACCATGATTCCATTACTTAGTATATCATTACCTAGTCTATTGTTTCGACTCCCACACGAATAACTTAAGACGCGTTAATGATACGAGTACATCTTCGCAACCTTCAAACACTAGACGACTAAGTCATTGCATAAAGATTTAAAAGTAATTTAGGATGCTTTACGATACGTTTCAGTTTTACGTTATGTAAAGATTAAATTTATTACAAATTTCCAAATATTTGTACAATGGATCTTAGACAAAGTGACTAGATTATTTTTTTATTTGTAAATCAAATCGCGTCGTTATTTTGAATATAATATGTAGGAGGTTTGGTTTCTGCGTTTTATTAATAACTCCCAAACAATATAATCTGTTCTATAATTTAGGTACCACTTTACATGATATATAAAAATACTAGTCTTTATAATATTACTAGTAACCGGCTTTCGCTTCGCTTCGCTTGCATTAGTAAATAGCATCCGGATTGTTTTAAGAAACGGTTTTTATAATTCTATTAATTACAAACATATTAATTTATTGTAACAACTGCAGTTAGAAAGTCAAAGTTTTGTTTACTACCCTCTTAATAATATATCGATATTAACTTAACTAGGATCAATGTCCTACATACTCGTATATCCAATAGTATGGTTAAGCCCGATTATTAACAAAAATACCTTATAAAGTGCAATAATTAATATTTAAATATAAAACAACGTCTGCCAAGCCAGTTGGTAGACAAGTACACACCAAGATAAATAACTATTGTATAGAACCTACTAGATTGCGTTAGACTAGAGAAACTCGACGAGGATTTGAAATTTTACCTTCTATATAATCTATTTTTGAGTAGGGTTCATAGTTTTGTGTTAGTAAAAGCTTGTCAATTGAAAAGTCATACTTGACGGTCGTTGCCACTTGAGCGTGCGTCCACCGGAAATCCAACAAACGGCTGGAAGGTTCGTTATCTATGCTGTCGCCGGTTGAATCTAATCGAGTGGCCATAAGCCGGTTAAGCGTATTTGGTACTATGATTAGAGTTACTACACATCAAGAGTTTGTTAGGAAGTAATATATTTTTTATTTATTTATTTAATAAGTTTTGTGCAACACAATATAAGTAATACAGAGTAAAAAAATAAGAAAACTTGTAGTAAGTTACAATTTATTTCTGAAAGAATCGAAAGATTCTTTTAAATAAAACTAAAATAATCTTTATACAGATTCTCGTAAAAACTAACGCGTTTCTATTCGTTGATGATATATTTATTACTTATTATTACTGCCATTGATGCATTAATGAATTATTATTATTAATGATTATGTACAACTAAAGTTTTTAGCCACGGTTACCATATGGAAGTCATAGCAATATCAAAATAATATCATGATTTACCATTCGTCCGAACGAACCGGAATCTTTTTTTGCGGCTTGAACTTACTAATTTTTATTAACAGCAGTAAGACCTTTTTAAATATTTTATGCAACCCAGATGGACTACAGCGTACATCCTTTTATTTAAAGTTTGACTTTGTAAAAGTTCATTATTCAGGTTTCATTACTTTCATTCAAAATAAAAATAAAAACAGAGCAAAATATAGTCTTCGTAGAATTTATTTATATATTCAAGAGTTTTTAAATACAATACCAAATATTGTAAAGGTACGTGTCCTGGACATATATTAAAAATTGTATGTACAACCAAAGCTTCTCTTCAGCATTGCAATCACGTGCCGACACAAGTAGCGACTGCGGACTCGACTAACTAGTGATGCACATTTACATACTGATTTAAACTGGTATATGGATGATTACGCCTTTATTTGTAGATCTTTAGAATGTATTATTTAATTAAATTACCTTCCAGCTTCGTTATGTAATCCTGGTTGCCGAGTGTAAGTAAGGTCTCGAGTTCGATGCTCTTCCCAATTTTTATGCCAGTGGTAAATGTTTGTCGTCAGTGTTTGAAATGTCTCATTTGTATAAATGTGTCCATACTAGCCGCTATACAGAATTTGTATAACATATAATGTACGGGTAAGGGTGCATTTATTATTAATTAAGTTTATTGGCTAACTGAGTGGGAAAAAGGACACGGATTGGACATAACATTAATATATAGCCATAAGTAATAATAAGTGTAACTGTGACAAAACCCCTTGGAAATTACTTACTGCTTCCTCTTCCAGGAACACTCATGGTAAGGATTTGTTGAAGCGATGCCATAGTTTGTAAAAATCAACTTTGAATAAATTTTATTTCATTCACTGCGTTATCTTGCTGCAACTTAAAGAATTGGAAAAATATATACTGTCTTTGCCTCCGTATCAGTATTTTTATGGTTTAGTACAACACCCGTGCATTTGTTAGTACATCTGTTTGTTCATCTCTCATAATTGGAGGGAAGATCCACCACACGGCCACGATGTAATACATATGAAATAAGCATTTGCTTCTAAAATATAAGATACTTACTGGTGTTGGGTTTAAATTATTTTCCGGTCATTACAAGATTAATTCAGATGTATTTAAATCCAGCTTTACTAAGCTACTCGTAAATAAAGATATATGTTTAATGTGTATTTTAGATTATTGAATTTATAATAATTCTTGATTTCATTTCGATTAACTTACATTGTTTTTTTAAGGGTACAATGGAAAAAAGCCTGGACCACTTTAGCGGGAAAGACTTAAAAATGAATAAGAATGCAATGTCGGATCTTCTAAGGTGTGTTATGTAGAAAAAAATATGTTTAATATTTAATATATATGAGTTGTATTTAAAACATTAACAATATCCGAGTTTGAATTAAGCTTATAGTAAGTTACGTCAGCTGAAATCAATTACATAGAAACTCATTACGTCTTTATTATTTCCTTAATTACACTGTGTTGAATACACGTTACTCTGAAATATGATTTCATAGGCATTTATTTAATTAGAAAAATGTTATTTAAAGTAAAATCAATGGTAAATATAATAAGAAACAAACTCAATATCAAACTAGTATTTTGCTGTGAAAAAAGCTTAAAACATAATAATGTCTAAATAGTTTTATTTAAATATCTTAATACGCACTGCCAGTACACCTTCTCCTTGATAGAATGCATTACAATAATAGCATGTACGAGTGTAAATAACCTTGACCATTTTATTTCGCAATCAAATTTTATGTATCTAGTACGTGTTGCGTGTTAGAATTCGGGTATCAACCACGTATGCTATGATATACAACGCATATGAAATGTAATTATTATTGTATGTATTCGTATCACAGGGTTATATTGCAAATAGTACATATACATAATATTATATTGTATTCTATCGGCATTACTGAATACAGAAATGCTTTCACAGTCATACTACCGCGATATGATTCCTTGTATAGTAAGTGGTAGAGACACAAATAATTTAGACGTAATATTGGTCATATCATGGTGTCTGTGGTGTTATATTTCTACATGTCCATGCCATTCGCAACAGAGGGAATCGAATTGCGGGGTGTGAGTGTGTGAACGCTTGTAACGTTTTTATTAGTTACCGGCAGAAATAGTTCCTACGAAGTAAACATTCTCCATCACTAAGTCCAAGTCCCTGCTCTTCATATAACTGTTGAAAATTTGACAATATGGAGGCAATGCCGTCTAGTTCCTCTTGAGGATGGCTTCCGGGATTTACGGGCATGATGTTCATTGATAATTTTCAGTAATGAACGAACGATGTGAATGAATTTATTGAATGATACAAGAATAATTATTGTTACAGTAGTTTTGATATAATCATGATATATTCAACTAAGTCGAGACATCAACGTACAATGTTAAACAGTGTAAAAAATTGTAAAAATAGGAAAAAATGTTCTCAAGTTCAAGAATTTTTGATATCATAAACCCTTTAGTATACATATTGTAATTGTTCGAGCAATGTCTAATATGAATTATTATTAATATTGTATATCAGATATAGTTTTGATTTATATTTACTATCAAACTATCGACGTATTATAAAACAACGTAATAGCGTATAGCGTAATATTAATTAAACTTTATAGTTTACAAAATTGCTTTGGTACTTGTACCACCCCTTGAGTTATCAAGCAGCGTTCGCTAGCACTTCAAACTGGATAATACAAGTTTGCAGTCTACTCGATGTTCAATGTCTATTGCAACTTATAAACTTCTAGAATCGGCCCTTAAGGCACTAAATGACTTAAAAAGATATTTAATTATATTCAGAAAACTAATATTTTTAAACTCAAGACATTGTAATACTTTATTTTTCATTTACAATGTATTCTTTTTATGGGGTAGGTCTGGAAGTTCCATTTGGTATTAAGTGGCTTTAGCATCTCATGTATATCTGTTGCCGACCTAAAATAGAGCGGCGTATTTATTTAAAAACGTATTGAAGAATTATACTTCTTTAACACAAAATGTTATGTTGAAATCAATATTCTCATATCATATAAAACACAAAAAAATGCGTTATAAAAAGTGCAAATGCATATGTCAAGTTATTGAAGTATTAGTTAACTGTTTTTCTTTCCCAATTTAATATTATCAAAAAATAGTAAATTAATTTATCAATCACTCAGTATATTAAATTTAGAGTCAAATAGTCCAGAAGAACAGTTAACAAATAAATGATTTCGAATGGTACAAATCCTTGTTTTCTCCGAAGACCTGTGCAAGTGTTGCCCTGTGCAAATATTATTTCTTGGTCGCATATCTATTATATATTTACAATGAGACAAGTCATTCATGCTATATTTGTGAAATAATTAGTTTTCAAGCGGTGTTCAATGAGTTGGTTTCCTTGCGTGTTTCCGTGATTTCGTAATTTAGAATGGTTTAAAAAGGGGTAACAATATTGTGTTTCAATAACGATTGCAACATATCGTGAGATATTTTTACATCCTTTACATTAAGTTGGTCTATGTATTTCTAATGGAATTGAAAGAAGTTTTTCATGAATGATTAATCTACTTTCTGGCGTTAAAACCAATTTTCCTTCGTTACGATCCTATCCAAGTCTTATTTTATAATCTACAAAGTCCTCAATCGATTGTTACTGAATTATTACAAAAAAGGTGGCCATACTAAAATAATTATAATTCAAAAGACGCTGAAAGAGCTCAATAAATGCACAGACTTAAATAACCCAACGTAGCATGAATTGCAGTCCCTATAGAAAAGTATGCTCGTACAATGTGAATATGATTTATAAACACTGACTATTATTGTAGCATGGGCTATGTGAATAAGATCAGTGCAGGTATAATAAACTGTTACTTTCATTTGACCTACTTATATAATTTGGTATTATTGTTGTTCGTATTCGTGTACGTAAATCAAAACTCAGTCTTACGGCCGATTTCAATTATGTATATAACAATACAATACGTTTGTTTACACACTCACACCCCCGCGTTAGGATTCCCTGTGTTGCGGGTGGTATGGACATACACAAACATTACATTACAAACACCCATGACCCGAGAACAAACATTTGTCTATCACATAAATTTGTACCCCGGCCGGGAATTGAACCCGGGACCCCTCGCTCGGCAGGCAGTCACTACTATTATCTTATTATATTAAATATAGTAGTTAGACCTGTGCTCTTCCGTTTCAATATAGAACGATACATGTACATATTTTGTCTCATGGTTCCATTAATAGAAAGGATAGACTTTCTGAGTAAGTGACTAAGCGATAAAGTTTACCAAAGATAAGTAACGACAAATAAGTGTATAGTGTGGTTATTTTAACTGGTTATTGAATGTCGTTCTTACTAAATTAGTGCGCATTCTTTCTTCATGAGTTTTATTAGGGGTTGTGATGACAGTAATGATGGACTAACGTCTAATTGTAGTCTGAAGTGATAACCTATCACTAGAGTAACTGTTTATAAAACCCGACTGCTTCTTTTATACAAAAAACATACAGCTAACTATATTTATATTGTCTTTGAAGTTACACCAGTTCATGACTAAGACGTTCTGAATGTTTATAGCATCGTACGTTAAAAACGAAAATAGAACCAACGAAAACAGAATGTAAAACGTGAAATTCTTACTCGTGAAACTCTTATTAAAACATTTATTTTGATTAAGGTTAGTTGTGTATAGTAATGGTATTTTAGTTGGATTTTGCAGAACTAAGATGTAAGATGTTCTAACAACCATTATTATAAATATTCAGTCTTGTTTATGCGTGGTTTTGGTGGAAAATTGGCATCTGAACTAGTGTAGTACAATCACACAATACACAGTTGGTGCTGTAGTATTTATATAAGTGGTAAACACCACTTAAAGTTCAGTTATTTAATGTCAGTACGATGTTATACTATTGTAGAAAAATATTTTTTACAGACTGAACCATCCACACACCCACTCATTCTTGTCGTGAAGTGAAGTATCGTGAAGTGAAGTAGGTATCGTAAAGTACATAAGTTGTTTCAAGAACGCTATGTTATGGACTGCAGTGTTCTTTCTGGCCAGCGACACTTACAGATAAGGAAGGCGTTTCGTAACAGTTTTAGTACCATTACAGATAATTTGAAACATTGAGTTGCATTGTATGACGAAAATTGTAAACGATAGTCAGGTGACACTCACGTGGGTAATGATTACTCAAGCTACAGTGCATGCTGTCTGGAGTCGAGATCCACTGGATCTCAGTAGGAACACGTAGCAATACCTACAGTATCCCAGTGAGATTTTTTAATTCGAGTCCTTAATTCTCGAAGCGTGTTACCGTTCGTCCTCTTTACCTCAATTCGACTCTCTTGGGAAGCTATTGACTTCAAGATATCATCGGATCGTCTTTGTCACGTATTTAGATCGTTATGACCTAACGTCCTGTTCACACAAAAGTATATTTTTCCGCTTTCTTGTTCGATGGCTGTGCTAAACTGTAATACAGCTGGGCTGCACCGTTTATGGTTGTAGATTCAACGCTAAAAAAGAGTATATCAATAAGCATTTAGTAAGAGTTGATGTTTTTATTTTCTTCAGCTACCAAATCCCTTAGATCTCTTTAAACTAATTCTAAAGTTGTGAGGGACATCACAAAAATTATAACTGTCCTACAGAGAGATTAATAATCATAAAGATAAAATTTTAAATTATTTTTTGAACGTCTACAGGTTAATCGCTTAACAAATAGTTTACAATTTTCAGTGGTATTGTATGTTAGGCTGAAGGAGGATCTTTCACCGCAAAATCTGATAAAAATTCCAATTTGGGGATAACTTCATTTGTTCACTGTTTATATTTACCTATCTCATAACTTTATAACCGTCTGAGAAATTTTTACAACAATACCATTATCCTATAGCTCACTGCGTTGCTATAATTTTTTTGTAATCGCTTCCACCTCAGAAGTAACCCGAGTGAAAGTATGGGTTCATAATTTAGAAAACCTCTGTTTCAACTAATTAATTATCTATAATAACGTTATAATGAGAGAAGAAAAACTACGACACCTATTGAAAAAATATTTAACCAGTAATTATGGTATTCACTTCGTTTTATACTAGTATTTAGACATTATTATGGATGATTTCACTTATTTCATATTTATCAACGTAATATGTAGGCATTAAATTAAGCATTTTCATAAAATAAAAAAAATATTACATAAATGTTACCCTTAGAATGGATTCAACGAATAAATATCCTAAAAGCACTTATTACTGGTTATTAATAATATCATTTGGAGGCCATTGTTTCAAAATACACAATCCCCGCTTAATTATTATTACCACAGCAATAGCATCCGGCCTGTGTTTTTAAATTTATATTTTAACCTTTCTGTGATGGGTGACCTGTTATTTGATTATATTTTTATATATTAATATTAAACAAGTAAATGTTACAACCATTAAGTAATAAACAAGTTACTAGTTAATAATTAAAAAAAAAATTAAGCGAACGATTTAATGTTGACGATAAAATCTAAAAAGTTTACGTAATAAGCACGGGGATACCTGATGCTTACATCTTGCATAGTCTTAGAGTAAGTGTTTCTTGACACGTGCCAGACCTGTCCTCTTTCTTTCGTTATGTTTTTAGTGTTACGTAATTTATCGCAGAAGGAAAACTTGAAGAATCGTTTCACTGTTTATCGCATTATCACCAGTGTAGACTGTCAGTATAAGTAATAGCCGTGAGCTGAAATTTATTGAGCATACATATAAACGTAATGCGAGGAAGTGACGAAATTTAAGCTTTAAAATATTATCTGCCTAGATATATCCTCCTTGCGTTGATTTTAAATATTTAAAGCAACCTAATAAAAATAAGTTAATTTTTACAATCCCACCTGATGAGAAGTGGTGATGAAGTTTTAATAAAGCGCACTACCTAATTAAAAGTCTATTAACTCTTGTTTTGCATATAAGTAAAATATACAATTGCATAATCTTTCAAAAACGTGGGGAGTGAGATTTAAATGGTTTTTTTTGTACATACATAATCCTCATTCCTTTTATAGTTATCTTTTCTAAGTAATGGTTTCCTGGATGATACCTTTGCTGTAGCGCCTTTATGAATTTGTTTTTCTGTACTTGTATTTTTTTTAGAATTTTGCATGCGCCTCTGATTTTAAAATAAAAACATCGTGAGCAAACCTTTTTATCTGAGAATTCTTCATAAAGTTTTCTAAGATGTACGAAATCTGCAAACCTACAGTTCACTTTCACGAAAAAAACACAAAAAACGTTAAAACACTTTTATTGTTGAGAGCCAAGCCCGGCAGGGAGACAATACGGTTTGCGATTAGGAAGAAATAAAGAATAACAATAACACTTATCACGGTGCAAAGTAAATATCAATAACCTATATCCGTTTACTGTCGTCTAATCAAAACAAAAAATCACAGTGCAATGACAAAGCATTACGAGTGTTACTTTCGTGCACATCTGCTTATATCGTTGCGTCATCATTTTAACCGCAAACACTTTTGAGCACTTCTGCATTTTCGATCGCACATTCATTGCGTAACTTGGTAATGTACAATGAATTTGCCTAATAGATAGGACGGAAGTCTAACCGGTTACGTAAAGGACTGTAAAGCACTCGTCATCGGTGTCTGCATTATATTATCTTTGGAGCGATCGGCACTTCTAGCGTTATGAGTATGTTATTTAGAGCGAGCAGTTACACTACATTGTTCGTAGATATTATCAGTCATCGCGTGATATTTTCATGAAATGACGAGGATTTTTTTTGGAATTGTTGTGATATCTTTTTTATTCAACACAGAATCTATTTTAATTTCAAGTTTTGCTCTTAATTTTTCATTTCTGTTATCGTTTACAATAGATTTTTGATTTAGATATGATCGAATTTAGAATAATTAGTACCCCTTTTGTTGTAGGACTTTGAGGTTAGGACTCCTTACTTATTTATAAGGTTTAATTTCAGTCCTTAGTTGCAATACATAAAATTGTATGTATGAATCATTGGGCCACAGAATTGACCTTAAGTACAACTTTAGGTTTCTTCAGGTTCTTTAGGTTCATGGGCTACAGGAAAGATAAAGTCAAACTAGTGTCTGTTTTTTTATTGGAATTAGAATGACAAAACCTGATTTGATATTGATGAAAACTGAAACATAATTAACAAACATGAAGTACATGTGCTAGTGCTCAAATGCAATGATATGTTTTTGTGCGACATGAAAGTTTTATCTAATATTTTAACACTAAAATCATAGAACACTAAAATCATATATATCACAAAACTTTCTCAAAAACTCAGACGTTGTTTGTCAGGGAATCCAAAATTTTATACTCCACTTATTATTTATTCTCTATCTTAACTACTAACGGGATATTCTTCTACGGAGTTTGAAAGGTTCATCTTTCTTCGAATTTTCTTCTTTTGTTTGCCTTTTACGCTTGAAAGTTATAGCATAACGGATGAACATTTTAGCTTCGGGCTATTGATAACTCTTGAAGTGTTCTACATATATAAGCGTAATCGCATTGATGAAACTTTGATTAAATTCCTATTTATTTTATTGTAATATTAAACTCTACAAACATGTATTTCCATAGCTCGTTTGTTTATTTATTCCATTATTTGATAGCTTCAACTAAGATGTATACAAATTTAATAACACCGTATTTCCGCAATGTTACGTATACATAATTCAGTACGTATTCTATAAAGTTGAAATTTTTTAATTTATTAAGTTTTTATCTCATAAACGTAAGGAATAAATTGAGATTTTTCGAATACGCTGTGTTTTTTATGTGAATAATCGATAAACGAGTCAACAGGCTTTCTGATACCACGGCCACCTCCATATAATCTCCGGAGCTGCAAGGTATCACCGACGCATTATCGGTCAAGAAGTAAGCAGGGAACTAGTTTATAAACTGGCTTTCTGACGCTGCATTCGAAATATGTTCACAACATTTTCGAAGTGAATTAAGGTAGGAGCTGGCTAGGTATGTATAGGACCTTGTATTTTGGAAATTTAAGAGTAAATTTGATAATTAAATATACTTTTAGGCTACTTATAAATACATACTAAGCGTTCGCTTATGTAGATGAAAGGTGAAGAAGTATTTTGTAAGTTTTAAACATTATTACGCAGTATAAAACAAAGTCTGTATGTTCGTTTGGAAGCAATAACCTCAAAAACTACTCTACAGATTATCTTCAAGTTTTAACAATTGGTAAATTTAACAATTGATAAATTTGATTGATTGTAGTAAAATATATGTAAATAAATTCATTAAATGTTGTTTAAAACCTTATCAAAATCAACAGTGTAGCTAAAAGAACCAATTGCATAAACACATATATATTTTATATTATAAGAACAGATCAACATCATCAGACCTAACTATTAAGTAATTAGGATATTAAGAACTGAAATAGTTATTTAAATTTAAAGTGTTCGCTTTATTATTAGAATCGTTATCTAACGTTAGTTATGTCATCAGCAGCAGGCTTCACTGGGCGGTCTTGACACCATAGCGTTGTCATTAGATCATCATTAGAGCTAACGTACGCTAAATGATGTTACTCTTCGTACATACGAGTACTTATTTTATGCCACAACAAGTTATATAAAAATTGTTAATTTTTATATAAAGTCATAACTTATATTAAAATGATCAACGTAAATATTTTAAAAGAAAAAAATTCTTACTTTATAATTTACCTCTTCATATATCTATAACTTTTATATATTAAGAAAATTACTGACGAGGCAGTTAGTAACTTCATAAGTGTAGCTTTTTATGGTAATTCTTTTCTTAATAATGTTTCCATGAATGCTGCAAACTGTTGCAGACTATTATACCTGTAGCTGTCGGCATAAAATCATCATTATATAAATTTGCTGAAATCTAAAACATTTGCAAAACGAATCGGTTAAATTTATTTTACGAACATGTTACATGAACATGTTTGCGAGTGTAAAAGAAACATTGACACAAATGAAACAGGGAGGCCATTGAAGGTTTTCACTGCCGTGCTGTACACAATTGCAAGGCGAAGCCAACAATTGAAAGTGAAAAACTGCGGATTTGTTTACATGCCGAGTAATACGATAACAATACGTTCAATCAATAAACCCTTTTTAAAAGATTCAATTACAAATACAGATATAATTTTTAAATTAAAATGTATATATTAAATTTTGTTACGTTCAACTGTTATTAATTGTTTCATTTGAAATTCTAATAAAATCTAACTATATATCTAATATATAAGTTACCGCTGCCGACAGAAACGTCTCTATGACTCCACACTCGTCAACTCGTGCCACAACGGAACCTAGCTGAGGGACAGGCGCTACGGCACGTCGCACTGGTGTTTCAACCGTGCTGGAGCCTAGTCATTCTCAGCTGGTACTGTCACACGTTTCATTTGTAATTATTGTTTAAACAGTGAATTCTTGTGGAATCGTTACTGTGCTCGAATTAGCAATTACCCTCTCGCGAAGATGTCTGACCATGACGCCAGCAAGGCTGTCCATCTCCGACATATATACATATATAAGTTTTTCTTATAAATAGTTTAATGTCATGTTAACACAAAAGTTTTTTGCTGCAGCCCTGTAATTAAGTTAATATCAATTCAGAACTAAAATGATTTACATTTGCATCCCGTTATCGATATAAAAATGAAACATGTTTAATCTACACACATTATTGTTAATCTATGTTTAATTATGTTATCAATCAGCTTTCGTGATAAATGCCCCACACTCGTAGTGCGTTCGTTCCGCATAACTTAATTGGAAACTGTTCTTGTTCATGTCTAATAACAAAAAAAAAAACATGTACCGTATCGATCAACCGCAGTGTCAACACCACAGCTTGATACCAAGGTTAATATCAAATATTGACATACAGGTTACACATAAATGAGTTCTTAATTTATATAAACTCTTCTTATTTGATAGTAGTTACATAAGAATGTAGATTTAGATAGTAGGATGAGTAAGCCAACCAAATTCATAGACCAGGATATTTGTATGCAAAGTAAAATTACAAAGTCCGTTTCTATATTATTCAATTCTATTACGTTTCAAATAACCCAGTGAAATCTTGTTGCGTTAGAAATTTGATCACTATCGAATTAATTTATTAATTAGCTAACTAAAAGCCTTTTTCTTTCTCTATTTTATTTATTTTGATTTAATTTCAGTGTATTGAAATATATATTTAGTATGATCACTTAAAATTTCTTAAGAGCTGTTGAAATATTTCGTTTTCAAAAGTATAGTTTTAACAATAAACAAGTGGAACAAATTTACTGACAATTAACTAAGACTATAGTATTTAAAATATTTATCGGAGGCACGGAGTAATTTCGTAAAAATGTCAAAGCTGTAATATTGTGAAAGTCTTCTACGATTAAAATACAAAACAATAAATTACAAAAGATTTAATCTGACAATCGGTGATTGGGCTGTAAGTTACGCAGTAAGCCGTAGTAACGTATTAATGGTGTAAATTAATTATTTACGTCGATGGTAAATAAACAACTGAAACAGGAAGACCCTTCATATAATTATGTATGTCTGAATAATTAACTTCGGTCAGTAAATTACTTATATATTCAAGAATTATTACAAACGTACACATTAAGTAAATGTTTTAAAATTAAAACTGATAGTGTATCATGATCATCATCATTACAATCCGTCTTGCCCCACTGCTGGGCTAGGGGCTGCTCTCAAGAGTGTTTAACGTCAAAGGCTGCCACGCTGGCCAAGTGCGGATTACCAGATTTCACCCACCTTTGAGAACATTATGGCGAACTCTCAAGTGTACAGGTTTCCTCACGATGTTTTGCATCACCGAAGCAAATATTAATTAATTTGTAATACGCACGTCATTTAAAAAATCAGAAGTTTGTGTAGTATTCCAACTCGCGTCACCCGTGTGGATGTATCATTGCATGTGATAATGTATGTATATTGTAATGAAATTAAAAGAAATTTGTCACTATTAGAAACATTAACAAATAAATGTAAATAGATATAATGTTGCGTGACATCGGCTTATCAACTTGAAACGTTCATATCTATGATTTTGAAAATGTTACTTTATATACACGATAATGTTATTGTAAAAGATTTATGTAACAAAAATTTTAATTATATTTTAATATTAATATATAATATAATTAATATTTTTAAATACACTAAAAAAAATTATTTGATGCGTGAGGATGTAGTTAATGTCGTGTGTGCGCAAGTTGAGAACGAGCAAAGAACTAGATATGACCAGGCTCCTCTGTCATTGGTACCTGTCAAGTCACCTGTCAACAGATTCTCCCCCCTGTGCTGCCTTAATCCCATCGTGAACGTGATCCATGTAATTGTTTCGATACATTATAAACAATAATTATAAGTGCCCCTTAAAGTTTATCTCTTTATTATGTTTAGTTTATATAAAGCTGTTGTCATGTAAATTTTATTGCGTCGCAAAGTTTGGTTTCCGCTTATTGCATTAACATGCAATCAAATACTTTCTCCGGTGAAATTTCCGATACTCTTATGTAAAGTCTTCCCAATGAACTTTGTAATTTATGGGCAATACAAGTTTTTATCGTTATTTGCAATTCGCTGTTTAAATTTGAGATTTACTTAAATACGATATTTATGAGACGGTTACTTAAGGTATCTGTATTTTTCTTTCCATTTTATACATAAAGTTGCTTATTATAAACTTACGGTGTGAAGATAGCTATTCTTTGACAATTTTCTCGTTACAGTTGTACACAAATATGAATATAGAAACCACAACTAGGCCGATCGGCTTCGGCGTAAGTGGTCCGCGAGAAATCGTCTCGGCAAACAGATATATTTACGTTCATGCAAATACTTCCATAATGTAGGTGAAATTACACCTAGTGAATTCCAATGATAAAATGCGAAGAGTTAAAGATAGATCGGTGATTGATCGTTAATGAAGATGATCAATATTGAATATTTCACATGAATATTTCAATGGTATCTCTGTAATATTAATATGTACTAATGTGTATCATTAGAAATTTTAAAGAATATTTGACAGACATATGTTAGTACGGTACTCTGCTGCAAATTTTAAGGTTTAAACATAACAATTTTGAAAATTATTTTTATATATATTTCAAAGAGATTCTACGGAAAATTTCTTCTATTTATAGACTGACAAATAGTTCCTGGAAAAATTGAGAAAATATATCTCATTTTCAATAATACTTACTCATTTTAACGTGCATAGTAAACCAATCAATTCTATTATAGACAAAAAACCTAAAGAACTATTTCACGTAAATATGATAATTGAAAATGTTTATTATTATTTAAGTTGGTTAATCTTAATTAAAATGATGTTTCTTTACCCTTACGCCAGTTGTCATTAGATTAATTATCTGTGACTTAACTTAGTATAAAACTTTTGGAAAAGGAGAAAATTTAATCGTAATTAATAAATATTGCTGCAGGATTCATACGAATTCGCCTCCCTAATATGTCTCTCTCTGTATGTTGTGTTGAATAAATCGGAAACCAGATATCGAATTGCACCTGTTTACGGGTTACTTGGCAAAAAAAGATTTATGTTAATTTTGCACCTGCTGCAAAGAAAAAGATAAGTATATTTAAAATTAGTTAAATCGAATATTAACTGATGTTTTGATGTTGAGTTGATTTCAAAGTACAAATACATCTTTTTGTGGTGTACACTAAGAAGAAATATTAGTAAAATTGTGTATAATTCTATAATTAAAATATAATCTTAGTAACGATGGTCTTGCAGTTTAGTTACTATTAACCCTAGAAAAGTTTGGGCTTCGAATCAGGATTTAGGAGTTGATATTTATGTAACATTAATGTTTGCCCTTAATTCTAGTTGTTTGTGACATCTCCTCTGTATGAGTATACATCAATGCCAATCATTGAGAATTATTTTTTAGGGTGTGAGTGAATTTGTTTATAATTACAGTAATAACAACGTAATGAAACGACTTAATACCTTAATTGCTTAGTTAAGATTTTATTGTAGCATTAGGAAATTTACTGTTGGCGGAAACCACTATTAGTCAATAAGCATCAGAGCAGATCGTTATTAATTCTGTAACATACTCATACTAGTAGAACTGAAAATATGTTACAAGTGAATTATATCAGTTGTATTTTTAATAATATTAAAAGTTTTTATTTCTATATAAGGTCTCTAAATAGTACAAAGTCACGTTACATAAAATATTTTTCATACCTATTTAATATATTTATGATGAATGTAAATGATTCTTTGTTACTTGTTAAAGTTATTGCAATGAAAACGATCGAAAAAAAATTTAGTATCAGTTTATTACAACTATTTTTTTTTTTTAAATTATAATGCTTTATACTTACTAAGGTATTGTGGTTATTGTAAGCAAGAGAAGGAAATTATCATCTTGTATTAAGTCACCTGTTGTAGTAAACCACGCAACAAAAGTTGCTTACACAGTTACTTACTAATACAAAAAAAATCAATATTCCCAATTACTCGCGAACATAATAGGTTTGTGAATGACTTGTAATACTAAGTTTCGACGCAATAAAGTTGTTTAAGTTTACTTAATTATTTACGTTGATAATTACGTTTACGTTTAATAATACCATTCATGACTGCCACTTCAGAAATAAAAGAACCGCTAAATATAACTTTTCTTAAAGAAAGCTGTAATTAAACGGTTAATACATACGTTAATCAAGAATCCAACTGGTGTTCAATCAAGTATGCGGTATCCAATTCAAATGTCCCATGCACAAACCGAAACTTTGAACAACACTGATTTAATTACAGCAAAATTAACAACACTGTTTGAACACTCTTCTTTGTTTAACTGAATATATTAATTGAAAAGTTTTGTTTATTTTTCAACACGGAAATATGTAAGAATACAAGTTTTGATTTATCGCGCGCACGCGTTTACCTCGACAGCGACCGAACTATGGTAAGTCGACTTTCGAACTGAGGACTTGAGGAGTGAGTTCGGTTAAGTTTAGATCCTCTGTGAGGCGACGGAGCGATGTACATCGTCTGCCTTGGCAGGAATGCTGCGCCACAACCTCAGCAACTCTATAATTTTACTTTGTATGGTATAAACTGGATTCGTTCTAGAAAGAGGTTTAGCTGATCATGGTTTGTAAACACTGATACCTCTTTTCGATATCGTAAGTAAATGAAGGTACTTTAAAATATTTCTTCGGATAAATTTTCTTTACTTTAAGATTATGACATTATTGCAGTAACATTGCATATAGGTACGTCCATTTTTTGATTTGTGTGGTAAAATGTTGTATCAGTTTACTTTAATTTTGTTTATTTTCAAGTCAATAATATTGGCATACAAATGAGAAATTATTCTAGGTCTTTATTAATAACAATAATACGTGATTAAACTATTGGAACTTTTAAGTGACGTGTTTAAGCACAGCTTGTAGGTTAAGGGTATTATGGTATGGATATAAATGACAAGGAAGTCTGGTAATAACAATACCGCGCAGTATAAAACTTACTTTGTAATTTTAATATGTTAATTTAAAAGATGTTCTGAGGAATTTATTTCATAGTTTCTTGTCCTCAGTGTTAAAATACCTTTTTGACACGGTAGTAAAAGCTAAAAAATTACGTGCATAAGTGTATTTGCAAAATATCTAAAGGATTAAATTAAATGATTTTGATAGTAAGTACAATAAAGAGAGTGCGATTTTTGTGAGTTTGTGGCATCTCCATAACTACGGCAAAAATTAAAAAAAAACTTATAAAATTTGAAACGAACATTATTTTACTATCTCATATAAAACAAACTCTGTCTCTGTGCCCGAATGCTATAAATTTAAAAATTGCGGCACGGGATTTCATACGGCTTTTATCAATAAATAGACTGATTAATGAGAAAAGTTAGATAAACCTATGAGTTCAGGAAAAAATTATAATACGCCTGATAAAAATGAGCAATGATTTTTCGTATACGATTACCGTTTGTAAAAGTAAAGAACAAAATTTCCCCAAGCCAAATTGGGGAGTTAACAAGTAATATAAACACATTTTTTTATTACTCTTACGTCATACGTAGAAGTAGTAAAAAATTAATCATCAAACGATTTATTCTAACAGTTATAGTCATTGGAACTCGGTCGAAGTAACCCTGTTTCTATTCTGCTTATTATAGACAGGAACATCCATATAAGTACGGTGACGCGATAGGATCGAAAGTATGCGTAGAAAATGTAGTGGCAATGCGGATATCGCTTACACTACGACTAATATACAGTGGGCTTCTTTTAATATTGTCTATGAATTTTTACATTTAAGATACATATCAAGATTTTGTAATATTGTGTTTTAATATTGTCTATGAAATTTTACATTTTAGATACATATCAAGATTTTGTATTCTTCTTTTTGACCTTATTGTAATATTAATTATCGTTACAAATTTAATTTATCATCAGTGACATTTCGAACATTTCTTTATTTATTTTTTCTTGTATTAGTACTATATTTTAATTTTGACATGATTATAATCTTATTTTTTTATTCCCTAATTTGAATTTGATATCATTGTGACTTGGTTAATTTTATGGATATTTAATTAATTAATTATTTAATTTAATTATTATCGTTATATCGCTTCCGCTGTTTATTATTTTTCTTACGATTTGATGAAATAATGCTATTAAGAAGTAGAGTCATTTTACGAGAACATGTAAAATATATTCTTCTTCGCGTTTTTTCTTTTTTTTCTTTTAATATTACCAAGTTTCATGCCTACCTTAAACACATAATGTAGGTAAATAAAAAAAGACCTAATGTTGTCAAAGACAATTTCGTTTATTCCTCATGATTTCAGATTTTGCCTAAATAAAAAAAGGACATGCTGTATCAGGTAACTGGTAAGGAGAAAGGTTAATATAAATTTGTCTTTACTAATTACCTAAGAATAACCCGTTACAAATTCATGTCCGAGCGGAAAACTATCCAACATACAGCGTGTAACGAGAGATAATTAGATATTCTTTTATTTCAACTGTATACATTCCGTATATCGAGGAAGAAATGCCAATACATTGTATACAAACAACGTTATTGAAAGAAGAATTAATCAATAATTATTTATTTATTTGAAATATAAAGGTCCAATGTGTATTTTAAAAGTAATCCTCTTAAAACTGCAGGAATTTGAAGTTAAAAAATAAAACATTATTATTTTTTATGTTTCATACTAAAACATTTTTTGACATAGTGTGTATCCACAACATGATATATGCATTATGTGTAGATGAGTGAGCATGTGCCCATTTTAGATTATTTATATGAAGTAATTCATACATGTGTACACATACATACATTTACAAAAAGTGTACGTTGGCTATTTACAAGCACATTTAATAATAATCTACATTTCAAATAGTGCAAGTATTTCTCAAGGAAGGATGACCTCTAACGCAAGTGAGGCTACGGTTTCTGTAATTTATGCGAATTTGCAGAACAGGATTGACCAGATCCTGCGGCTAGAATGCGTGTTAATGATCACGGGTTTCATAGCTATCGGTTTCATGGCATTCTAAGTCCAAAATTTACTGCCAGAAGTTATGAGGTAAGTAAAAGTTATATACTAATTAAAATAGTTATTTACTAGTATGTACGTTACCGGCTAATAATAATTAATAAATTTGACAATGATCCTAGACTAAATTAAATATCCTTAAATTTAATTAAGTTTAAAATTTAATGTTCTTTGAGAAATGACTAACAAACTCGTGTTTTATTGAGTAACTATTCGTAAATCAAATATTTTATAAAAACCTTAATTTTATGTTCAATTGTTGTTATTTAAATAGAATGCGGAAAGTCTGTTACTGCATGATTTTGAGGATTGAATGATTGATAAAGAATAATGCGAATATTCTCCGCTTTACGCCACACTACACCACATGACCACATGCGGGGAAATGTACCCTTAATTATTATGATATTGGATTAGGCAGTCCTATTCTTATATGTATTATACAAATTAGTAAATTTTGAGTAGATTTTTGATAATATAAGCAATAGATTTTTAATGCTTAAATTTAAATGTTCACGTTTCTATTTTTAAATATGGAAGTAAAGCTTACTTGTATGATAATAATTTAATGCACCTTATCTAAATTTGAAAAAAATATTTGCCATAACTTGATTTTTTAACATAAAATAAGTTAATGCTTGTCAACAATCCTATTTGATGGTAAGTGCTCATGAATTCTAAGGTGTTCAGCACACTAACTTATAAAAGTCTATTTACTCTGCTTATGAAGACTCCCACATAATACACACACGTGGGACACCGCCGCGGATAAACTAGCCCAATCCTTTGCAGTGCGCAAAATGAACGACGACGTAAACAGCGTCGTTTGCACAGATGGAATGTTCACGATGTAAAGATGGATACTCACCGTACGTCGAGTTGTTTGATAGAAGAACGGCTACGGCGGAATTATTTGGTTTAATTCCTGCGCACACTTTCCAAAATGCACCCTATAAGAAGATCGATCGAGAGGCTGGCAAGCCTGCGACTGTGTTCAAGGCTTTGCTACAGGTTTCGACTAGATCTGGGTCGTCAATGAACCTCTTTACATGTTTCTCCATCGGGTGCAATACTGATAGGTGAGATTTGGGAGCACCATCGCAAATGTGACAACAGTTCTCCATACATAGTCGAACCTGAGCTGTGTATAGGGTTAAAAGCTATTTCGGTGTGAAGCACCACCGCACCTAAGCAAAAACCCCGAGTTTCCTTTGCTTTGAAGTCGAAGAACAGACTAAAGTTGAGATTCGAAGAAACTTCAACTTCCAACTGCCCAGCTCACTGAAGCAGCATAGACGAAGCTTCAGACCTCATTCATGAACAAAGTCGTGCTGTACTGCTAATGGATTGAAGTTACAGAGACCGGCTAGATACTGGTTTAATGTTGTGTACAATCATAATTGTATCACTCTCATTTGGATACTAATTACTCATGACCGGCTATCCCAGCCGCGCAGCTGTTTGCAATACTTGTATGTATATCGATAACAGTTTCATTTCAGGTATATGTCAACGACCGCTATTACACACTTGAGCGGCGGCGGTTCCATAATTTTTACATTTTGCATATTTGAAATTTACTCGTACTTGATTAATAGTTCATTGACAAATTAAATACTTTGCATAGATTTTGCGATAATACTTAAGTACACCGCGTAATTTTGAATTAATTTGAATACGAAACAAATCCACTATTCATATCAGCACTTGAATATTTACTTTGCTTTACGGAGAATAAAAGATACTGTACCCATACAGAATACACTATTTTATGGAGTTTTTTTACAATAGATAATAATATTAATGTGATAAATAAGTAGGGTTTGTATTAAATGCAATGGATTCTAAACAATCAGATGTATTATATTTAAAAGTTATTTCACATTTTAAGATTAAGGTAGATCTGGTAGAAGATAAAAAAAATGTTTTGTATTATATCAATAAATAAAAATTACTTCTAAAAATTATAATCGTTTAAAATATCATAGAATTCTATTACCGCAAAGCAATACAACCGTGACTTCTCTGTATCTAATCGCTAGCTTTCAGCTTCGCGTTTCCCTAATCATTGCTAATGAGTGAAAATTTCCATAATTGCTACCCTTATCGCTGGCCAAGTGTGTTCAGGTAATAATGTATGCTTTTACGGTATTCAGTAACAGTGTGTTACTTAGATTGTTCCAGATAAACATGAAAGATACAACAGTTACACGCACGTTCTTATTTCTGTTAAGAGACCAACACTAAAAATTTTTTTAATACACCGTTTTATTGATAATCAATATTCATAATAAAACTATTAAAAAAATTTAAACTAAACAATAAAATATTTTTTTTATTTTCATAAAAGTGAGCTTAGTTATTGACAAAATAACCTAATTTTTTTCCTATAATTGTATGCCTGGCTGGTTGTTAGTCTCTTGCCGCATCACACAGAAACCACTGACAATAAATATAGTTAGATGTTACTAAATGTATTTATAATTCGCAGTCCTGTATGGATCAGTATCTATGATACTTTTTAATCCCGATAACGCGTCTGTTCTCGCAGAATATGAATTAAAAGTTAGGTGTATCCTTTTCTAAGACTACTATTTATTCCTTTTATGCCAATTGCCGATAAATAAATAGACGCATAAATAAATCTTTGAATAGCAATGGAGTCCAAGGGCTTCACGTGGTCTGTAAATGTGTGTGTTTTACTGCGACAAGCAGTCACCCTTCCTTCCTCCTACCATCCTATTATCGACCGAGTCTCAAGTTTCTCAACTGAGTCGTTCACATTTAAAAAAACTGCCGGGCCAAGAACGCTTGACATTGTTCATCCCATAGTTCTTTATACTTCCAATATGCTTGCTTACATAGTCTGAATATATTTGCAACAAAAACTTAATGGGTCGCTTTATACACATAATTAGGTCACATAACATTTTAAATCGATCTGCACAAAGCAGAAAACTTGATGTTTTTTTGGAATCGGTGTTAGCCAAATTCGCTATGTTATGTTTTTAACATCATGACTTTCCCCACTGGCTGTTGAAAACAACCCAATGCAGACCATGGAATGACGGTGTATGGCACAAACTTCTGACTCGTTGATACGAAACGACTTCGATATCTCACCTACTAAACATCTGTAATTCTTTCGAAATATAGTGTACTTTATACAAATAGCTGTGATATTGATTTCACGTTTCAAAATCTATAAAGTTTACCGCCTATGTAGTCATTACTCCTTTCTATAAAGGCCACGGAGAGATAAATATTAACAGCCGATATACAAGGATCGAACAAATAAGGCAACAAGTTTGGCCCAATTTACTAAAACAGCGGACATGGGCATTCAATCGCCTTACGGTCGCAATCGCTTAACGGTGTTTCTTAAACGATTCATTGAGTTAGGCTGTACACACACGTGTTTAACTCGATTTTAATTACATTTCAAAGTCAAAAGAATACAGTTAATTTCGTGTATAATTGACTTCAGTAACTTCTATAGGTTTCTATCAGCCGTGCTTAATGTTCATTAATAGATAGTTAACTATTGGCCTATAACGAGCATCATCCATCCTTGAGTTCAAGACTCTGTTCCGTGCCCCCTGCTAAACAGCGGTCGAAGCAGTATCACCAGTTAAATGATACCACCCAAATGAATCCTGACGGTACTTACTTGTACGTGGTGTTACAGAATCTTACCTGCTTGGCAGTATCTACTACCCTAAGAATTTCTTACCCTTTTCTAAGAATCAATCGTAAAACACTTTAACTGTACAGGTAGGTACTTAGGATTAATGTATTTTTATATGTGGAGTCAATCACGGTCATGTGACTACTACAGTGACACTACAGTGACGTGAAACATTTGACACTTGACAGATACTAATATCAGTTGTTTCACTTTGTTAGATATTGATCTTTACTAAAAATATATTTGGATATTCTTTTTGACTGTGTTGAGTATTTTTTTTTTATTGTTTTTTATTATTCAAATAATTAGTAAATTTTATTTTATGAGCAGATGCGTTTCTATCTCTTTAATTAATTATATTTCCAAACCCCGGGAATAATATTTAACTGTACAGTACAATGTGATATCTTTATCTTTATGAACATAGACTGAAAATGAAAATAGACTGCAAGTATACATACAAAACAATCTATGTGCGCCAAGTTACCCTGTTAAGGTACGCAAACTACATAGGTAATTAATAATAACAAATTTACCTTTTATAAATTATTAAATTTTATCATTAATAATTAAACAACTACAAATATAAGTTTAATAATATTATCAGAATCATTATTACTTCTTATTGCTGTCATATTCTGTATATTTAGATAAGAGGCTACAATTTTTTTATACGGAAAGAAAATAGATTTTATATGAGATGTTATACTTTTTTTATATTATTTAAACACCGTATAATTCCTCGTTAGAATTGTATCAATTAAAAATTTAATTAATTTATTTTTCAGTCATCCGAGATCAATATTCATATTATAATATATCTTTTTTTTATGTTATGGTAAGTGGTAACCGTCGCCCATAAACATCAGCAAGATCAATAGTATCACTGATGCGTTGTTGGCCAGGAAATGAGAAGGTAAGAAAGAAAGTACTGGTTGTTAAATAGTGCTCAAGCGCCCAGCCGGAACAGGATGAGTCGTTGGGCGGCTGACTCAAGTAGGAGGGTGGTAGCTAGCCAGACAAGCTTCACGGAAACATAATAACACCAGTAATAATATTAATGACTTACAAACCAAATTTAATTTTAAATTATGAAATTCTAATACTGATATTAAATCATTACAGAATATAAAGTATTTAGAAATATTTATGTCCCAAAAATAATCAAATAATGTTAAAATTATAACAATATATTTTAAAGAAAATAGAAAATGTTAAGACAGTATGTAAAATATATTCCTGAAATAAAAAATTGTAATAAATAATAATAATAATATATATTTTTTTCTAATACCATTCTTGTTTTTATTGAGTAAGGCTTACAGGTTTCGGTAAACTATAACTATTTCCATATTTTCTACTTTAAATCCGCTTTGGTGTCTTAATATAGTTGATAGTATCAGGCGTTACTTTGTGGAAATTCATTGTTATTAAATTAGTATTAATTTACTTTGCAACAATACGCAAGCACAATGTATGATGGTATATACTTCTATACATGCATGAAGCCTCCCTCCAAAGTGAGCGCCTGCTTGGTGTCTTAAGTCAAATAGTAATAATTATTACATTATATTATCTCTAAACTATGACTGCTCTGGTATATACTAGAAGGCAAAAATGTTATTAATACAAAATTTTAAATGTGGGGTATCACCGCACCCATTTTAGTCTTAGAGGAAGTAGCAACATCATTATACCCCGATTACCTTGGGAGAAACTTGGGTACAGCATATGACATATAAATACTAAGGGGCACCGGATACGAAGTCTAGAAAATCAGGAATCTGGAACGGAGAGTAAGAGTAAAAATGCTAGACGATTGCTGAAAAAAAGGTAAGAAAGACAAACCACGGTTTAAGGTTGATGATTAATACAATTCATAGCCTGCCTCTTTCGGGTAATACTTTTACTAAGTGGCCATTTAGTTTTACAAAAAATTGCATAAGAGCCAAATTATATTCGCGTCGCAATAATACACATTAGATAGCATTTATATCATAATCGAAGTTAACGCAGAAAAAAGCACCGCGGTTTATTTTCATTTTAAACCCAGACACAGACATGACGAACCCAACATCCGACTGTTAGGCGCACCTGTCCCGTGGAAATCCACAACTAAATACTTAGGAGTAACACTCGACTCCGCACTATCTTTCAGACCACACGTACGGAAAATCACTAACTCCGCCAGGTACTACATGGGCCAACTCAACCGTCTGTTGGGAA
>PDGT01000003.1:7274523-7315304 GCA_003671415.1 Megathymus violae | reverse complement strand
AAAAAAAAAAAAATTTATATCATTGTCATTTTATTTAAGTGAGCGAGACATTCTGCAATAATCTCCGAGCTTGTATAAACAAATGACGGGTATGAACATAATCATTAAGTGAAATCCACGAGTCTTTACTTTCGTTTTAACATAAAAACCAGTTAGATCCGTATCAAATTCGCCGTATCAGATTCAGGGTTCCGTACTGTAAATATATTCAAGTATAATTTCCGTTGCCTGTAGGAAATTGAAAATTTAGGATCTTCATAAATACTAATAAACGAGTAAATTTATATTTTGTATTTTTTTATTATCATAGGCATACACACTTTGGCAAGAAATTTTAAATTTCCCACATCGGTTTTCATTTCTAGTTTACTCCTCAAAATTAACTGCCCCCATCAAAAGTGATAAGTATACAATTTGTTTTTTTTACGTAAAAAACGCCCCTTATTGAATTGCCAAACTCCATTATAAAGAACATTCATAGTTACTTAAAAAGTAAGTTTTAAGCGAAAGCAGTAGTTTTATTATGGAATATCGATGAATAAATTATGGGAAAATAGCGCTATCCAATTACGGGTCCCGTTACACCAACGGCCGCGGATAACACCATGCAAATATCTAGGCGATAATATAGCAAATGAACTGCGAGAGACTGCAACGTGTTGTTAAGTTAAACGATGTAGCGTTTAAACATATACAAATATTTTAAAGTTACTCTCACTTCGATATTATTGAATGCAATACGTAAATGCTAGCGGAAAAAACATGCTTGGTCAACAGAGGGTTGGTTCTATTATTGCATATAGCCCTGCAAAAAAGATTTATAATGTTGGCTGCAATCGGTTACCGACTGACAATTTGCAGTGTAGTGACGGCACTACACTGCAAATGTATGAAGTTAAATTTGTTACAGGAACAACACAATGAAGTTACAAGAAACACAATATATATGAAAAGATTGTACAAGGGCACAACATATTCCTAGTCAGAAATTTCCAAAATGTGAAAAAGAAGAATACTGAAAAAGAATGTGTATAAAATTTGGCCTTATACGAAGGAGACCTAAGGAGAGTTTTTAGGTATGACCCAGATCATGAGCAAAGTCTGAAAAAGAAAGAAATGTGAGAAGAATTTCTATGCAAGATCCGAAAGAGTAGACTAGTGTGCCTCTGAAATTGAAAGATTCAACCGAACTTTTGGAGTTCGAAAAAATAAAGCAAACAGACAAGCGCTCAATTTTACTTCGGAACTCCTCAATGATATTTAAGATGATTTTTCAGACGACTGTAATGATTTTGTAAAATTTAGTAAAAGTCCGAATTATAGAATGATGACGTTGACTTCTAAAGGAAAAAAATTCAAAATTTTAGGGATAATCACTAAACAGTTGTTACAAAAACCTTTTTCGAGACTTATTCAGTTTTAAATCGCTACCGTTTGTCGGTTGAACGGTACTCGGATCTTTCACCGATTTAACAACATGAGCGAACAGCTTTGCAAGTCGGGAAGTCTTTGCTCTTTTTCTGTATCGTAAAAGATCGAAGTATCAGTTTTCATATTGATACGATATACCTCTTTACAGTGAAACGCAGATTCTTAACTGATTTTGGTTTAAGCCCAATGAAAAAGTTGATGGTGCAGTCATACCATGGCTTCAAACTATTAGTGGCTCAATACTAAGCAACCTACCTGCATGTAGCGTACTTCATTATGCTACTTCAGTGCTAATTGCGGGAGGTATTAGTGGCCATCCCAAGTATAGGAAGTTCAAATGTGGCTCGAAGGCCACGAAAATGGCTTAACGATTGCTATGTAATGATAACCTAAATTATTACTTAAAATGTCCTTCGAAGCATAGCACATGAAGTTTTGTCACTAGCAGTCATGCATTCGACACCCATATGTGTATTATTTGCTTAAATTTGACGATTATTTACAATTGGCAGAAAACCACCTTTACAATTGGCAGAAAACCACCTTTTACTTTTAATTTTCTAAGTTTTAATTGAATTTATGTATTGCTTGCATAAAGGGAATAACAATCTTACTTACACAGGTGGAGCTTCCTGAAATCTGTAGCATAAAAGTTTGAAATGCATATTTCGTTTTGTTGAACAAACTCAGTAAGTAAACAACGAAGCATACGTGCATGCAAACTAATTCGGTATTGCTCGAATGAGAGCAGCTTGCATCACTTAAGCTATGAGAATCAGCTACAATATGAAATTGAATACTCGTAGGAAATAATGTGGCAACTAAATGTATAGAAAAGGCGAGTAGTATTTTGGGTATTCATTATTTATAGCGTAATCATTTTGTCTCGGTGATTCGAAATTTTATGCGACAATAGCGTTACATACGCTCACGATGTGTTTTATATAACAATGAGGACGCTCCCAATGTGTTTTAAATATCCATATAAACTTTTTATTGTATTGAAGGAATCAGTTTACGCCACCACATTTATTGATATGAAACGGACAATCCATTAGCCACTGCAACCCATCAAAAAGAAATCAAATTATAGTGTGTCTACTGTATTAGTGGTTTTCGGGAAACTTAATTTTTACTTTAGTTTGGACTTCCATCGGGTTGGTGTATAGGGTAAGGCGAGGCTGAAAGGAGAAAGTTTCAGGAGGTGCGGCACTGCAGTTCGTGTGGGTGGCGCTGGTCTAAAATAGGCACCTTCGTATTCAAAACAGAATCAGATGTAGTTGTGTCACGGCCCAGGAGAACTATTCAGTGTCTATTAGTTGTAATTTGCTACTTCCAAATATATAAAGAGTGAAGTTCGAATCCCTAAGCGAACCTATCCAGGAAGTATTTATCCCGGAAACTGAATGGAAACTAGATACATGTTTTTAGGCGACGAAACAAAAGGAGAGTGGTTACTAGCGGTCAGTTGTCGCTAATTTTTTTAAATATCTGGAAACCTTTAAAATTAGAATGAAAAATTAATTGTATCACTCAACAATGTTCATTTATATCTGACACTCGAAATCAAAATTAATCTATATACGGTGTATAGTCATTTTCTCATCAAACTATATATGTGAACGAAATTTCAACTTTTTTGGTCCACTCAATTCTAAAACAATCTGATGTGACTGAATACACGTGAATGATCAGAAAATGAACCCGTTTTATCATCGGATACGAATCAAGTTTTATTGCATTTATTTTATTGGTTGCAAGTAAATGTAAACAGACGCCGTTATTGTCAGACTTCAAATTATTCAAAAAATGTCATACGCAAGCCTCCATGCGACATATCGCTTAATGGCGAGTTGCACCACACAAGCCGAAGCAATAAGTTTCGAGCATGTGCGTGACCAGTGTTCCTATTTTACGACTACCACTCTTTAGCATGCATGTCGCGTAGCCATTACTTTTAGTTTATTCTTCGTAATTCAAGTTTAATTATCTGGTTCTTTTAAATCACTTTAACGTTACACAATTATTTCTTTTGTAAATTGTAGATTTCGCATAGAACTCAGATGAAGTACTTAAATAATTTTTCATTAAAGTAAAGCAATTTTTATATGCTTTGTTTTAGCTTCACACATAATAATTGATTAGACGTATAAAATAATTATATAAATAATTTACCTGAAATAGTTTGACGTAGAAAATTAAAGTTATCTCAAGCTTGAAAATCAATATTTTTACACACTAACACTTAAATAATATATTTTTTTGTTTAACTTTATACTGAGTTATGAAACTGTGTTTTCGTACACGGCCAAAGAAAATGTTTGTTTTTTTTACCTAAAAAAAAATAAATGCTTGACAACTATCCCACCTGATGGTAAGGGGTGATGAAGTCTAAGATGTTGAAGGCACTAATTTATAAATAGCGTATTCACTCTCCTCTTGAAGACTTCCACATCGTAAGTAGCCGGGAACACCGAAACGGGCAAGTTATTCCAGTCCTTTGCAGTGCGCATAATGAATGAAGACGCAAACCGCGTTGTCCGCGCAGGTAGTACGTTCATTACGTAAGGGTGGATACCTGCCGTACGTCGAATTGTCCGATGAAGTAACGGCAATGGGGAAATTAATTGGAACAATTCCTGTGCACACTCTCCAAAATGTACCCTATAGAAGACCGAGAGGCTGGCAACCCTGCGCCTTTGCAGATTGGTTTCAACCAGATCTGGGTCACCAGTGAGCCTCTTTGCACGCCTCTCCATCGAGTCCAACGCAGATAGATCACATTTGGCGGCACCAGCCCAAACGTGACAACAGTATTCCACACATGGTCGAACCTGAGCTTTATACAGGGTTAAAAGCTGATTCGGTGTGAAATACTGCCTCACCTTCGCAAGGACCCCTAGTGTCCTTGCAACCGCTTTAGCCAGATTTAGACTCGATGAACCGACCAAAGTTGAGATTCGACGAAACTTCAACTCCCAACAATTGAAGACGGTCAGTGCATTCCAAGGATACATTCTGAAAAGTAGGAGCCAAGGTGAACGGGCTCCTCTTGGCGCTGATCAGATACGTCTGAGTTTTGGTTGCGTTAAATCTCACAAGATTAGCATCGCCCCATTCGGACACTGCCCGAAGTGTGAGATTCATACGTTCCACCATGGTCTCTCTTTCGAACTGCATTTCGTCTCTATTGGCCCGAGGTTTCGGAAGGTATCTTTCCACTACTGTGCTGACATCTGTATACCCATAGATATCGGGCTTGAGCAGATCATTAATGTGCAGTAGGAATAGAGTAGCGGACAGAACGGACCTCTGAGGAACTCCGGCATTGGTAGCCGTCGATTGCGACGAACAACCATCGATGACAACTCAGAAAGTCCTTTATCCAAACGATAAGGCCAGAGGAAATACCTGCTGGTGTGACAGAATTTTGCGCCGATATGTTTGATGCGGTTGAGATTCACCTTTTGTAATGCCTTTTTGTAAGACTTGGCGGCTAGATTAAAAGCTTTGTTCTTCGAACTATCATCTGGAGCTTTGCGGTCACGAGCATCAACCCAAGATATATACGCCGAATGTTTGCGCTTCTCAGCGAGCTTTGCCACCGATGAGGACGTCAGAAAAAGGGATGAAGTAATCCATTGCTTCACGTACCACATCGGTTATAGCATCTGCGCAGCTCGACGGATCTTCAGAAGAAAAGCAGACCTCACGCCAAGGATAACATGCAAAGAAATGTCGCATCTCATCCCAATCTGCTGACCGGTAATGCCATACTCGCCGGACACCGTGGGAATCGAGTTCAGAGAGGGGAGCATGACGACACAGATTTCACCAGACAGTGATCAGAAGTACCCAAAGGAGACGATACCTGCACGTCATATCTATCTGGATCAGTTGTCAGCAGAAGGTCCAGGCAATTGGCTGTGTGACCGTCGCCATCAGGCACCCTAGTCGTTTGCTTTACCAGTTGGGAGAGACCAAGCGATATGGTAAAATTCCAAGTTGCTCTCCCAGCATGGTCGGTCCTTTGGTATGGGAACAGCCAGTCCTGATGACACGCGTTAAAGTCCCCCAGAAAGACCAGTTGAGCCGTAGGGTGTCGATGAAGGGCCTCATCAGCTGCCACACTGAGGTGTTTATGTAACCAAGTTGTCTCGTGGTCACCGCTGTGCGATCGGTAGACACAGGAATACAGGATCTTGTCGATTCCTGTATCTACCAAAACCCAAACTGTAGAGAAGATGGGGTCTTCAAGGTGACGGAGACACTGATAACAGACGTTATTACGGGCGTACATGCAAAATCCGGCATGAAGCTGGAAATTGTGCTCGATTGAGTAACCTGGATAATCTAGGTACGCCACGCTGGATATACATCCAATTTGCGTCTCCGTCAGGAAGAGCAAGTTCTTCACCTTAGTATTTCTCCTAGTTTGAAAAGCAGTCAAAAAACTACGCTCGTATATAAATAAAATAAGTGTAACCATGCAGGATAAATGGACCAACAAATTAGAATGAAAACAAAACTGCAAGAGACACGTTTATTTAGTTATGGAACTATATTTTAAACCAATTTTGGATGTGAGTTCTTTTGCGTTTGTGCCAAAACGCCGCAATAAAACTGTTCCGCAAATAAAAATGGCGTGGCATACAAGGCTCTGGCAAAACTCGGAGTGTTCAGAGAAAATGTAGTATTTTGTTTCTGAAATAGTAATTAGTTATCTACATGTGGGCTATATTTAAATGTTTTAATTATAATGTCACATTAAAACTTCATGACAATCAATGTTCTGGGAAATATCAGGTAACTCAGAAAGAATGCAGTGTTTTGTTTTAGGGGTACGAATTTTATAGGCTTTAAATGTTTTAAGAATTAAATTATTATTACATATTACGAGTATAACTCCGAAATAAAGCTACATGTTAATATAAATTAATTTTTTATAGTTTCTTTTTTTTAAATATGCTCTATAATATTGGAACGTTTGCATGAACTCCAATTTCAATTTATCATTGATTGCAGTACTTTTCGTTCCTTTCAACAATGAGAAATCGTAATAGATTTTTTTAATAAAAATATAACATTTAGAATGGAGTGGGGGACGCAATTCCCGAATGCCCGTGAACATTTGACAGTTAGTTGTTGTAGTACAAGCAGAAGTAGTGGTAGACGATAATATATAATAAGTAATTATTAATGATTACGGTAATATTTTATAATCTGAGTGGCACTGGTTGCAAAGGGTTACTTTCATGTGTTTTTATTACTTACATGTTCATTTATTTTAATAACCTTTGTCTACCGGTTTTATTTTCCCACTGTTCTTGAACATTTTCACAGGTAAGTCACGTTATATGATAAAATAACGTGTTTGAGTCACACGTCAATGTGTTGAAGACCTTCTTTTTAAGTCTATAAAAAAAGTTTTAATTTGACTGCCATCAATATATTCTAGTATTCAGAAGACACGTAGTGCCACGTCGAGCGACATAGCTCCAGAGCCATTGCGCAAATATTTTATCGTATGTTAAACCTCTATATAGCTCTGTTATTTTAATATTATATTTTCGATAAGCACAAAGCGCGTCTTAAATAAACTTGACTTCTTTTTAAATGTTCTCATGAAAAAAATATTTCAGTACGTATATTATTATCATAAATATCCATCAATTCGTTTGGTTAGCATATAAAGATAGAGCTACCGAGTAAGAGTTTTTCTTCGGATTTGATTGAAATTTTAATATTTCGAAGTTCAAAAATAAAAAAATTAACACTCCATACGTCCATTGAACTAATTTACTAATTCCGAAAAAAATATTTACCTTCTTCGATATGTTATTCTTCAATTGAAATTTCGTAGATAAAGATTTATAAAATAATCTCGAGATTTTTTTCACAGGTAAGCAGTTAGTGACTTTTTCTTTATTTACAGTATTATCTGTGATTATTACTGTATATATATATATATATATATAAGTTATTTCTATAGTAGATTTTCTTACACCGGGGAAACATTTATGTAGGCGTGTAGAAATGGGAAGTATTAATAATAGAGTTCATCACACATTATTAAAGGTAACAAAGGCAGCGTTGTCATTTAAAAAACAATCCTTTTCAGTAATGTTACGTTATCTACTTACTATTGTTCATTCGGTTTTTATATAGTTAGTGCAAGTAATTTATATAATTATGTATTTCAGAAGAAAGAATTAGACAAAAACAAGAAATATAAATGTCCTTTTTCTACATAATGTTTCATTTTTTTCACACCCCTACGTAATCAATTCGCGTTATATCTCACTTATTATTTTTGATTTGAAAAAATCTAATTTCATGCATAAAATGTTTTAAATCACCATTGCAATCTACGTGTATTAATGTATATTTAGTCTTTACTCTATCAAACGTAAATAATAAATACAATTTTAAAATATTTACCACTTTCAACGAATAATCAAAAGAATATAAAATACATAATATATAACTGAACTTAGATAAATTTGTTACGGAAGTGCCGAAGAAGAGGAAGCGCATGGCAATGAAGATACGGAAAAAATATAAACATCGTATAAGAAAGATAGACACTAAAATACAAACCTTGCCTTGACAACGCTCTCTAGCGACAACCTATTAAACTATCAACTAACTTCATATTTCAAACATACAGGTCGGTAAAATAAAATAATATGTACGAAGAACTATTAGTAAATAATTTAGACTATCACTATCTTGTTTTTCTATGGTTTTTTATAACCCAAAACCAATAGTATTTAAATTTACAATAAACTTTTTGTTACACAACGTTGAATATACCTAGCTCGCTTAGTAGTTCCACTTCTTGCCGCTAGATGTTCTCCAGTTCGCCTGTAAAGCGAGATTCAATATGGCGCCGCCATTCGCCTTTGGAACAGGGCGGGGAGAACAGTCACTGTATTGATGCTATAACATCTACGCGTGTTATTGTCGAAATCGTGGTTATTCGTGACTCGAACGCGGTTGATATTGCGAAATTATCCTGTGTTTCAGTGTTCATTTATCTTGTTTGTGTTATCGTTTGTGAATTATGGTGATTCTATGGTGAATAACGCGAAAGAACTTTAGGGTAACAATGTCTAGCAGTTGACATGTTTATCTGTGTCGTGTGTGAAGATTTTCCCTTCGCGTGAGGAGGTGTAGTGTGCTTGTGTGCGCGCTGGCGCCCTGTGTGTGTTTGCGACTGTGGATACATGAGGATTCAATAATGGATTGCATTTCCATCAGTGTCTAGGTAAAAATTGCCCGTTAATTTAATGTTTCAATGAGTGTTCATATTTAAGTTAAAATTGCAATAATTGTATTCTATTTTTATTTTATTTTATGCGCTTTTAGCACTACGTTGTTTCAAATGTTTGTTCTTATTTCGCAGCGCATGTAATTTAGTAGATGGATATATCCTTGAATAGGTGAGGATTATGTGTTCGACATTTATGTAAGGAGCTTTTTACTTTTCCTTATTCATACATTGGTTACTAAGATCAATCGGAAATTGAATCGGTTCAATCTTACAAAATATTTTCTCTTCGGTTCTTTGTGGAATATCTGATTATAACTTGACAATCTTGTAGAAAAACAAATAACGTTTCACATTAAATTTCTTCTAATTCAGTCCAAGTCCAGTCTAATTAGCGTCCGTTAGTTCTGTACAATACGTCGGAGTGGAAAGTTATGCTCCGAAAATAATTACTATCTCCATTACGTCATTGAGTGAAACTACAATTTCCAGAGCTTTTGAGATGAAAGCTATTCAAACGTAACTATAGTCTTGCTTGTGCCATTGAATCTTAATTCATTACATTCATGCAGACTCGCGCGAGAATATGGTTCCCCTCGCTCCGTTCGCTGCCTCTGGTTATCAGCTTACAAAATGACTGCAACCATCTCCCTCTGCCGAACGGCTAATCGGCATATTTCCGTCTCTTTTTAGCGCGTATTGCGCGTTTTTCTTCTTTTGCCGCGTCATATGCCAGTAGAACCATAAGCACAGTGTTGATGTGTTTGGAAAGTGGAGTCAGTAAGATACTATTCAGTCCCTAATATACGATTCATCATTGGTAGGTCGTGTAGTAATTTTGATTTAATTGATTGGCAGTCCTTTGTTAAAGGGGTCATAGGTAGTATTATTAAGAGGGTATGGTTAAGGGCGATTGCGCATCCAAACCGCGCAGTCAGTCGTTTGGTACCCGCCCGCGTCGCACGTGGTGTAGGTATCTTATAGAAGACTCGCTGCTTCTCTATTGTGTTGTCGAGTGCTATTACAATCATGCGACTTGATTGTTTGGTATATGGATGTCGACCAATAATAACCAACAAATCGTAAGTGTACCTAGCACTGGCCTGTCGTCTCTAGTTTTAGTTAAATAAAAATGTTAGTGTGATTTGTAAATACTTTTGTAAATCAGAATTAGAATAACGCTTCAAAAATCCTACGAGACGGATATATGCACAATTATTTTAGTTACGTTCAATTTTATAAATCTTATTTTATATTAAAAAATTAATATACCTTACATTTCACGGCAGCAGTAGTTTTACATTTATGGAATGCGAAGCTTTGTAGAACATTATCGAATAAAAAAAATATTTCTGTGTTTGATACGGTTAAGTAGAATTAAACATTAAACCGGTTTGTTTTCAGTCAAGTCAAGCCATTTCTCATTTGTCTAAAATTTTGTGCTTACTGGAGTGCTCCATGTTCACGTAAATTTTACGACAGTTACAGGCAATCATAACTATAATAATCAACTATTAAAAATGTTGATTAAGAAAGTATTTCAAAAGGGATAACAATTTAGTTAATAATAATATTACATCTCCTATTTTCTATCTATTGTCTTGTTATTAACAGTAAGTTATGTCAACATTTCCGTTATCCACGAGGAAATGAAAAACCGTGTAATATTTCTAAACTTATTTCCTTAACGGCTTCATTGTTTTCACTGACGTGAAAGTAGTTGAATGAAATGATTTTGTGTAAATGAATATTTTCATGCCGTTCCGTTTTTAACAATGAATATTTAGCGAGTATGAAACGTCTATTATAATTCAAAAATATCCATATTATAAATGGATAATATATCTTATTGTTAAATCGACACGTAATTAAAGCTTAATTTATAACCATATTTTTTACTGGAAAAATTTACGTAGGTATTTTCGTAGGTATGTTACGTATTTACTTTGCTGATTTCTGAATGTCTATTTTAGTAGACTAGGGTATTATAAGATAAATTAAATTAAATATACAAGATAAAAATAACTATACGCGAGTTGCCCATTGGAACTTTTAAGCGTCGCATTAAAACACAACTTATAGGCAAGGGATATTATAGCATAGATGAGTACATGAATGACAAGGATGCCTGGACAAAATTAGTGTCGAAACCAGTTCCGCACAGGTTTAAACTTAAAGCTTTTGTAATTACCATATGTTGTTTAAAATATGTGCTGAGGAGTTTCTTTCGCCGTTTCTTCTCCTCATTGTTAAAGCACCTTTTCGAAACGTGATGATGAGAGATTAAGGTGGTAGAAGCAAAAAATGACGTTCATAAGTGTATTTACTAAATACCTATATGATTAAATGATTTTGAATTTGAATGTATCCATAAGTAAATGGAAAATATTGTAAGTAAAATTTTACTCAGAGCAAAATAAAGCTCATTCTGAAGTCAGTCTGTGCTCTACTTAATATCTTAAAATCGTTACAGGTGAAGTATAACTGTTTAACGTTTTTTCAATATACCTGAATTAATGTAGCTTTATGGCATAAGTCGTCTTTATGAAAAAAAAATTCGGAAATTTCAGAAAAGATTACGATTCCATTACGATACGATGACCTGACCATTTAACCAATTTCCAAAGACAAGCTTGCACGTTGCGTTTGAGATGATTGTTTTAGTAATTATCAACTTTTGAACTTAAACACATTATGCAGTTTTCATATCTGTATAGATCTCTGAAGCTGGATTTATGTTTCTCACGATGCGATCCGATTTGATGAATGGGTGATAGAACTTGAGGGCCTAGAGCGAGAGAGAGAAAGCTGATTTAAATATCTTCGTATATTATATGCCTTATTAGTAACAGTGTCAGAGTAGAGTTTTAAGGTTAAACTGTTAAGTAATTTCCGGTAAATAAGTTTTAAAATTTATACTGTAGTGTGATACAAAATCTATATATTCATACTTACACATCACATAAAAACTGTTCAATCACATATCACATAAAAACTGTTACGGGGCCGAGTTTGTACATTAAATTCATGTTTTTTTGAAAATTTAACATTAGACTTGATTATTGATATTGGCGGCAATACATTTTTTAATTGAATTTTTGTATGCCTGTATTTCTGTATATCTGACTGTCTTATATGTGCACGTATTATAGAGTAAGAGGCCTTTGAATCTTATTGTTTGACGGTAGAAAGTTTCTGCCAAATCTAACGGGACTAAGGCGTTTCATGTATTTATAGAAATTTTGAACGTGATACAGTGAAGTGAATAACGCGGATGTTGTACCTACTGATCTCTATTTAGCAGGTTTGTCCTCATCTTCGAAGTTTCGTTGAAATCTCAAATCTTGAATATCAAAAAATAATTTAATATATCAAAATCCGTTTATATCCAAATTCTTTTCAAAATTATGATTATTGTTTTCATGAAATTTAAATACCTACATTGGTATTAACATATTCAAGCCACAGATAGCCAGTAAACAAGCATCTTTTGATTTCATAGACATTTCTGTCTCTTTGCTTACTAAAAATCGAAAACAATTTTCTGACACAATACAATTTTTTACATATTAGCCAAATTCAACTTGAATTAAATTTCTCAGCACGAAAGGCAATTTGTAATCCTGCATAAAATATCTCTAAATGTCCAATTGTTGTTTTCAAATGTTCATAGTTAATATACTCATACAAAAACCATGTATTACGTGTAGAGACAGAATATTTTTGATGAAAAATAATTATATTATTGTTTAAAAAAAACATCAATTGCAAGAGAAAATTTAGTAATTGTAGAACCGAAAATCAAGAGGCGCGAGGCAAACATCGAACACGAGAGAGATGTTTATACTGTAAATATACGCTCGACCCTTCGCACAAATTCTGCATACCTTGGTTTGGATTGTGGAAACAACCGAGGTAGAACTACATTTTCCTTTTACGCAAACGTGAGTGTGTCACTAAACCAACATTTTAGTTTGGGGTTTGATAAACAGTTCAAATAAAAGATGGTTTCTGACTTTAAATTACAAGTAGAAAAGTTTTGTATACCTATTAGAGATTATTTTTTCTATAAAAGAAGCCGACATGACATGATGGTACATTGTTGTCACCGCCAATGTTTATCTGCGACACCAGACACCTTGCCAGGCAAGAAAGAATTAGTAAACTTGTTAGATCATTTACTAACGCAGATTTTTGCGTTATTAGCCTCTAAACGAGCAGACGAACCACAGGATTGTAACCGATCACTGCCGCCCATTAACCGATGTAACACCAAAATATCATTGATGCGTTGCCGGCCAAAAAAGAAGCGGTGAATCCAATTTTTGTAGCTTTCTGACCCTGCTACCATATCAGGAAAAAATTAGACATGGATAATTTTTAAGAGGGGAGTTGTAAATACGTCACTAACAATTATTATAAATTTCGTCGGGAATAAGCTGAGACGAACAGAGCTCAGCGAACTTGAAACGGTACCTAAACCTATTGCCACAATTCTTGCTCACCAGAGTGTACCACGTGCTACGAAGGTTGACTTAAACTGTGACAAGGTTATCTTGTTACATAAATTTCATCTCAGATGCAAATCATACTTAATACTAATTTTTTTACCAAAGACCACCGACCTACGAAGTCGTTTAAGACTAAAATGATTTTACGACTGCCAATTCAATAAGATTTGTAGGACCATTGATCGTCTATTACCGATAAGATAACGTGTATAACACAAAGCGTCTGCTCCTGTGCCCACCAGCTAGATTACGATCATATTACTGTTATCGTTACTGAAATTATTTAGTTGAAAGCGAGTCGATAGAGCTATCCGTGAGGGCTGGTTTCCGTTGTTATAAAACCATTACTCTATCACTTTATTTAATATAGAACAAAATGTAATGCTGTGTGAAAATGTCCTAAATCAGTTAAGTTGTTCAGAAGTTACACGATTACAAACAGACGCAACAATGATTATATATTATTAAGTTTTATGTGAGTAAACCGAACACTTTATTTATAAATGAGTAAGTCTTCTTCTCCAGTAACCATAAACCTATAATAGACCGTTAACTTCTGCCAGTCATCTATTCTATACTAATAAATAAAATTGTAGTGTCTGTATGTAATATTATAATAACCGCTTTTTACTACATTCGATACATATACCAAAATAACATTTTTTACAATTTTTGTCTGTCTGTCTGTTTGTTCCGGCTAATCTCTGAAACAACTAGACCGATTTTGACGGGATTTTCATGGCTGGTAGCCAATGTAATAAGGGGTAACTGAGGCCACTTTAATTTGTACTCAATAACTTTTTTGTTAAATTCCACGTGGACGAAGTCGCGGGCATAGCTAGTTATAAATATGTTGAAACGATATTTGTGTGTGAAATCTGTTTTGATTAAAAAAAAATATTTACTCACAATTATTTTGCATTTTACCTCTATGAATATGAGATAGGAGTTGTGAAACTGTTAGTTCCATAAATACGCGATTTATGAATTGAACAATCATCGACTGTACAGACTTGTGCGTTGAAGTTTTACAGGTTGTCGTGAATACTATAACCAAAGTAAGTGGCATCAATGACAAATTACGTTGGTTACTAATATAAAGCCAGGCTCGTAATAGTAAATTAATATAGTTTGCAAGTTGTGTTACTTGGCCAGGCACTTCGAGACTTCATCGAATAGACTGAACTTCCAGGGTTAGTACAATGCGAAACTTGAAGCTAATAATACCGACGCTGTTACTTCCTTGAACACAGAATTGATACTCGTACAGAATATATATATATATATATATATATATATATATATATATATATATATACATAATATTATGGCTAGATGAAGAATAAATGTTTGTTAATCGTAACTAATCGACCGAGTTGAGCAACTTCACGTAGGGCTATGGAGGACTTTTATACCTGTTTGTATGCGTCGCAAAATTTCTTGAGTGCTCCATGGTTCGGAAGATACTATTGCCTTTGTCTTCATTCTTATCGTTGGATAGCAGTAGTTAAGGGCTCTTCGTGCGATCACGGGAGCGGGACGGTACGTCCGGAACGACGTGGTGGCGCGTGACCTCAAGGTGGTGACGATAGAGTAATATGTGGCCTGTTTGGCATGGTCGATGTTCGACCGCGCAGATAACGGGCCACATGAACCTCTAAGAGGGATCGGGCCGCTTCACGCTCGACCTCCGGACGACTACCCGCTTCCGCGGGAGCTCCTAGAGTCAGATTAGCTCCCCGCCCATCTGGGGAGCTACTGGCTGCGACCTGGCTAGCCTTACGGAATATGATCTTCCCGCTAAACAGACCACCCCCCTCCACCGGGAGACTCTCGTTCTCCCGAGTCCACGCCCGGGTAAAAAGGTGACCCTTGAGACCCATAATTCACCGCCACACAGGCCAGTAAGGGCAGTGACTGGAAGAGCCTGTAGTTAGTAGTTAAGCTATGGCACAGGATTTCGGTCTGTTCAAGGATTTTCGATACTTATGTCGACCGCGACTCCCTCCACCGATTTGCATTGGTGCAATGTGGTAGAATTCGCTTTAGGCCTAATCAATTACAAGGAAAATCCTACGCCATACAGTCTTGGACACCTCTATATTTGAGTTTTCTTTTTTCTAAGATTTTGTAATCATTACATATGAAAATGAAGCAGCTACCTTCTCTACTTTACTTTCTTTTCCTTTTATTGCTATGTTTTTGTTTTTTTTTTAATTTCATAAAAGTTTTTTAAGCAAATGATTAAAAGTTTCTAAATTCGGTGTAATATTTATTTTTAAAATTAAGTGTAGCAGCAGTACGTACTTTGCTTTAGCTTTCGGCGTTATAAACGCATTATTCCCCGAGCTGCCTGCCATCAATTACCGCACTCTTAAGGTTTTGTCGTAACAACAAATTGTTTAACGTGCATTTTTTCAACGACATTTGCATCGTTTCTGTGTAAATTACTAGCACTAAAGTAGTTATAGTGTTTCATATGTATGCTAATATCTTAGTATTTACTAATACTATATTAAGTAATAATTACTTATACTTATAAGTTTTTAAGAGATCTGTTCACGTTTACGGAAAATCAAGAATATTTCAACTTTCTGATTTTGGATATTTTTTACGATATAACTTAATACATAATTCATGTTATCTGAAAAGTATTCCTCCCTTCCGTGATATATCATTTTTATCATGTTTTCAATATAGTCAAAAATTTAACTTTGTACAGTGTCCGTTTTAAAAATGTTATTCGGATATCTGCATTTTTCTTCGTGTTTTGACATTCGTCATATTGGTGTCTAAAAAGTACGGTAAGTAAAGATACCTGAAAATCTTGAATTCCATTGTTTGTATTATATTTAACCGCATCAAAATAATTACTACAGGATTTAAAGTAGTAATGCGACCCTAAACAGCTTTATAACACGATTTATCTCTTGAAACGTATCACAAGCCCATCTGGACAGGTAAATAAAAACAAAATGTATATAAAATTTGTTTATGTTAAACAGTTTCCGAAGTCGTTTGTTTATCGTTGCACGTGAACATAATGGCTTCCCGAAGAGCAGAAACCCGCCAAATAAACTCAACATACAGTTTGAAATTATAAAGTGCCCATGGTACTCAGGAAGCGAGAAAAAAGGGACTTAAACGTTCGCTCCGAAATATCCGTGTTTAGGGTTCCAAGTTTAACGCCAAACAATTATTTTATCATTAATTCTATGTCAGTAACTGCTCAGAATATCTGAAGTTTATGATTTATTTTAAAATTATTTTGTCGTTAATGAATAAACAAATTACTCTCACTTAAATTCAATAGCAATTTGAGCTTCTTATCTTTTTATCAAATGGAGTAATTAGTAATGTAATACCTTGAAAGGATATTGAGAAAATTAAATACCTTTTATGTTTTTACTGTAAGTAATTACTCTACTCATTTCATGGACTTTAATTTTATGATAATCGTTGATATTGTCTGATCAAAACATGTATGAGTATTATTGTATGAACACCTCAAAATGTAATCGCTATTCCGCTACTGGGCCCCGTCTTAAAGCCTTAGTAGTAAATAACAGTAATAATAATAATAAATACTTACGCACTCACAGGTTGATATTCCTGTGTTGCGCATAAAATGGATAGATATAAATGAAAATAAACCGTAGAGATCCAAAAATAAGTGATTATGTGACAAATGATACTCGACTGGAAATTGAACATTAAAAATTTAAGTTAAAAATTGAACATTCATCACCACTTACTATCAGGTGGGATTGTTGTCAAGCATTAACTTTTATGTAAAATAAAATAATTAATAAGGGAATTTTCTCTCGGTAGGCAGGGTCAGTACCTATTGAATTCTAAATTGTACCTTATTTATATGGACCTATGGACCAGACTTTGAATTATTTTAAGTATGTCAAACAGACGATAGCCCTTCATTATCCTGAAGAGACCAACTCTGTATTCTCTCTTTACTTTTCTTAATTACCCAAAACTCTTTTATTCATAATTACGCAAAAGCAATATACATTAACCTCAGAACTTTAGTATGAATTACCATTCCATTGTTCTACTGAAAAGGTACCTAGTATTTTCTGAAGTGATGGAAAGTGATGTTTCAAGTCATCAATAACTAAGTGAATTTATAAATGTGAATCCAATTATTTTAATTATTTTATCTTATTCCATCCACCAGACAAATGACTGGAAAAAGGAAATCTAGAGATTTTAACCACTATAAGAACATAAGATATAATTTTCTACGTATTTATATTTACTGTTAATTTCACAATTACCTACTTTTGAATACAAACTACGTAATCTATAACTGTTATAAATAGATACCACATAAAAATATTTCAATACCACAAGCGCAATCTTGAATGTTTTGTGGTTTAAATGTAATACATTAGCACGTTTCGGTTATAAAAATAACCAACCAATTAGATTCCCGAGCCATAAAATCAAACGGAGTGACTTAAATTTTTATTCGGCGTTTTTTATTTGGCTTGCCTTGAAGAACAAGGCTAGCTAAAGTTTACTATTCACTCTCACATATTTATTTATATTGGTGACATATTACCTCGTACTGTTTTAGTGTGGTTTTGTAGCGTTCCCTTAACTGCTCCTAGCCTGTTAACTTGTGACAAATGTCAAATGACACACAACTTCAAATTACTGGAATCTATAAAAATTAATAATTTAGCCACCTAATCTCAGTAATATGGACAACTTTAAAGGTCGATCGCTGTATCGCATTAACAACACGACAACTCTGGTAGTAATTCTGGATATAAAAGTCTAATTTGTGTAAGACAGATGGTCACAAAACAATCATCATTACATAATGTTGAGGCAGAGGATCAGCGTTAAGTGAAATAATCGTACACGAAACTAAGTATATTTTGTTTGCTTGAGCGATAACGACAGCGTAGGTCTGTTTTACTCCGGGCTGTAAACTTGTTAGTGTTGTGCTGTTATAAGGTTTAATGCTTTCTCAAAGCCGCTTCTCTATAAATTTACACTATAAAAACTTTCTTAACTCTGCAGTCATTCAGAAAGTTATTTTCTCTGCTTCATCGCACTTTTAAAGCAATAACTTAACGGTACACGTGTCTAACAACAACGTGTTAAGCAACTTCTTGTTTAACAATGGATTCCTTTGAATACATAAATGCAACTAACTGTTATATGCTCTGTATTTAAAATACACATAAGGTACCAGGCCACCTAAGCAGCATATAAGCTGATAGGTTACCTCACGGTAAAGAATTTACCACGCGGCATAGACATCCGTCGGTGCGGACAGACAATGTTGAACCAGTTTATTACCGGCTCTCCGATACTAAAACCGAAAATGTTCAAATCATTTAATGGCGGATTGTAGACAGGCAATGGTAACTAACCAGGTATATAAGAACCCGACCATCATTTACGTGTACCGTCAGGGGATTAAACTGGATTGTACAACGCCTTGCAACCCCCAAAAAGATCCCTCCTTTCCATAATTTCCTTCTTCTACCTCATTCTCAATGCACCATAAGCTCTGGGCAGATAATTTTAAGCTAAAATTAGGCATCAAAATAACTGGAATTAGGGAGCAAACATTTATCTGACACGTAATAACGACTTGATGGTTATAAAGAGTATTGATAAATAAGTAATACTCTCTTATATAGGTACACATTCATGTCAAAACAGTTCCCTTACAGATAACCGCGCATGAAGTTTACCTTGTTTGTATTAATTTGTAAACCTTGGAATATATCTATTTGTAAAGCAAAAAATTATGAGCCTACGTATTTGACGATAAATTTATTTTTAGGATTTTTTTGTTTTAGTCGTGTGAAGTACGTGAGTTTTAAGTAAAAAATTGTTTAATTAAAAGTAGTTTGGCATAATATAATGCTTACTTAAAATTAAAATAAATAAATAAATAAATGTTAAAAATAAAATAAAAAATTAAATAGTTTTATGTTAGTTCGATACCGATGTGTAATATACAAAAGGGACTAAAATAATATTTATAGAAAAGGATCCTTGCGTCACTTATATGCGACATTCAAATTACTATCGAGGTTCAGCTGTCGTAATAAACATAAACAATATGATTTTAAACTTATATATACTGCTCACGATTTAATACCGATATTACGACTCGATTACTGGGATCATAGTCACATTGAACTAACTCAGTCTCTCGTCAAAATCGTGTACTTGCGTCAAAATATTCCATTATATTCACACATATATACGCACATCCGTAAATTTAAGAGTAACTAATACGTTTAAAACTTAAATATTATATATGACACTGAACCTTCTGACGAGGTTAACTCTAGAAATACACTGACAAACTAGTACGTATTAAGTAATCGGAATTCAGTAACAGTTCCTAGTAATAACAGTATGATCAAACGAAACACGGTGTATATATTTAGTTGTCGCTGAGAACAGATGTGGAACTTGCGCTCTACAAATCAGTTAATCGACGGATCTATTGGTCATTTGTCGGAATGATCCGCAATCTCTTTGTTTATAGTGTAATCCAATCCACTTCGAACAAACTGATATCCACTTGATCCTCGCTATTTACACTTTGTTGCGTTGTGTAGGAATGTGGGCTCGATGTTATTTTTGATGTTTCATTTCCCTCTATGTTTTGACTACATTTATAGATTTAATGATGAAGTTATTAAGTCTTGTTACTGTTAGTCTCTTATTGCCCTAGAGATTTCTATTATCGCAGAAAAGAATAAACTTACTTGGTGAATTTATTTTTGAAAATATAATTAGCTTACATTGTACAAAGCATACGCTAATGTTTTAGGGTTAATTGATTATGAATTTAGTAATATTTTTAAACAAAAAAATATCATGTGCGATAATCGTAAAACTAAATTTAGTGATTGGGCAACTACGGGGATTTATAAAAGTAGAACTAGACTTTTTGAACTTTATGCAGAAAAATCGACTTTCACAGACCCTGAATTTTTAAAGCATGTTAAAAATTATTCAAAGATTTTTAAATTAGTATGTGCGAAAGCTAAATCGATTTACATCGCGAATAAACTTAAGACCTCAGCAAACAAAGTCAAAACTACCTGGAATGTTATTCATAAGGAACAGGTAAAGTAAAATTAAATGATCATAGTTTTGCTTTACATGTCAATAACGAGAATGTAACTTCCAATGATGCAGTTCCTGTCGCATTTGAGGATTTCTTCTCGAAAATACCAGATAAAATTACAAAAAACTTAAATGCGAGCCCTCAGCATGCTATGGCTATCATGGAATCCTGTGTTCAGAATTGTCCCAATTTATTTAGTTTTAAATACATCACTTGTGATACAATTTAAAAACTTTTAAATCTATAAAAATTAAGAAAACAAGTGATCTCTGGGGTCTTTCCGCAGTTATAATAAAACCAATAATTTATTCCATTGCGCCTTATTAAGTATTATTTTAAATAAATGTATTGAAGATGGTAGCTTTCCCAATCTAATGAAACATGCTAAAATAATTCCTCTATTTAAAACTGGTGATAAAAGCGATATCAAACATTTTAGACCAATTTCCTTGTTACCAGCCCTTAGTAAAATCTTTGAAAAAATTATTTGCAATCAGCTAGTATCACATTTTTCAATAAACAAATTATTTCACGTTAATCAGTTTTTTCTAGAGGAAAAAATACCACTGATGCAGGCATAGCACTCCTTAAACATATTTTTGATGCTTGGGAGTGCAAGCAGGATGCTCTTGGTATATTCTGTGACCTCTCAAAAGCGTTCGATTGCGTCGAAAATAATATATTAATGATTAAACTTAGGCATTATGGTGTCTCCACACAATCAGTTAGCCTATAAAATCTTATCTTTGTAAGCGTATTCAAAAAGTAGTTATCAATGGAAAAGAATCCCCAGGGGCAAACATTACCATGGGGGTCTCCCAAGGATCAATATTAGGACCACTATTATTTTTAATATATATCAATGATCTTCCTTTTTTACTAGGGACTTGTGTAAAACTGTATTGTTTGCTGATGACACCTCCTTACTTTTTAAAATAGATAGGACAAAACAATGTTTTGACGATGTAAATAATACTGTTTCCCAAGTGTTAAACTGGTTTATATATAATAACCTTTTGTTAAATGCTAAAAAAAACGAAATATACAAAGTTCACTATGCCAAATATTAGACAAAGTGCCAACTCACATTGTTTTAAATAAGGAAGTACTTGAACTTGTAAATTCTACCACATTTCTTGGAATCACTATAGACACTATAGACTACAATTGAATCCTCATATTGATATCTTGTCAGGGAAACTTAGCTCTGCTGCCTACGCTGTTAAGAAAGTGAGGCTCTTAACGGACATAGAAACAGCAAGATTAATTTATTTTAGCTACTTTCACAGTGTGACGTCTTATGGTGTCTGTTGTTGTGGGGCTCAGCTGCTGATATTAAGTCGATTTTTATATTACAGAAAAGAGCAGTACGCGCCATTTACAACCTCAGGCCTAGGGCCTTTAAAGAAATTGATATATTAACTGTAACATCACAATATATTTTTTATAATATTATGTACGTTAAAAAATACTCTGATAGTTTTCTTAGAAAGAGCAATGTTCACAATATTAATACTAGGAATAAGGCTAAACTGATTGTTCCAAATTTCAGACTAAGAAAAACTGGTGGATCTTTCATGAGTAGATGTGTAAATATGTATAATAAAATTCCATTACAATTGACAGAAATGCAATATTGTAAATTTAAAACTCACGTCAAAGGCATTCTTATGCGGAAAGGTTATTACAAACTTGATGATTACTTTCAGGATAGGACTGCTTGGACATTAGTTTAATATTAAGTCAGTTTATAGCCATAAGTGCGTTCTGTAACTGTGAGTAGGAAAAAAAAACTCCTCGGGAGTTTCTTGCCGCTTCTTTTTACGGGACCACTCACGGTAGGGATTTGTTGAAGCGATGGTGTAGTTTGACGGTCGAAAAACGTTTGTAAAAACCAGCTTCGAATAAAATATCATTTCATTACATTAACTTTGTTAATTCATAAGCCGTGTATTCGTAAACCCAATTTCATCCTCATTTCATGAACTTAATGAAGTTGATGAACTAGAAACTATAACGAACTAGAGACTACTCAAAAAAGTATACTTGAATTTATTTTATATTTAATATTGTGTAAAAGTCACTTTATATTAAATTTATTGACAAGATCAACTAATAATCGCCCGCAACACATTTGAAACGAGAAAAAATATTTTATAATTAAATTAAAAATTCGTCTGTTTTTTGTTGCAAGAATAACATAACCCATAATAATACTAAAAAAATATGTGTAATGTTTAACTGTGGTTATTATTATTCACTAAAGTCATATGTAGTAGTGATATGCAAAACATTCTTAATTTTTAAAACAATAATGTCGTATTGCTGAATATTTGAACTATACGCATATTATGTTTTATTGCATTGGTGGCATAACAATAAATTATTATATTGACAATAAGACGATAATTAATTCAAAATTATTAACTCATAATTTGATGCAATCAATTATTACCCCTAAATATGATGTCCTTGAGCATTATGTCATTTTAAATTAGTTGGGGTAACTGAGATAGAACGATATTGAAATAAACAAATGACACTCGGCAACAGCGTGCAATTATGACACATATCGATAGTCCTCTGCTGACCACGAGTGAAAAAATATTTTTGTTTTTAGTTCACTTAAAACTACAGCGATTAAGGATTGTTTTTGTTACATTCACAAATATTCATGGTTTTAAGATATGTCAGTCTTGCTATAAATGAGCGAGTTACGTGTGGTTAAAGTTTTCTTTCAAAAGTTTAAGACAACGGATGTTAAATAACACAAATTTGATAAATCGTTTGACTCATTGAGAACCTTATTCTTTTTAATTGTATTCAATTTAAGATATAATTTCAAGTATGTAAAGATTAAACTAATGTTGCACGATGGATACTGTTCAGTTATTAATTATATATATATATATATATATATATATTATTTCATATTAATAACAGATTATTTCAAACTATTTTTGCCAACATATTCATGAAGTGTTTCATGTTAAGAAGATTGTTTAACGCTTAGATAATTGCTAGGTTTACCTATTTAGTACTACCCTTGTTTCAATTTAGGGACAATAGTACATGAATACTTAAAACTACCGAGGCATTTTTCATTACGTTATTTTCAGGTACTTTTCAACTTTCAATGATTTAATACGTCGACGCCGACAAAGCACCAAAAGTACGCTCTCGTTTTCGTATTGATTTACAAAACACGTAACGGATATTCTAAAACAGTAACTTTTTCTATTATGAAAATAAAATTCAGCCTATGTTACTGAGGGTTAATATATTTTTTATTATTCAGAGTATTTTTTCTACCAGTTCTTTCTGTAGTTCTATAGATTACCTCATTCATTGAAACAGACATGAAACTTGCAGAACAAATATTTCAAGCGGCATATTGACTGAGTATTTGTTGGGACATACCGCAATCTCTTTGTTTGTCGTGTAAACCAATACACTTCCATCAAATCGATGTTTGATTCGAGTTGTTGATGTGGTTAAAAATATACATAGCGACGATTTTATTGAAATTCATATCATATAATGCGGTTTATTAACGTCATGAGTGCAGGATGATATTATCATTAATGAACTTTATTATGGCGCGATCCTGGGTTCGATTCCATGATATTTATATCACAGATTAATGATTATTTTCGCGTACACTGGCTGTTTTTGATGTCGTAATTGAATATGTTTATGCCTCCTTAACACAGTGAATTCTCGTGCGGAAGTACTTATCTGTGTATATAAGCATTTATTTATTTGTTACTGGGACAACATAACATTTTCAGTATTCGTTTTTTAGGTAGATGTTTGTCTTTAGAAGTAGAATTCAGATATTACAGTTACTGAAAACATATAATTCAAGGTTCTTCCAAATTTAGATTTTCATAACTGAAATTGGTTCAATCTTAAATCTTAATACTGTATCATGATAACATTTTTTTTATTCTTAGCTCACAGGAAGATATACAAATAATTAAGATCGAGAACTCAGTTTCATCTTTATAAAACTTTCTTTACAGCTTTAAAACCAACAGTGCGCATGAAATCCAGTTTCATTAAAATAATCTTGGATAATTTTTAAAATTTCTACGAATTTCTAAAATACTCAAACTCAATGTAATATTCAGTTGGTGCCGCTGCGGCAATTAATGAAAGGTTAACTGGAAAACTCAGTACTTAGTACACTTTCGACATGTTTTATTCATACCAAAAGTCTTTTAGTTTAAAATTTGTAAGGTACTTGTAAATTTATAACGTGCCATTCATTATTCTTACGTTGTCTTCTAGTTTTCTGATTATTTTTCAGGATATTAATTAGTTGTTATATAAATAAAAGACTGTCTCAGATGTTGTTTTAAAATATTGTTAAAATATTGAAATAAATGTTTTTAATAACACTCATATACTGTTATTTTCTAGTTCGATCGAATTATGTAACGGAGATGATAGTCACAAGATGATTTGGTGATAACTACTGCCAAAATTATCGTAATACTTCGATTAAATACCAATCCGCATTAGAGCAGCATTGTGGAGAGGGCACCGGTATTCCTCAATTACGTGATGAGACTAATGCCCTGCTGCCGCTCATGTTTTGCAACTTCCTATGCAACTGTATGATAGATTCAACAAATTTTAGAATTTAGTACATCTGTAACACTATAAGCTTCAAAACCTTTGTAATTGACTATATTTGCATACACTGTGTAAAAATGTATCATCATGTACAAGTACCGTCGGATTAAACCGGATGGTACGGAGCCCAGCCACTTCTTCCACAAGAATTACAGATATACGATAACACCATAGTTGTTTAGCCACATAGTTCTTGTATACCACGAATAGAGCGGGTTGGTGTGTAAGAAGAAAGTCTTACATCTAAGTATTTGTTAAAAACTTTAAGAATAATATCCGCAAAGTTCAACTTCAATAACAAGTAACAGACCAGATTGTAAGACTATCGCAATCTTTACAGAGAGTAAAGTTGTAGGTAGTTGTCAAACGGAACTAGCGAGTGAGTCTCTCGGCAGCTCGTTATAGACGAACTGTTTGCGCGATCGCTGCTTCTATATATATTAAGAGTAGTTATCGGCGTTATAGATCTTCACAGTTAACGGTTAACACACGTACAAATGTGCACGTACGCAGTTTATAAATATATTATTAGGATTAAAATAATTAACTCGGAGTTAACAAACATATTAAAATTTTCATGATAGCAAAAATTAAAAGTATTTATTACCAGACCAAAAATATCAACATACATAACTTAACGATACTTATTAATTTAGGTGCAGACAATATTGATTATATCATTATATTATACTGATATGATAACGAGAGTGCGAATTTTTGGTTTTCTGTGCATGTTGTGCGCAATCTCCCGAACCGCGGTAGTTGTTTGAAGAACTCTTTTACAAATGGTAAAAGGGCCATTATTCGATAACATAGACTATATATATTATTTAATTAGCATATTATTAATTGAGTATGATTGTTCAATCGGAACGATGGCAATAACGATAAACCGTATAAAGATATGACTTGGAGTGATCATCTTCTAGTTTAATCCATCATGTATTTTAAAAAGATAACAATACTATATATTAAATGTGGAGCATAAATACAAATATAATTTAAAGTACAGTCACAGTTAAAATCTTTGTAACAGTGTTGACTAAATTCGACATGAATTGTAAGCGCAAATTCAACTCTAAAGCAAATTGTTAAGGACTTGCTGAAATCATGGAAGATAGGAGAGTGGTCAAAGTTGCCGGAACAAATCTCTCGTTGGATCGTTTATTACTTTGGAACTGTTTGTCGGAGTTGGAGCTCTTAGCTCGACTGTGTAAATTTATCGCTCGTTTGCACGTACGCCCAGTGACTTTTTACTCAATCCCAAATCCAGGCTGTATTAGCTGATAAAATAAAGTTTTTATTGCATTATTCCTTTTACTCGATAGGGTAAGAAACTTCACGGTTCTAGTCCACCCTTAAACCCACTTTGTCCTACGAATGGTGCACTCTGCTAAACAATAGAAGCAATCTGACGATGGTGGAAATGATGCCAGATCTCTTCTTTTAGAAAATATTGGTTTCTGTAGCACCCGGTTTAGTCTAACAAAATTTTAGCCGTCTACTCCGTCAGCTACTATTGACCTTGTAAATTTTATCTGCGAAATATTTTAATCTATCGTGGTTTTAATATTAGTATATTATGAAGAATTTTTCTTGACCGTCAACGCATCGGTAACGTCTCAGTTGGTGGTCGTAAATAGGGGACAGTGATTATACACCATCAAGTAGCCCACGTTCATGTTCACCAGCTTTCACTATAAAAAATATACAGCACAAAATCTGAGAGACCATAAGCTTGTTTGTCAATTTGAAATCGTTTGCCAATATCACTATTTTCCACCAACGGCCGAGTAAATTTATCGTGGCTTACGTTCAATCGCGAGTCAATTCACTATCGGGAATTTATTGAGGAGAACCTGGATGTATACTGGTAATCATTGTAACGTTACAATCAAATATACGTCGATATGTTTATTTATATATTTCATTAGCTTTTAATTGATGACCTAACTAATGGCTACTGCCGGGTACGAGACGCTCCTCGTAATTAGAGTGCCTTCTACCATTTTGCTCAATTGCGATTTGTTAAGAGGGTTAGTAGGCAACCAAAATATCGAAAGTACTTAAGCCATCCATTGGCCTCCGCCATGGCTTAACGTCTCCCATCTAATGATAGCAACTGGAAAGGACTACTTAAGGTGCCTTCCAAAACATCAAAGCGCTAAAAAATGTACTACTATATTACACTTAACCAACAGAACTCTACCTTACTCGTTCGATCACTCACTCGTAAGTTAGATACAAGTCGTCATAAGATATGAGCGCTTCATACGATATCTTACGATTGTACAGGCAGAATTAAAACGTTAAAGCTAGTTAAACCACCTATCTGTTTTCTCAAATAGTATAGATTGGTTGTACAGTGCTTAGAGAAAAAAATTTCAAATTACCTTTAACAGTTTGCTTTTGGTTTCTACAAATTAGAAATATTTATTTCGGGCTACTAGCAATAATTTGGTAGCCGATTAGTAAAAGTAAAAGTCTCTAACGGATTCATTATAAACACAGCAAATCACTTCGAGACACGCGGAATATTTTATTAGCCTTTACACAGGCTATTTAAATTTGATTCGAATCAAGAAGGGTTCATTGCTTTATTATATTAGAGGATCTCGAACTTTATGAAGCTATAAAAACCGGGTTGAATCATGTGACAGGTATCCCGGTCACGTCCAGATTCTAGTCACGAGGAAAAACTCTTGACATATCTGTCACTAGTAACAGATGTTTCTGTTGATTTATTGTAAGCTAATCTATACGTTAAATTCATAAAAGTTTAAAAACCAAACATCCTTTATTAGAAGATAACTTGCAATTCGCCTTGACATATTTAGGTAAGCTTCAGACTAAAGTCGTGTGTGTGGAGAGTTTAACAGCGGACGCTAAATAACACAATGGGTTCGAATTCATTTAGAGGATGATAATCGAACACAATACAATTACATATACCGTATACAGTTTTGTGGTACATAAATATTTTCTTCGTATTCATAACACGAAATCCACGTTTTATTGTGTGTAAATTACTAATTACTAAAATGTCTTATTTGAAACATATGCGTTTTTAATGTTAAATATAAAGTTGGTATTACCAGTATGTAAGTGTATAAAGGGTAGTCGTATGTGGTTACGTAGTACTACTTCTTAGGGAAAAGGGGGTGGTTGTGGTTGGCAGCGGTGGTAGAGCAGTCGTGATGATGGCTGTCATGATTATGAACAAAAGTATCCTATCTCCAGCAACAATCGTATCTATTTATCAATTTGGGTTTGTAAGATATATGATCATATATATATATATAGGTATATATATGTGTGTTTTACATCTGATCTAATTTTGATAGCATAAATTATTCGTTTTTACTATTGTCTATACTAATTTTGTGAACAGAAAGTGCGAATCGTTTGTCACTTCGGGACCGGCTTCGACACTGGCGTCGTTGATCGAGTAAATTTATAGCTACTTATACGAGCAACTAGTTACTTCAACTCAATTAATGGGTAGCGCTTACGATGGTCTGCTGCCTTTATATATTTCTGTTGATATAAAAGTGTGAAATCCCATAAATAAAATTATTTTTATGTAGTGAATGTGCTAGCTAGTATACTCGTACTTTGAACGTTGGCGTTCTGCACGAGGAGCCGAGGTTTGAATGCTATAATTTTTGCACAGTTATCAGCGTGTTAGAAATTAACTATTATTTGATTCTGTTAAGGAAAATATTGTGAGGCCGGCCATTATGCCAGGAGGTCAGCAAACGAGAAAACAGCGTCAGATGCATTCCACTGGAAGTTAATGTTATAAGGGAACTCAGAGTATCCCGACAATGTACTTGCGTAGTGGAAAGTTTTTGAAATTGCCTGGTTAACTAATATTCCACGTAAAAGGAACGGTAAACTATTGCTTATGTATTATAGGTATAAAGTTGGAAGATGTTTAACAAGGCTTTTTGGCTGTTCGGTAAACCATCTAAGGTTACGATTGTCCATGGAATAAAAATATATCGCATTGATTTTTTTCTGATTGTAATTAAAATAAAAAAAATATAATTGTCAAGCGGCGTTTCAAAAACACTGGAAATTGATATTTGAATGAGGCTATACAAATTTTTAAATTAAAATGCTTCAGTATACTATTTACAAAACGAAATGTATGTACATAATCAAATAATCTATAACAATAACTTAGCTGTTGAATCAAAGCTCATGACATATATGTAGTAGGTAAGTAAATTTTATTCGGAATCCAAATAATTTAAAAGACTACGGCCACAAAAAGAAAATGTCGTCCGTGTCAGTCATCATAAATATATTTGTTCATGGTGTACAATTTAGTCTGACGTCTTAGTTAGTCGAAACGAAAGTACGAGAATTAGTTGCTTTTCCCGCCGGAAGCTTGTCCAACTAATAATTGTGTAAATAAGCCTTAATGGACGCACACGCAGGACGTTTTTAAATACTGACGTAGATAACACATTCGTATCGGTAAGGTTTCTCAAAATAAAACTATTAAATCTTCATCATTACGAGTATACTTATTCTGAGCTCGGTTCTCCTCCCGGTTTGAAACTAAGAGCAGCATGCAACAATTTCTCATCGCGACTAGTTGTCTAGATTAATCGCTTACGATTGACATTAGCTAAAGTGGTTTGATTTAATATAATGGCGATCACAATAAATACTACTCTTAATTAGCATAATGGAAGCCGCTCTCTTAATAAGCGGTACATACTCGTACATTTATAACGCGCATTCAAAATAAATACCAGCTAAAGGTATATTAAACAGTACAATGTTTGAAATCTTTTCTAGTATAAACATCCTTACCCGCTGAACAACTAAACCAACGAGGTAGCTTAAGCGAACTTATATTTCATTGCAGTGCCTCTACACGGACTGTCTGTTAAGTCCCAATTAAATAATTTAACTCTCTACTTACTCTGTACTTACTCTGGTACGAATTTCATATAAGAGTCTGAAAAGTTACAATTTAACTGTTATGTTTGTCGCTTCTGACAAATCAAGTTTGTGAAATAGTCGATGGGTAAGGAAATTGCTAGATTTGTTCAGTACTTAACATTTTTAATATATTCGATTTTACTATTTACTCATATAAATTCGAAAATAATTAGGATAAAAATCCAAAAAGTTTTTCAGCTTTCAGTATTTAAAGTTAGTCCCTCTGTGTAAATTTCATTGAAGGGTATGAAAATAAACCACAGCGGTCGTAACTCGCGCTATTTAAGTTTAGTCTAAATATTTCTTAAAGTGGAATTTAATATCATTCTAGATTTCAAACGGCCATCTCTCGTTTTGCTTTCACATTAAGCAATAAACAAACAATACAACAAGTACTTTTATTTACACTTTCAAGTTGTTTCTAAATCTTCTTTTGAGTATTTACTGTTATAGAAAAGGGCCTAAAACTGAAGCAAAGGGATCAATCAGCTATCCTGGCGTCAGGATGACTAACCATTTAATTTTTCATATTACTACCTTTACAATGACGTACCAATTTTTTCACCAATCAAATAGAAATTATATTTAGCATTGCGTTAACCCTGTGCCCAGAAATGAGCACTTCGATTCGTCGACAATCCTAAGCTCACAGACGGGTTAGAATCTCTCCAGTTGGCGTTGGTGTGTCTGTCATGTCGCATGCATAATGGAGAATCTTTAGAAAAATTGTTCACCTTCTTACCTGCGTGTAAATTTCTTCAACGGACTCATATAACACGCTGTAAAACCAAGATTTATACTTCCGAATACCTAACATTCGTCTACAGGTCCGTTTACACGACACTTTTAACCTCGTACATTTAAATAATGGGACGAACCGTCATCGTTGTCTCAAAGATGCTTGACACAGAATTTTCCAAGAAGTGGATATATCACTGAGAAATTCATTGGTGCTATGAATGTCTGCTCATTCATCTATACAAAAAAAACTCCAATGGTGCTCAAGGTCCAGCTATGCTGCCATTGGTCGCTCGAGCCCTAATCTAAAAATCCCAACTACACTTAAGGACTTTACACAAATGAAGGGAAACAGCAAACGAGATTGCGTCACGAAAATTTTAACTTCATATTAATTAACTGTCACAACTCGAGGGGAATCGCCGGCGTGGGAACGTTCACAGATGACGAGATTTCTGTTTTTACTCAACGATTAAGCTTAAATTAACTTATAATTTCAAAAGTTATAACATCATTTAATCTATGTTATTGTAACTACGATTTCAACAATTAAATTATTGTTATGTTCGCCGAGGACAAATTGATTGAAAACAGGTATTTATAATGTATAATGTATGTAATAAAATATACATAAGAAATAAGTTAATTCAATAATAAAAATATGTAATTACATTCATTACTACAACATAAAACAAGTGTGTAAATAAAAAAGCGGAACATTAAAAACTAAATCAAGGAATAAGACAGACATTCTGTTTAACTTAGCAATTGTTGATATTACAAAAACTAAAACTTCATTCTTGAAATACGTCACTAACTTAACAATATATGTATCAACAAGGTCGGCGCGCGGAGTATTTTTAGAGCACCGCCACCGCGCGTGGTCTCGCCATGTGTCTATCAACAAGTGATAAACGTGGTACAAACTTCACGTGGAGTAGTTTTGTTGGAAGTCTCTAAAACACCAAAGTCGCAAATAACTTAGTAGTGGTATATACAATGATAATATTATTATGTCGATTATTGAGTTAAATGACGTGGATCACTACATCATGTACATCAGTGCCATCTGTTTGAGTTCATTTAAAACTTAAAATTTGAATTCTTCAAAATCTGAGTTTAGTTTAAAGTTCGATTTGAATTTGTTTTTAGAATTATGAACTGTTTTATATCAGTTGCTGAGTAATGAGTAGACTGGCCATCTAATGTTAAACCGGCGTCCATGCACGTTCATAACACCAAAGGCATCACACCGGTGAGTTGCCGATGAATATGAAAGTAAGGAATACTAGAATCGAAATTCGTAAAATACTTCACAGTTCATATTAGAACAAGGATGGTAAGTAACCGGGTAGGTGAAAAACCCTACCACCACGGAAGAGAATCATCGGGATTAAACTTGGTAGTACAGAGCACAGCGATATCCAACATGGTTGACTGTTTGACATTACCCAGTCCGCTGTTCAGCAAGGTTAATTATGAGCAGTGATGGTTGCTTTATGGCGGATCATGTAGCGTTAACTCCATTTTTGTATTTCAATAAACAAACATACATATTTTTATCCATTAAATATATCGCTCCGAGGGCCTGTCGCGTTTTAAAGTAAGAATAAGTAATTTCGGGCAACAAAGGGAATGTTAACCAGCAGGAAAGAGGAGATAGGTTCTTGAAATCGGCCATTATACTCCAGGATGTATAAAGCCACTTACACTACATCTTTTTGACTGCTACTATTGCCCTAAATGTTTGTGGAAGGTTTAATAACAAATAATTGTAATGATTCGGCAATGGAGAACGATGTAGAATGCGTTAGTAAATATTAAAGTATAATTGGAATTTCATCCAGTCGAAATTGTTAATATTGCATCGACAATCGTTGGTTGGTATGAGGTACATTAAAATAATTTATGACGCTTGCTGCAATATGAGATTTGAGTCAAATATAAGTCGGGTTTTTAAGAGTGTTGTATTATTATGTTGATATAATTATTGAAAATAATGTTATACTCATTCTATTTCATTATTTCTGGCATATCCATGTCTGATATATATGCTCTTAGATGCTCTGAAACCAAACAATCACAAGTTACAATGCTAGGTACGCATTAATGGTAAATTTTTTGTTCTTATCAATGAAAAAATACTGTTAGGGAGTATATTTATATTAATCCTAATTGAGTACTTGCCTGACCTACAACCAACCATAACTAGACCAATGAATAGTCATACACAAATTTTATTACAGAAGGGAACTCACCGGAACTGATACAGAATGATAGTTTATATGTATGTGTGATTTGGCAACCATACAATTCAATCTCATATGCTATTCCTTTGTAAATATAGTGAGCCGTGAACACCAAATAGACATGATCAGTTTACTACTTACTTATCATTAAGAAAAAAACACAGTGTTATAGTTATGTATATCCACTCTTATCGGTACATACAAACATCTTACGATAAGTGTATTTCTAGTGTTTTTAAATAATCTTATAGTTTTGCGAACTGGCTAACACCCCGTAATTTGTGTTTAAAATTCTTGTCATTTAAAAAAAAACCTGTAGAAAGTTGCAATAATGTGTGATTATTGATATTAAATTTGGTAGAATGGACCTAATTGATCCAGATCTCAATTAGTGATTAGTGATTCTAAGATAAAATGAACATCAACATAATAGTCTTGTCGTCGAATATTGCTTATGTTAATGATATAAATGTGTTAGTCAATGATATAATTTAATCTGTGTACATTACTGAATTAAAAATGCAATTAGTATGATCGTACACACTTGATTAAATTTTGTTCTTATTGATTCATACTAGTCTACTTTTCGATAAACATTACAAGTAGGTATAACATTAACTTTTAATCTTAAAAATCTAACCAGCAAGACTTAATCTCCTACCATATTTAAGTAAACAGCTATTTTAGGCAGTCGACACAAATAGGTACTTGTATTTCATAAAACGTTATAACGAAAGTTCTTTTTTTATATATTTTCTTTTATTTAATAACAATGGCTCAATGCGCACAGCACTAATCTTTCCTCTAGTTGTTAAGACTGCTCTACCGCGTATTGGTAAAGATTTTCTGATTACAAAACATGAACCAAAATTGCAACAGTCCGTACTGTGGACATTGAGTAATTGTTGAAGACATTAATGCAATATCCTGAATTGCTCACAATAGCAGCTTATAACCGGATGCTACGTAGCTGCGATTTGTACCTTTAAGTAACGGGATGGTTTCCGGACATGGTATCCGACACGATCCCGGTGTTTCATTACTCGTATCATCTTTATCTCGACAATCCTTTAATTTACATTTAACGGGTTATGACTTAATCAAATATAGCTTTATTTATATAACAAAAATTTTTTGGTTTTCAAATACGATTTTAAACTAACAGTCGAATGCATTTTTGAAATAACTAAGCTATAGCTACGGGGCCTCCTGGCTGGTACACGTGGACAACCTATGATCTATTGAGGGTGTAACGGCATTCCATCCATCCTTGAGCACCAGTCAACGTCCCTTGTTCGTGTTTGACTTTCCTGAACAATAAAGGATATGGATATATACCGCCCAGGTTAATCCAGACAGTCGTCATGCATGGTGGTAGGGTTCTTTACCAACCTGGTTAGCTACTACTCTCTTTCTTGAATCAACTGTGAAGTGTTTTTTGCGTCATTCGGTTGCATATAAAAAGTGTCTCTTCCACTTCTATCTTGGCCAGTAACGCTTTGGTGATTGGTGTTATGGACTTCCATGGGTGACGTTGACCAATTAGTATGACCTGGCACTCTGCTTGTTCATCGGCTCTTTATATAAAAAAAAACAATAATATTTCAGTGTTTTTTACATTCTTATAAACACACACGTATTAATTAAATAATTTTGAATTCGATTCAGAACATTCTAAACACGTCAAGCCAAATTTTCGTATCAATTGGACGAGTTAAATGAATGACACCATTAATTGTAATGGGGGAAAGCTAGAGAGCGGAGAATAGAGAGTGAAACTGAGCGTGACTGACCTAAAGTTACGATTTCAAACTACCTTATGAAAAGTAGTCGTCTGTATACGCACTTTATATGTATGCACAGGATTACGAGAAAGATTCTCTAAATTATAAAAAAACTGCAAAATGGAATAACCAAATGGACAAAGTAGCAACTTTATTTCATATTATTTAAAAATAAATATATTATATTAAAAGTGCCGTACAAAACAAATTATTATTGTACTTACTGTATTTATCCATGGAAACATTGTCGGTAGTTCTAAACTCCTTTCAGTTTAACAACAGACTGGTTTCTTGTAATCTCCGTTCTTGGAATTTAACAAAGAAAGAATTGAACCAAGTACTCGACAAAAGCAGAATTAAATACTTTACCAGAATAGCGGAAATTATTAAAAATATATCAGTTTACAATTCACTTCTATATAAAATTGTTACAAGTACCTTAAGACCGAAAAATATTAAAAATATAGTATACTATTGTTCGTAATTAATTAACATTTAACTAAATATTATATTACAGTTACTATAAGTTTTACAACTTTCTATATACCTACCATAAAAATGTTCGCATAATGTTCCTGAATGGAAGTACTTAAGTATGAAATACATTGCCGTTTTTCGTGAAAATTTTCATTATAATACCCAGGTAAACAGTGTTAACCGCCGTTACAATAGTCTTGTTTGCGTTAGTACAGTGAAGCAAGGCCGTCACATCGCTTACATCATCGCTGAAAGGCTGTCAATTTCTGAGCCGCTCGGAGAGCGAAGAGTTTTGAAACAGGCTAATAAGTCTTTTACGCATGTTTACGTATATATGTGGGAACATATAAGTGAGAATTTGTAATTGGCCATCATATATTTATTATTTGTACCTAACAGTTATATTTAGCTGTAAGTTTCCCATAAATTGTAAAAATAAAATAAATAAATAAACTCGTAACATTTTGTGAACAGTCCGTATGAAGCAATGAACGTTGGTTCAGAAGACGATTAAAAATGTGAAAATTATTGATGGTACTGCCCCTAAACAACTATAGAGAACTGAAATGTAGCCCATCAGTACTGAAACTGATAGCATTCAGTACCCTCGATAGATATTAACAAGTACGACGTTACTAATTGTATCTAGTATCGCCATGTGACTTTCCTGTGTGATATAGTCTCCCTCTCAGCGTTAAATTTACTTACAATGTCATAGTGACCTAGGAACATAAAATTGACAATTTTTTGACATATTTGCGACATTTACTTGTAAGTAATATAGGTTCTACCGTACCCTGTAAATTATATACATATTTTATTTTTTCCAAAAAATACAGTACTTATTTTACATTGTTATTTTATCTAAATTCTTCAATCTAAAAACGCTACTTCAATGTCAATAAAAACAAAACCTACAGTCTTACTATGTCGGTTACCGATTGCCAATACCAATTGGTAAAGGTTGCAAAAGCAATAATGAGCCACTCTAGGGCACAAGACCCTACACCCGAAAAGGTCTGGAGCTTAGAGGTAGCCCGACACAATATATATCCGACAATGACAGTATAGACCTGACACAGGATGCACAGTTAAAACGTAACAACCTCCATATACACGTAATAAATAAAACGATTGCTCCTTCATAAGCATATCCTACTGAAACTGGAATTTGTATTGTGTTAATTCTACTGGCAAATCAACCAAAATGAGCTTTATTTTTCCAATAACTCCATCCTATTTTTATTACAGACATATAGAAACATATTGGTTAAGCAAGTAATTATATAATTAAGTAGTTAAATCATTTTTAAGTTCGCTGTAGTAACATTTGTTTACATAATAGCACGTTTGTATAAAAAGCCCCGACCAGACATACTTCAACGCTGACTAAGTCACAATAATTGCAATCGTTAATTTTTTCTGTAGAATACTAGTGCAAAAAATGTGTACTTGCAGCGTGTTCTATTCATTATACTTTTAGCTATTATGTTACGAAAACGATTTGTTTTTTATTGGAAGTAAGTAGTTCGAAGTCACCTGGTTACGAGTACTATTCGTTGAAGTCTATTAACCAGGGTTAGAGTGAAATATTTAACAATTAAAAGTTGATAGAAAAACCTTATAACCATCATACAAGTACCTTCGTCAAAAGAGACCGTTCGCCATAGCGTTCGTTGTTCAGCAGGGTTCACCGCAAGCAGGGAATGTTGGCTTGGACTCGATGATGAAAGAAGTTCAGAAGTTCCTTTTATATTAAATTTACATTTTCAATTTGAAATTGCATGTATAACGTATGTAACAGCCAAAGTTCCGAAGGTTTTGTCACTTTGACGCCTGGCTAAGCTTTTGCCGATTTTAAGGGAACGCTGGTGTCACGTTACTGCTTTTTGGGATGCCGAAAGCTGGACTGGAGATTATTCCAATGTGAAGTGTACACAATATCATACATTTACGCTTCTCCCTTCGGCATCTAAATTAGAAGGAATAACCAAAAAAAAATTACGTTAACCTTTATGAAGCAAACTAAGCCATTCCCATTTAATAATATTCAAATCCGTATTCATAATTGTACTAAAATATATGTATAAAAAACCTCATTCTGTAATTACATGGATAATTCTGGACTCTATTTGCATGAATATCAACCATATATACCATATCAATATGTTTAAATTCCATCGGTTTCTAAATTATAGTTATCTCGCTTTATAAAAAGTTTGTAGCAATGTAAAGACAAATAAATAACTGCTCAGAGTTGAATTCTATGCAGAATTTTTTTATAACATTAAAGGGCCTTTTTACTTATATAACTTGATATAAGGACCTTTACCCTGATATCTTGAAGTTTAAGAATAAAAATATTCATGCTCTGTATTTGTAAATGTTTCTTGCAATCAGTACCATTATAAAATATTGCAGTTCTTAAGATTACTTAAAATAATCTTTTTATTTCTTTTTCTTTAACCAAAAACAATGATAAAAAACTATCCTTCATGTCCACACAGAATTGTTATTGTGTTTATATAAAAACTATGAAGCGCATAACTTGTTTAATAGCTTAGTTAATCATAGAGTAGATTAAAACTACAAGTACATCAGTCTATGACTGATTAGGACCCTCGCGTATAAAGAAATTAGACTTATTCTCATGGTTACAACGTCAAATATATTATTGCCGGTCGTGCTTAAATACACTGCAACGAATACATTATACATATAGTAAATGTACCCTCAAAACAACATTAATCTATTAGGCTAATAAATCTTTTCACACCCGAGATGGAGTATGAAGTAGGGATTACAGAACTTTCCGACTTAACCACTTACCGGACGAAGGATTTTGTTTCAAGGGGTTCTAAGGGTTACTCAAAGATATCATTTAGAAACTTTAAAATCGTTTTTAAACCTATGAGAATTCATTTTAGTTTAACATAAATCTTATTTCAATAAATAGATAAACTTTTTACGAAATTTGCTTGACTTACCTTCTTGTATAAAACCCAATATTATTAATATTAAAATACATAGATATCATACTTTATATATTACAGGGTTATTACAATTTTATTGGTATAATCTTCTGTACAATAATCTAAGCACTAATATGAGTGATATCCAAGTTGAATAAAGGACCCAGGTTGGAATTTTTGCACGTTATTATGCTTTGTGATAAGAGTATTGTAAATTAAATACCACTTTCTTCATTGAACGTTGCCTGCATATTTGAGGATTGTCCTTAATGTTCTCAAAGGTTTGTGAAGTCTAGTACTCCCCACATGGCCATGGTGGTGGACTATTGCCTTGCCATTGTAAGAGGCGACCCGAACCCAACAACGGCATAGTTATGGGTGGTGATTATGATAATCTGTTGGTATAATCTTGTTGCCACTGCATTTGTTATGCTAACGCTACTGTTACAACAACGGTCCTAACAAGCAACCTAAGTACTGAAATAGTCCTGAAGTCGACGTTTCAGAATAGTTTTCCCGGCATGTAAAACATAGACATAAATTCGACGAAAAAGTTCCAGATGAAGATGAGCTGATATGGTGTTAACTTTTGGGCCCGCAATGCGACCACCGTTGATCGTCAAAGTCGTTTGTCGGCTAATAGTATAAAAAAAGATTAAAAAAAGTAAAAATAACTCATATACACATACAAAAAAAATACGAAGAGATAAGACTAACAATTGAAAACAAAAAGAAATAGTGAAAGAATTAGAAATAAGCTATTATTATTACTGGTGCAAACAAGCACCTGTGTTTTGTGTCAAAACAAATTATTTTATTACCGGCAATGAATCATCCCACTGTATTAGCGACAGGGAAATTTGGCAAGACTGTTGGCGACGACTAAAGGCCCGCTTGAAGCAATAGCGTCGGTCTAATCAACATTTAGTTCTTGAATAAAGGTCTTTGAATATGTACTTTGCGAGTCTAGAAAAGCTCTCTCTGACAATTTTACAAATTTAAGTGTTGCATTAGCTTTTTCTTCTGTTAAGTAAGAATGTGATTGTGTTACGAGTAATGATATATGGGACTCAGTTTGAAGAAAATGGACATAATATGTCACATATATCACAACGGAGATTAAGTAAATGTTATATGTCGGAATTGTTCAACTGAAGGAAGCTGCATTATTCTTGAGCTAGAGCTTTTATTTCTAAACCTACAACTTTATAATACGATATATGTACAGCATTATAATTGTGGTTAATTATTATTTTTTGCCACAAAGCCAAGCATTTTTCTGTTATTTGCAGATGATTTGAAATTATTTTTTAAAGTGAAAAATCTAACAGTCCCTGAAATATTACAGAGTGTCCCTCTGTTAAGAATGTTAGTGATTAAAGTAGGAGAAATATGCTCATGTTTAATGTGGCAAAGTGTTCACACAATCGCACAATCCACTCGAATATGATTATCGCTTGAGTGAGGTGTTTGTGGATAAGAAATCTAAAGTCATGAAATTGGGGGTCATGGTGAATGGTAACCTAACTTTCAATGATCACATTTTGGCGATAACATCAAATCGTTGGGTTTTGTAATGAGACAAACAAGAATTCTTGAACGTTTTGCCGCAATTGAAATGTTATATAATTGGTACGTAAGAGGCATACTGGAAAGTAACTGAGTTATCTGGAACTTTACTATAAATTATAAATTCACATTGGAGGAACTTCAAAGAAACTTTTTAAGGTGTTTATATGTACTATAAGCAGTATGGCTACTTCTTTGGCATGGGCGCCGGCAGCAGGATGCAAGGGGCACCCCCTTGCACCCCCCTGTCAGGAAAAAAATCCATAGAAAAACTAGATTTTTTTATTAAATTACTGTTATAAAAACTGAAGGCGTCTAGTTTGCTCTCTGAATTTGTTCATCACCTTGTCAATAAATTCAGTATCCTCCTCTGCTCTTTTCCTGTGAACACTTAGCATCGAAAGGCCGCTTATCCTCACGTGTCACATCGTTGTGCGATTCCACGTCTTGCCACGTCATAACATGCTAAATGTACATACATATGTTCAATGCTACATTTTGTTGCTGGAATAGTCAAACCAATTTTTATTGCCTCACATACTGCTGGGTAAAACGGAGTAGCTTGAGCAAATAAATCTGTGCATTCAAGAACAGATTCATTTAAAACCGCATTGTTTGCTTCATTAGTTTTCATAATCGTACCATGTGGTAACCTCCGCAATAAATTTATGTGGAAGACCTCCGTAGAGGCTCTGTATATCTTCTGCTATTGCTAAAAATGCTGATTGTCTAATAGGTGTGTCTGTATCCGGCCTGGATGTCTTAATATGAAGTAAATCACCTTCATTAGAATGATCATTACGTTTTTTACACAAAAAACGTCATGTCACTCATAACTTGAACAATAATTAATAAGCTACCCAAAACATTACCTAAAAACGACTTTAGATATGTAGAGTCGCTGTTTAAAAATATACAGCCTTGGCCAAAAGTATTAGGCACCCACAATAAAGTTACTGCACATCTGTGCTAGGTGAACAACGAGTAATATTCTTTTTTTAAAGGATTACCGGTATAATGACACGCTATTTAAAACAAATGGGCCGCATAT
>PDGT01000003.1:7207059-7274146 GCA_003671415.1 Megathymus violae | reverse complement strand
TAATATTTATTAAGGAAATAAAATTATGAAACAACCAAAACTAGTTTTATTTTTTTTATACCCGAAATATGCAGCAAGTTGTAGGGTGCCTAATACTTTTGGCCAAGGCTGTATTACAGACAACTGCTTTGCGCACTACTGACATCTACAATTATTAATAGGTATAATTAAAACAGCGTGAACTGAAGCAGGCGGAAAATCCCCTGTATTCGTTGCGTGGCAGCGGGGATTCCCTGAGCAATAATGCCAACCATCGACTACAGAGTTTGTTTACAATGAGCGAAATGTATACGATTGTATATATTTTGCTTTAATTTGCAATTAATTTGACATTACATTTATCCACATGAAATAATTGGATAATTCGATATTTTATATTAGTTAAAAGTATAATGTATATGTATGTAGCAAATGCACCTCCCCGAAAAAAAAAATCTGGCGGCGCCATGTTTGTAGGGTATCCTTATGTATAACTGAGTGAGTTTGTGCTTAGAATGACAGAATACGATAGCCTTGAGATGAGACGTATTATATCTTTGTTAAAATATTTTTTAATGAATTAGAGGCGACATCTTTAACTCGTCAGTGTTTTAACTAATACCATTGTATGTTCCTGATAATTACGTTAATTGTCACATACGAATTAATTAAATAATTCAACTTCCAAAATATATGAATTACTATATATAAACAGCTTACTGTTTGTGATCTCAGCAAAATTCTCAAGTCTGTAAGAATATGTTATTTTAATAAACGAGGTAGGGTGAAAAGTTTATAAATTGAAGTAACTAACAAACAAGACTTTTATTGCTTATTAAATAACTATGAAACTTTACATCGCCTTAATTAAAGCAAATTTAAATGAAACAACAAAATATTCCTAAGCTGCTTACAAATATACAAAATGGGGCTTATTCTGAAAACTGTAACTTTATGTTAGTACTACGGAAAACTAAAAGTTTTACGTCTCTAGAAACAATTAAATTAACATTTATAAACTTTTGTCTTCACACTTTTTTAACTCCGGTGATCTTACACTTATGATTCGCGAAAGGTGATAAGGAATTATACTACGATTCTAATAATAATAATAATAATAAAATCTTTTTATTGCCTAAAAAAGGTACACATTAAAGAAATTAAAAATACAATTTATAACTAAAATTAGGAGAAAGGGGGTGGTATGGCCGACACAAGATAGTGATCCCGTTCAGCGCTGGTTTTTAACCGCTCCCTTCTCCGTGAGCTGTTAAGCGGGAGTTGAGAGTCCTGGGTTGCCCAATTACCAACTTTTATTTCATTTTATTAGAAATACGATGTTGATAATAAATTGAATACTAAAGAAAAATAACAGGAAACTACAAAATAAACTCTGTATATATGTGTGCGTGTGTATGTGTATAAAACATCAAATTAATTACAAAATAAAAAAAAATTACTGTAGACGTTCAATGTAGGGATGTTTAAAATGTTCCGCCGCAAGTTGTAATTTTAGTAACGTTGATTTTCAGTAACCCTGTTACTTTTGGTAACACTGGTGATTTAGTAAATGAACGGAACATTTTTTAGTTCCAGTGCTAGTGAAAAAATTTCATAAGTAAGTTCTGTCGATCTCACTGGGTATAAGCCGATACCATGTCGGACATCTTCGAGTGATATATGGGCTTTTAACAGTTACATTATTTACTATCTGCTCTATCAAACCACACATTAGCAGCGTAGTGTAGCACGCGTCAAACCTCTTTATTTATAAGAATATCCAGTGCCCGCATTAAGCCACTTATAAGTTAAAGCCATCGATATACTCCTGTACACGCATGCCATTGAGAACACTGTTCTCAGTAATTAACAGCACGGTGGGCAATGCGGTAAAGTACGAGCGAATACTCACTGTATCAGCCAGTCAATTTGCGGTCGCAACATACATGCACGTTTGTTTGCAATGCAGCTGCTCGTGTGATCTGGTGTTTCAGTGAAATATGGGTATGATTTCAGTTTAATTAGTTTAATGACGTTTTTAGTCTGTATATTGTATAATCTATGTTGCATCGTTTAGTAATCGCGTCACTTGATAACAACGATTTCTTGTCTAATTGAGGTCATATTGACACAATAAATTTGTATATTTGAGGCGCAGATTCATAGATTATGAGGTCACAATGTAGCAAATAAAATTACTTTTGAAGCCTAAAACATAGGTCAATCAAATTATTAGACACGGCAGAAATTACGCGGTAACATAAATCAATCTATGATAATAGCATATAATTAAGAACGTTCTTCGCCATATAGCGCGAAATGAATTAAATATCTAAACATTTAACGCCTAAGAGGGTTTTGTAAGAAACAATCTCCGCTAATTGACCACCGGGTACGGCGAAACCAGTGTCATTAGCATAAAGATGTCCCGCAGCGGCATAGGGTTGCCACATGCCAAGTTTTCCATAGTATAGGAAAGATGATACATATTCAAATTCAAATAATTTAATCGTATAGGTATTTTGATAGTACCTTTTTCATGCTTTAACATGGAGAAGAAACGGCGAACGGAATATAGATCTATGTAGTCTCTTTAAGAATATGAGTGTAAACCAAGAATAATTTATTAATATTCTGAATATAAACAGAACCCAAAAGAAAAAAAATATACTTGTAACCATATATATTAATAAAATAAAACGATGATAAATTTGAGCGATAATAAATTAAGCTACTAAGCCGCAAACACCGTTGCACTGCTCAACGTACATGTAGATTACTTTGAAATTAAAGCCAAAAGAAAACACTACAGTTTGTTTTTCTTTTTATTGCAAATGTATTTATTTTACAGGTTGTAGGTGGTAAATACCGTCTTAAAAAAAATTTGAGTACAGTCTTCAATATCTAGTGCACTCATTGCTCTAAGCAGTGTTGGCGGTGTAGAAACAATATAACAAATAATATTGAAGTTATTATGAATTTTATAATATTTTAAAACTTGAAATAAAATAATTAAATAAAAACTTTGACTAAGTCACTAATTCCGAACAGCGATTATTTCTTCCACAATCAATATTTATATTGTATTCTTCCAGGAGCCTAGTGACGTACGTACTTAATAATATTATATTTTAACAAAAAAATATCGACTTCAATTTGTAGAAGGAGAATTTCTTGGTTTCATCTTCTATTTTTCACCTTTAGGGATGGTTTTCATTCTTCAAATTCAAATGGAACCAAATGGAAAATATACTCTCTCAAACAAATTTTTTTTTTCAAATTGGTTAATAAATGACAGTATTGTAAGGTAACAAATATAAGAAAGTAGAAACGAATTACTATAATATCAAGTTAACATTGACACTGCATCCCTGTGTATGATATATCATACAAATACTTAGATATTTAAATATATGTATAATATTGGCAATATCTACAACAACTATGTCGTAATACCCTTTAACAACTTGTGTAAAACCAGATTTAGACCAAAATGCGATGAATACGTCGACCAATAAGGACCAAGCGAAGTGAGAATAAACCTGCCCGAACGTACAAGCCCATTATTACAATAACAGAAAACGAAGTAAGACTTCGTGACTACATTCAAATTATTTATATTGTGCAGATATTTGTTTAATATAATTATATCTAAGAAGTATGAAGTGCTAAAGAAACAGTAATTCATCTAATTTGATTGTTATACTCGTCGTTAGTGAACAACAATGATGCCATTGTATATGATAATAAAATTAATTAACTCAGCAACAGAAATTAAAATAACATTTTCATAGTCTTCCTTTAATGACTTTAAATTCCTAGAAGTAGAATAATTTAAACCTTAATTATAATTACACGAATCAAATCACTTGATATAATCGTACAGATTTCACTATTTTGCCTCGAAAATGACTGATCCACTTATAAGGCTTAATTTTGTTTGCCTGTACTAAGTTTTATAACCGGTGTTAGAAATATTCAAAATCTTTATTTAGTACAATAAAAAAATTTAAACGTCCTACATTCGCTTCCAAAACATTCATTTGCGGGAAAAATAAAACTAACCCTTTGGTGATGCTTTATATAGGCTGAAACAAAACGTGGACGGTGGTAACCCTACAAGTGCAATACAATTAGCCATCGCTACTGAACAGCAAACAAGGCTATCGCGTTCTTATTAACTCTCTTTATAAACTTTTAATAATTATATTTGTTGGACACTAAAACAAGGTTTCTACTTTTATTTTTGAAACAACATTCAAATTGTTTGTAAGTCACATAAAAGTGAAGTTTGTGATACTGTTGATGTTAAATAATATTTTTATAAGCTATACTGTTATTTCCATTCCCATGATATTAAACACGTAATTTTGGGAATGCCTTATGATTTTGTTCCTCTTGCCTGTGCTATTTATTTAATGCGCGACATTAGTAGTTATTTCAGCAAATAGTTTACGTAAGAAAATGTACAGGCTTTTGAATTCTTCATTTAAAGTGAAATATCTTGAGTAGTATTAACATTAAGATTCAGGCCGATAACTAAGGCGCATCAGAAATGACAATACAATTTTTTAAGTATTGTTTTGAAAAATTCTCAAGCTTGTACTTGACTGTTGTGCAGCTTTTATGTCATTTATATATATTTATATTATACCACGTTACATTCATTTTGTACCGTTTTCGTTGCTTCTGTGTAACCAGAAGATTGACTGGCAGGAATGATTTTAACTGTGATTTTAAATGTGATCATATATTATTATTATTATTATATTTATTATAATATACATAATAATGGTAATAAATAAATAAATGTTTCCATCTATGTATTACATTTAATTAAATTACATCCATTACTACAAATACAATTACAATTACGTGAAGTTTAATGAAATAAATAAAAAATAATATTACTTACAATTTAAATTTGTATATACATATTTGTAACATATGGAAATTAGTCCAACGTTGCTATTTCGGCCTATCACACCTCTCCGATACTGTACATAGAATGTTATTGGGATTCTCGTAGTTGCCGCCACAGAGATGCAAGCCTTCTTCGGAATCTGCTGTGAAAGCTGTCAATTCGGTCCTCCGTGAACATCTCTGAACCTCTGCAGTGCCTTAGCAGTCCTATCAGCGTCCTGTGGGCGTTGTTTTAGTGTTTCTATGTTTGGTCCAGATTTTTTAATAAAATTTAACAAAAAGCTGAACATGTAAAATATTAAGCAAATTTGCAGTCTCATTAATTTATACTGTTAATTAATTTCGTATTCTGTTCATGCACAATTATCTGTTAACGTAACAATTCAGAAAGTTGGATGTGTTTTTATATGAATTGAATAATCTAGTCTCGCCTGTAAGTTAGATGCTCTGATAAAAAAATCCTATTAATAATATCTAAACTTTATTTCAACAATTATTTTACGGAGCTTAGTATTTATCACATTCGTATTAGGTACAATTTATTACTTCAAGTTCGAAGTCAACATATTAAATGTTTATTTCTATTTAATCTACAATTGTACAAATTAAATACTATAAAGAACACTAAGTTTATAAACATTGTAAATTCTGTGTTTATTTTCCACCTGGGATATTGTTGTTCTTACAGAAATTACTTTACATAAAAGCTGTACTTCTGTCATACAAAAAGTCTACGGGCACCAAAGACATATCAATAGACTTGTTATGTGTATTTCGATTGTTTAATTACAAAAACACTTTTGGTTGTGCATAAACCGCTCTTCATTAATCTAAACGTTTATTTGACCTTTCGTTGGGTTAAAGTTACGATTTCAAGGTCTGCGGTAATCGATTGCCACGAACTTCCTTCCGTATACAATATGATTGAAGTCGATTTGCTGTATGCTTCATTTAAATAATAAGTATAATTATTCATCAATCTTTAATAACTTAAAGCTTTAGTACTAGTAAATCACCTTTTAAGCCCACGATGCCGAATTGAGTAATGTACTGTAAAACTCCATCACAACTACACGAAATCTTAGTGTTTCAATATTTGTTATTATAAAGTTTTTAGACATTTAGTTTTATTTTTATTGACACATCTATACTAATAATAAAATTCTAACTGATCGCTTTCTGTACATGAACGATATATGAGAAAAAACATTATTACCTTATGGTAGAATTTTTGTCTGTTTGTCTGTGCGTTCGTTCCCGCTAATCTCAGAAATGGGTTTATCGATTTCGTTCTGGTTTTCAGTAATGTATTGCAGTAAGCATCATTTAATACTTAAAGTTTGTTTCATCGCAATCCGTTCATAAATAAAACAGTGATAAATTAATTTAAATTTTGCGGGTACTATTTCTTAGCATAAGTCGTAGTTTTCCCGAAGCGAAGCGAGAGCAGTTTGCTAGTACTTAATAATAATATTAATAATACGCATGGTTAATAAGTATCACAATCGATAAATACCGTGGCGGGTTATAGAAACCTCTTGTCACACATTTCGTGACGTGACATTCATTGCGGTATTAATTGTCACAGCAAATTTTTGTGTCCATCAAATAATAAATACGTAAACACTAAAACTTTCATAATATGACGAAGGCGATATAAAATATTATTTGTGTCAATCTCGGTTAGAAAGTAATATAAAAGCGACTGAAAGAAGACGACATTGTAAGGTTACGAGCTAACTCACGCCGACGTGACACTTGGTGTAACACGTAACTGGTACAATGTGACAGTTTCCCAAAGTGATTTATACAACAGACAACTAAAAAGAATATCCTGAAACCAAAAAATACAGTACAATACAAAATCTCTTTAATGTACACAGAAAAATATAAGGGTATTACATAAGAGTGTTTAAGGAAATATGTTTTAGATTTGTAAATAATTTCTTGGATAGGTCGTGACTATTTACTGCAATGGTCAATTTTATAATCAGGTCACAACATTTTAGGTTATGTTTGGTTAGATTAGATAACATTCGTTCCTTCCAGTTTGGCTGTAAAAATGTTATCAGTTAGCTTACGAATTATGTTTAACAAAATTAACAAATAAATATAGTTATCACAATGGTAATTTACCGAAAGTATATTCGAATAATATTTTGTTACGTATAAACATTTAATTTCAAGAACAACTTCATCTAACTTGAAAGTTTTATGTGGCATGTGAAAACTTTGCGAAAGATCATTTTCATGCTGAGTTAAGTAAATCCTTCGTACAATTATTTGTCGAGTTATAATTTTCGCTGTTACTACTAATAATACCATAAAATTTAATATTCATCGCTCTAACGGAGATTACCAAGCTCGAGACGACATCGCAAAGGAGGAAATAGTTGATCAGATATTCCAATTTACTAATTGAGTGGGAGGAACTAGTGTTGTTATGATTTTGACTGGTAAACTATTAGCTCAGCGATCCCTTGAAGCTGGAAATTACAATACATTTCATATGTATCCACTCGGCTCAAATTATAGTAATTGTGCCACCTGTCAAACTATGATCTCGACAAAGTAATACAGCTTCCGAACATGGACTTAATCGGAAAAATAATTCTCACGTTACATAATAATTAACAGACGCGATTACAATTATATTAGACTATATGAAGATAACGAATTATATCTATTATTATGTCAATAGAGACTGCTGCAATAGAAAATCTTTGGCGAACCAAAGCATCAAGTACAATGACTGCTAAGTCTTCCAATGAGCACTCGGGAAGTATAGTGGACAGCCAAAACCCTCTAAGCTTAACGATGGGACAACTATGTGTTATAGCCTTGTAGATTTGAGTCTGAAACGGGGGATCCGCACATTACCCAAAAACTATGGGTCTATTTCAGATGATAGATTTTCTTAAGAAATCATAGCCCAATGACTTGTGCTGGTAAGTGATAGGCTGAGAATTGAATGGGTTAGTGTCGAAATTTCTTAAGCGTGCCTCAAAGGACACGTTAAGTCTCCGATCTCAATTATTGCCATTAGGTATGCGTCGTCATTTTCATTTCGTACAACTATCGATACTAATCCCTTCATTATTCCTATTAGAGCCGCATGGTAAAATACGCTTTAGTCCTCTTCGATTAATTAAAAAAATCCAGCACTTCGAGCTGCAAACCATTGAATCTCACACCTTAAAGAAACGTATATTTCCAATGAATATATTTTTATAACATATGTACACTGTGTATTTTTGTTACTGTTCCATAAGAGCAATAAGCTTAAACATGTATTTTATGGACCGTCACTAAGAATTGTATTGTAAGTAGATTTCAAAGAGTACTCAACAATTTTCCAATGATTCCATAATCAAATATTACTCTCAAGATGTTATTACAACGTGTATGAAATGAATGATGTACCATGAAATGTAGATCTGATTTGAGATATATTATACGAGTAAAAAGCATTTATAATATTCACATTAAGGTATGTATTATTGATTTTCTGTAAAATATTCTCTTGAAATCTGATTGTTACTAATTGTCTCCTACTATTTGTGGATCTATTTAAGGGTACTAACATCAAAATTTTATAGGGCATCCAACTGAATTCGATAACAGCTGCTGTTGGTCTCTATATTTTCCAACATATCATATTTAAAAACTGACTTATGGGATGACGAATATTTAACTGTATATATATATATATATATATATATATTGCAAACTTCCATGTGTCTGTGCGTGCTTATATAAAAACAGAAACCATAAAAATTGAAGAGATAATTCGTCTTTCACGTAATTCGGAATTGGAACTTCGCCTGTAAATACAGATTCAACGGCAGTTGCCGCGATGTGTTTAGCCGATCGCGCGATCGGCAACGGCGGATATGACGTCATTACAGTCGTGATACGTGCATCACATGCATGTTGTGTGTCGCTACGCGATCTCAACTTTATAGTGCAACATCCGATTAAACGAAACATTTTTTTTGTAATAATTATAATAATATTACATAATAAATTACGTCCAATCATTAATTTTAAATCCTATATATCTAATAATCCTTGCTCAGAAATAAAGTGGACAAAAAAAAAGATATCGAAGTCAAATGTTTTTATAAATTAGTCGTAGGACGATAATTTAGTTAGTATACGGCGGTGAAAATTGGGTTATGGTTTCACCCAACCGAATCATTTTGGTGAGGTACCAAAAATTAATATATCTGTACATATATTAAAATTATAACTGATCGCTTTCTGTACATGAAGTAAATATGAGAAAAAATATTATTAGGAGCATTAATTAACGCAATAGAGACAAAAGAGTAGTTGTTAGAATTTTTGTCTGTTTGTATGTGGGTTTGTGCGCGTTTATCTCAGAAACGGTTGTATGGATTTTGTTCTGGTTTTCACTCATGTATTGCCGTAAGCTTATTTAATTTTTAAAGTCCGTTTCATTTTATTCCGTTCATAAATAAAAAAGTAACAAATTAATATATTTCTAATTCACAGAACAAGTAAAATCCAATCCTAAAACAAAGCAGCTGCTAGTTCTAAGCGTAAGGTGTAGTTTTTGCTAAAGCGAAGCGATTATCTCTCTGCTTACAAAAGTGATGGAGCGCGTGATCAACAGGCAGCTCCTGAGATACCTGGAGGATCATCAGATAATCAGCGAACACCAATACGGTTTCCGCCATAGTCAGTCTCCTGGTGACCTTCTTTTGGTGGGCTCAGGCCCTTGAAAGTAACGGGGAGGCTTTGGCTGTTAGCCTTGATTTCGCAAAAGCATTTGACCATGTCTGGCATAAAGCCCTTTTCGCCAAGCTTCCTTGTTACGGTCTTCCTGAAAGTTCGTGCAAGTCGGTAACCAGCTTTCTGTCTGAGCGACATATTAAAGTAGTTGTTTACGGTTGTTGGTCGGACATGAAATCCATCAATGCTGGCGTTCCTCAGGGGTGTGTATTATCTCCTACGCTGTTCATTCTGTATATCAATGATATTCTACGGAGAACTAAAGGTATTCATTGCTATGCGAATGACAGTACGCGAGATGCAACTTACACAGGCCGTGGAAACTCCTGTCATTTGCAAGTGGAGGAATGCAGAATTAAACTTGTATTTGAAGTCGAAAATGCTCCAGAGCGGGTCTTGGAATGGGGTTAACTCAACCTAGTTGAGTTCAATCCCATAAAGACACAATTTTTAGTGTTTACGGCTAAAAACCGCCTGTGTCATAGCGCTTCAGTTTCAAGAAACCGCGCTCATCATTAGCAAGAGTGTTGGTATTCCGGGCGATAACATCTCGAGCGACTTAATAGGCAAAATTAGCCTTCAAAAAACATGGCGTCCTGAACAGTCTGGCCTCATATGGAGTACTGTTCTCATCTCTGGGCAAGCGTGCCACAATATAAACTTTAACCAAAATAACCTAGTCTTCGAAGAGACATTGGCTGCCTCTGTGAATTCTAAAGATTATACATGCAAGATACATGCTGAGTGCTCCGAGGAACAATGAAATGAAATGAAATAATATTTATTCGAAGTTGGTTTTTACAAACAGTTTTCGAACGTCAAACTACGCCATTGATTCAACAAATCCCTACTGTGAGTGGTCTCGGAAGAAGAAGCGGCAAGAAACTCCCGAGGAATTTTTTTTTCTACTCACAGTTACAGAACGCACTTAAAGTGGCTTAATATTAAACTAATGTCCAAGCAGTCTTATCCTGAAAGTAATCGTCAAGTTTGTAATAACCTTTCCGCATAAGAACGCCTTTGACGTGAGTTTTAAATTTACAATATGGCATTTCTGTCAATTCTATTGAAATTTTATTATAAATACATACCCATGAAAGAGCCACCAGTTTTTCGTAGTCTGAAATTTAAAACAATCAGTTTATCCTTACTCCTAGTATTAATACTGTGAACATTTCTATTCCTAAGAAAACTATCAGAGTATTTTTTAACGTACATAATATTATCTAAAATATATTGTGATGCTACAGTCAATATATATATTTCTTTAAAGAGATCTCTAAGGGAATCCCTAGGCCTTAGGTTGTAAATGGCGCGTACTGCTCTTTTCTGTAATATAAAAATCGACTTAATATCTGCAGCTGAGCCCCACAACAACAGACATCATAAGACATCACACTGTGAAAGTAGCTAAAATAAACTTATCTTGCTGTTTCTACGTCCGTTAAGAGCCTCACTTTCTTAACAGCATAGGCAGCAGAGCTAAGTTTCCCTGACAAGATTTCAATATGAGGACTCCATTGTAGTCGTGAGTCTATAGTGATTCCCAGAAATGTGGTAGAATTCACTAGTTCAAGCACTTCCTTATTTAAAACAATATGAGATGGCACTTGTCTAACATTTGGTAAAGTGAATTTAATACATTTTTCCTATTTCCTGATGCCAATGTCACTTTACCATAGTTAAACTACGCGTCGAAGATTAAAATTCCACTCACATCATCTGGACTCGTGGCGATCCTCAGCGTGGAAGCTGTGGAATAAGCTGCCTTCAGAATTCTACCCGGAGCGCTATGACATGAGGTTCTACAAGAAAAGCGTAAAAAGTGCTCTCCTTCAGGGCCAGTGATGCATCGGCGACCCCTCGCATGTTGCACATGGAGGCGACGGTGCTGCTTAACATCAGGTGTCTCGTCTGCTTCTTCGCCAGTCCCTTAATCATAATAAAAGTTATATGATATACTAATTTGACAATAAAAGATTCGTGAGAGTTGAAATACATAACTAAAGGTATATAACGGCTTACTGATTTCGCAATTCAGTCGGATTCGTCCGACTAGTTTTGGACCTATTCGCCACGCCACGAGAGCGCAAAACACGAGAATCGCAAGCGCGAAACTAACTAGTCAGGCGAATCCAACTTAATTATATACCTTTAGTTAAATTTACTAATTAACATATTAGTCTAGTTACAGTATTTGAACAACTTACTAAACTTAGTTCATATTTTTACAAGGGGTTTTGGATACTGGATGTTAAAGGAAACCTACAAAATTTTAAACTGGCTACTTTCAAAACAATATACGAATTCAAAATTTATGGCTCTCTGAACTGATGTACATAAAAATAAATCAATTTAGAAAGTATGTTACTGAGAAATGTATTTAAAGCATGTTTTATTAATTTATGTTTTTTCGGCTGTCGTTGTTAATGTACAAGGGAATACGAAGATTTTCTACAGATATTCATCAAATAAAGTATTGTAACTACTCACACGTCATACGCCGACTATAAGACAAATCTACAAATATTAGTGAAATATTTTCAAATAATCCTGTTGCCTTTAGAGAAACCTAACAAGTTTCGATAAAGATATGAAAGATCCGAATAAATCTTGTTAACCATCGTATATATAAACATGTTAGAGAGTTTAATGTTTCAAACTTAATAATTTAATCGAAGATCAGTTAGTCAGTAACATGGACTTCACGTTAAATCAATCTCAAGGAGGTATCAAATTTAAAATAACATCATTTTGAATATCAATATAATATTATTTAATCATTCTCTCGAATTATCAACCGTAAATATTGTCCCCTCAAGCACAACATATCAAATTAATTTAACTGTAAGATAAATATAAAAAGTGACACAAAACTAATTTTTGGTTTAAAATGTGTTTACATAAATTAAGCCCAGAACACAACATCATTACTTCTTATGCACGTAAAAATTGGAATGGTTCCAACTTAATAAATTTACTCCATTTATTTTAATAAATGTTATTAGCGCATTAACACACGGTCATATCTGCAACCGCTTCGTTATATTATTGAATCAAATTGCAATATATTTAATTTTGTGGTTATGACACAAAATTTATGTTTTTGATAGAAGTTATCGGCTTATATGGACTAATAAGGATTGTGAAATTCCAATATATAGCATATAATAAAAATTGGTAAGGGTAATTTTTGTTCAATAATACAATAATACAAAAGCTAAGACAGTAAATTATTATGGGAATTGCGCACAAACTTCGTCATTCAAACTTTATTTGCGAGGGTCAGTCTCGATCGATGTCTAGTGTAGTCAAATCGTGTCTGCAATAAATTAGGATGATAATACTACAAGTTATGTTGCGGGATGTAACTAGCTTCATCCATCTCTGAGCCCCAGTCAACCTCCCCTGCTCGTGGTGCACCCTGCTGAAAAACGACGCGGCTATCGAAAATATCTTTCAGCATGTATCGTTTTTTGAGTTAAAAGTATGTCAATTTCCGTAACGGGTGTATTTTAAACATGTTACAGGTAAAACTAAAAAGACTTTTTTAATAGTCGCATTATTATGATTCTAATAAAATAAAGTTTAATTACGGGAGCCTTCTTGTGACGAAAGTCTTCAACGGTTAATCTATATTATATAAATTATAACTTAGTTAAAGCATGCGACCGTCAGCCTTATTGCTCAAGCAAAGGGCAGTTCCAGACAACAAGTAGTTTTACGGCTTCCTTTTTGGCCGCCAAAACGTCGGTGACGTCACAAGTGTTACAAATGTGCATGGCTACTTACCATAACGCCTACTATTCGTTTGTGAATTGCAAAAAATAAGAATAATTTGTTATATAAGTTTTGATTTCTAAGGATTAAGGTGAATAATTATCTTCATTTGTCTATCCAAATGTAATAATAGTTTACTTTAATATTGATCTTCACTTCTAAAATAGATTATACCTGGAAGAAATTAGACCGCTTTTTTGGTAAAACTTAACATTATTAATTACACTTGTATCAGTATCTCGCGTAATGCCTACCGTTGATGTTGACCGTATGATTTCTAATAGGTAATTTAACTACTATGTAAATAAAGCTCCTATGTAAACCCATATACAGCGAAATAGCGATTCTATTTTACACTATTTATTTATAGAAACTTTATTTTTATTTATACAAATAATTAGCGTAAATTAGAATCCTTATTTCGCTGTTCGCTAGTACCTACAGATTGTCCTGCAGACGGTATATAATTACCGTCTTTTACAAAATTTGTAACAATTTTTTGTCCATAGTTGATAACTAAATAGACGGGTCAGTTGAATCTAAGTGTAACTGTACGTACTAATTACAAACGCATTAACGACATCTTGCTGATCACGAACGGAACGGGGATTCCGCTTTTTAGTCAGTTCTTTGACATTTCAGTCGAAATAATTAAAAAAAAATCACATTTAATAAAAAAAATATTACCACGAGTAAAACAGGTTTGGTTGCATTCAAGTTTGGTCGTAGCATTTTAAACTTTGACGAGGTTTCATCTGATCTCCTTTGATATCTGCAAAGTATCTGCAAAATAGTAAAAAATATCTGCAAACGATAGTGCAAAATAATAACATATAAATAATAATATACAAATAGTGTAACTTATAATTTTAATAGATGTGTTAATAGAGACCTAAAAGTTTCAATGAAGAAAAAAGCTATTTATTAAATTTATTTTAATAAGTTACAATTACGGTAGTAAATAACGCCATCTGGTAATAAATAAAGACAAATAAAAAGAATTATTTACTCCATAATTATTACATTACTCAGTTTTTAGGATCCTCGATCATTCTTTTTGATTTTTTATTAAATTACAGATAAAATTACTATACCAGCGTATGAAGACATTGTTACTTTTATGATTCACTACCAGGGGTATTATGTTTGTGTATTTGTCCTTAGTTATGTTAGGGGAGGCCTATGTCCAGCAGTGGATCTCCAAAGGCTGATGGATGGATGAATGGATGATATGTCCTTCACATCGATGCTTGAAAAAATTAGCTATAGGAATACTTATAGTTACAAATTTTCTATTGGTCATTAAATGCTGCCAATATTTCAGTAAGTTTCATTAACTGTTTTCTTTCGTTTAACCCCCTAAAAGAGCGTTCATCCAACAATCGCACAAAAGCCATGGTTAATATAATGTGATGCGAATTGAGGACACCCTTTTCGTATTCATATCTAGTGAACAGCGCTCCATGCCTCCTTACGCTCACAAAAGAGAAAAATTGTCAAGAGACGACGACTTCGTTCAAAGGGTGACTGAATGGGAACACATAATAACCGCGATAATTCTCAAGGTGCTTCGAGTCTTGTAATTTTAATACTTGATTTCTTCATTCAAACCTCATAAATCTTCCCTTCGACGGTACCCGCTGTGTTTGATTAAAAAGCGCGGCCCGACGTGTCGTGACACGTATAATTTGGATTTTCCATTGACGTGTTATTAGGTTGTTATAAAGACGTCTTGCGGAAGAAAGTCAGACGGTGCAAAAATGTTGCTAAGTATTTTTTTGGAGTGAGAGTGTTTCTTCTCGTCAGTGTGAAAGTATCTTTTCGAAACGATAGAGGAAGGAAAATTACGTGCATAAGTGTATTTACAGAATACTTTAATGGTTAAATGATTTTGAATTTTAATTTGAATGAAAACGAACAATACGTATCGAAAATTCATCTGGATCAGAAACGATAGTTACGATGAAACTCATTTCGGCTTTTTCCATCCGATAAAACCCCGAACCTTTATATGACAACTCACGTATATGTCTGCCTATTGGACGAAAATATTCAAATTTATAAGTTTACTATATATATGATTAGTTGAATTTTATCAAACGCGTTATGATTTTGAAGTGTACTTGTTTATGATAATAGCCGACAAACGAGCCACCTAATAACAAGTGGTCAATTGCCCATAGACATCAGCAAGACCAAAGGTATCACTGATGCGTTATCAGCCAGGAAATGAGAAGAAAGTAAGAAATTACTGGCTCTCAAGCCTCCAGCCCCAGCCAGATCACGACGAGTCGTTTGGCAACTGACACAAGTAGGAGGGTGGTAGCTAAACAGGCAGGCTTCCCAGAAAGATAATAATACCGCTAAGAATATTAATGAATCAGTAATAATACTCATAATATAATCCTTACGTGAAGCCCTACCACCAAGCAGGCTGGCTTCTGTCGCCTCGCACGCCATCCTGTTCTGCCAGCAGGGGATTAGGGGGAGTATTCTAGGCCGCCCCAATAAGACCAAACTTTAAAATATATTTACGAAAATGCCAGAAAAACTATCATCCTCTCTTAACTTTAAAACAACAGTTTGAGATGGACACGATTGGCAAAACAATTTTAAAGTGAAAGGAGTATAAACTCTAAAACTAGTTTTAAAATTAAGAAAATTATTGTTCTGTGTGCAAAAAGAAATTTTTTTACAAATACGAAATTTAACTTACTCGTATCTCACGCATAGTTTTCAGGATAAATACAATGTTGTTAATCTTTTATTTTCGTCATGAAACAAAAAAAAACGAAAAACCTTCACAGTACTCTCTATTCATGTAAGTTGATTCTGACTTGACCGTTTTTTTTATTTCAAATCACCTAGCAGTAATATGACCGATGCTGCGGCAAACAACTCGCAGCTCGTAACTTTCTACAGGCTATGCCGTACATACTCGTACTAAATTCAGGTCAAATATACGGCTATCGGGAAACGATTATCTCCGTTGTTTTTGCAAGCTCAATAACTGTGCAAACAAAGCGCGCTATTTAGTATTTGATGAAATGAATGATTTGCCGCAATTAAGTGTCTGCCGCTTTGTGTAGCGGCTCCAGGAATAAGCTATTTCTCGAATCCCCGTACTTCTAGATTGCCAGTAGTTAATTTACTTTGATAAATAAACTGTTCATAAAGTGTTCTTTATGTAAGTTATTATAATTGGGATAATAAATAATGATTTTATCTAATATCCATATTTATTTATTCTGCAAATACAATAAAAATTTTGTGAGGCGCTTATATTCGCCCCATTTTATTCGTTTAGTTGTTAGAATTTAATTCTTTAATTAGAAACATATTTGTTTATTGCAACAACTTTAAATACCTAAAACATTATTTCCTAATCTGTTAACAGAACTTATATACTTACAATTATTATTAATTATATAAATGACAAAGACTACCGATATTGAAATTAAAAAAAAACCTTTACTTTAAAGATACGGCCTTATTGCAGATTGATTTTATTATTTAGTATTTATAAGTCCTTGTATATAACAATATTATATTTACACTCAACTCGGAGCGCTAGGATTGGTGTTAGAAACAATAATGCATTTAATTAGATTGTTATTAAAGCGTAGCTTTCATCAAGGTCCATCTTGTTAAAAGATTTCTTCAAGAAAATTTCTTGAAATCCGGAGAGTTCATTGACATATTTGCATTGTATTCACTATGAATGCGCTGGCTTCAAATAATTATGGATGACAAAATATGATCATGGCTAGGTACTGACATGCTTTTTTAAGAGATTCCGTGTCTTGAAGGGCACAACACGACACCCCAATTGTTGCAGTTGAATGGGAATCATTTAAGAGTATCATAAACATCTGAAACTTAATTGAATGGTTACGCTCCCTAAATCCACACTATTCAAGCCATACGACTTAATTTAAATGATTACTACCCATTAATTGTTATAAAAACTATATAAGATCTCAAAAAAAGAAGAAGGTACAGTAACCTAACAATATTCACTATTCTTATCACTTATTATTAAGAAGACCACTGAACACTGAGCGTTTTTATCGCGACTAAGCAAAACGTTTATTTTTATTAATCACTTGATTCAACTTTGTAAATATTTTTAATTGAAATTTCTCGTGGCCTTGTGATTCAATTTACTTGGTAATAAATTTAAATGAAAGCACAAAGCGGTAATTACATTTCTTTGCACACAATAAAACTTTTCTATATGCTCAGTTGAAATGGTTTCAAGAAATACAGTACAAGAGATCTACAGAGTGTTAGGTGTCGAACTTCTGATATTTTACCCACCTATTGTACTACAAATTTTATCGACAAAAAACCATACAAAGGGGGGTCGCATCCCTCACCCCTCTGAATGGGAGCCATTTTTAAATTTCATATCTCGTATTTTTACGAGTTCATTGAAACTCTGTTTTTTTTTTTTGATATTATGTTATCTACACATTTGAAAGTCACCTTATTTTAAAGATGATGAAATTTGCTATCATTTAAAACCAAATTTGAAAAAAATTTACAAAAAATAATAATTTAATTTGTCTCACTCATATCTTATCGTGAATATATCTTTCTCGCTCACACACAATGGAAAGCTACCTGATGTATGAATGAGTCAGGGAGGCGACCCCCCTTTGTATGGTTTTTTGTCGATAAAATTTTAAGTAGAATACGTGCGTAAAATATCGGAAGTCCGAACCCTAACACCCTGTATAACTTTTTATCTAAACATCTTTAAAATATTACAGTTGTTCTCGTCATACAAACTATTACGGTCATTTTCAACTAAAGTATCCTATGTTGCTTAAAAGATTTCTTTAACATTTTCTCTTATGTTAAAATCTAAATTTGACCTTCCGTTAAAATAACACTATTAACAATTACATTTACAATTTTTTTAAATTGTGCTATAAATTTTAGTAGTTTGTTAATGCAAATGAAGTTCCTAATAAGTAAAAATGCTTTTAAACTTACAAACTTATATTTCCAAATTATCACGATATAATTTATTCTGTGCTTATTATATAAATAGCCAAATTTAAATATATTGGTTCTCTTATTATCTTACATTAAAAGCATTATAATTTTAACCACAATTTTGGTGATATTTTCAACTTATTTAGGCAACTTTTGTCTAAATAAGTACAAAGATATAATATTATAAGAATTTTAATGTAGGTATATTTTACATTAACTTATTAAATTAAAATTAATTTACTTAATAAGTCATAATGTTTTTTTTTACTTGTTACAGATTGTGAAGTACGGGAACATCATCATTCCATCAATGAAGGTTACTTTCCAGCAACGTTCGGACAATGCGTTCGCAAGGTAGCAAACCGTTGTCCACCAAGAAGGAAGTAATAAGTAGAACGACTTTCAAAACAAGTTCTATAAAAAAACCTACGAAGAAAAAAGTTGCACCGAAAAAAGTAAAAAAATTACCAAAATCTATTAAGAGTCCAAAAAGGAATACCGCAAAGGATGATATTTCAAATCAGAAAGATGAGGATAATTCTGCTGATGACAAAATCAACACATCTTCCGAGGCTGTTAAGCCTGGTCCGTCTAAACCAATTTCAACTAGAAGCGATTCTCCAACAAAAAAGTGCAAAAAAGAACTCAAGGAGAAAAAAGATACGGCTAAAAACATTGCTACTGCTATTACTGCGAAAAAAGTTGTGTCAAAGAAAGCAGTAAAAACTGTAAGAAATTCTAAATCTGCGACAAAAATAAAACAAGACATAAAAGATGGCGATATTAAGTACAAAATTAATTTAGATACAGTTAGGAAAAATGGAGCTAAATTTTGTAAAACTAAATCAAATCTTAAAAAAGCTATGGTGTCTCAAAAGAAAAGGAATTTACTACTAAAACAAGAGGATACTGTAAAAGAAGAAACACAAAAAGAGGATAAAAATAACACTAACACCTTCATTGATGTCAAAGATCAGCAAAAATATTCAGAAAATAAACAAGAAACTTTTGTTGACACTAAGTTCAAGACAACTCAGGATAAGAGTAATGATAATTTGAAACATGAAAATATGAAAGTCGTAGATACGCCTGTGTTAAATAATTCTACTTGTTCGCATTCTTACAAATTAGACACACCCAAAAATGAAACTGAACGACCTCCAAAATTTTTTACTTCTAGTAGACCTAGGACCGTAGATATAGATGTTAAGTGTTGTAAAAATTCAAAAGGTAACCTTAGTGTCTCGGAAAGATTTTTGCCTTTGAAATGTGAGACTAAAACTCATGATAGCGGCAAAGATAAAATTAATACAAGTAACTTAGTATCACAAGAATCTGAAATAGATGTTTATACTTTCACTGAAAAAGTAGATTCACCTAAAAACATTTTATCAGATTTTAGAAATCCGAATAAAAATATTGGCAGGGTGCGGCCCATTGCAAGGGTGAAAGGGACAATAGTTGATAAAAAATCAGAAGGAGAAAGAAAGAAATATCCTCCACACCGACCTATTGAAGAAGTAGTTCAACAGTTAATAGCTAATAGACGTTCTGAAGAATTCAATCTAAATTATGCATCTGCCAGTGCCTCTGCCGATGAAGGCTCGAATCTAATAAATATAGAGAGTGATATGGTAGAACCCACACCTATAGTGAGCAAGTCTTATAAAATGGTGGCTCGTAAATCAAGTATTACTGGAAAACCATTTAGTCCTATTAAATTTTTTGATCAGGAACCTTTAGCGTCTAAACCTGAAGAAATATCAAAGAAACCAGCCAATGCAAAGAAAAAACAAAGTAAAACCAAGAAACAACAAAAAAAATATACATTATCAGATGAAGATATCGACACATCTAAGTTTTCACTCAATACAACAGCTTTTCAATATACGTCTTCAGATGAAAGTGTGGGTGAATCAAATGATGATAATGACTCCAAAGAATCATCAGAATCTGATACTTTAAAAACCAAAAAAATTAAGAACAAAAAATACAAAAAAATTACTGACGGTGCTAAGAAAACTACATCTAAAGAATTAAAAGAACTTTCAAAAGATTCGCTCATTGATCTTAAAGATAATGCAATGCTTTTAGGTAATGAAAAACCCAGTAAAAGAAGGCTAAAGCTACTTTCAATGTGGACGGGACCAAAAAAGCATAGAATAGCATCATTGAATGCATTAGCTAAAGTACATTGCTTATACGAAAATGAAAGTAGAACACATTTGGAGCTAGGTTTGATGAAAACAATAGATAGACCAGTGATGCCGAGCACATCTAAGACCGTTCAAGTTAAAAAAAAGGAATCAAAGTCGAAAGATTCTGAAAAACAGGAAAGTACATCAGAATCTGAATATGAAGCTAAAAAAGAACAAAATAAAGACTCTTCAGAAAGTTCAGATGATAGTCCACCTAAAAGAACACTGAGAGGAGTAGTTAGAAGTGCGGGAAAATATTGGGATCCTAAATCTTCATCTTCTAGTGAAGATAGTGAATTGGAATCCAAAGGAAAAAATATCGAAAAGAAAAAAGTTATCACGAAAACTGCTGTTGTAAAATCAGATTCCGATAAGCCTCCCACAAAAATTAAAAAAGTAACTGGTGTTGCTGCTCCAAAGAAAAAACGAAACAGGAATGAAGTAATGATGGATTTAAAGGATATGGTAGTCCAAAAACGTATGGCAAGCCTCAATGCAACAGCCATTTTAGCAGCGAGTTATGAAAAGCGGTCACCTAAATCAAATAAAGATGATACTACTTCGGATTCTTGCAGTGACGAATCATTTGTCCAAAAGCCAAAAAACGTGATAAGTTCCGGCGTGAAGTCGGAAGTAAAAAAAGAAGACCTTAATAAGGATTGTGAGGAGCCTTTGCCGGCAGATCGAAAGCAAAAAGTAGAAGTTATAGTTAATCAAGACACGGACGTCACTATAACAGGAGTCTACTCCACTCACCACCATGAAGGATTTTGTACTGTGTCAGGAATGCAGTACCGCATTTCTTCAACGAGCCACACTCAAACTACCGCAACTGCTAATTGTGAAAAGGTAAGAATTTATTTAAATATCTCAATTAACCGATACCTAGTTGCTAATAATACTTCTATATATTAGGATGTATTTATTTAAAAATAAAACATGCGAGATGTATCAATAATTGTCCCAGTAAATTAACTTACAATTCTCGCTGGCTTTTCAAATTTGTGACTAAGATTTTATCGCGCTTAAATAAAACAATTAACACAAGCATAGACGTTGTCACAGTTAGAAGTCGGCAAATTAGAGCGTGTAATACTGAGTGTAATAAAGACAGTACCCTCAGGCAGTTCGGGCCTCATTAATACTCAGTAATGAAGTAAGTTCTACGTAAACACGCCTCGGGTCCTCATCTGCACATTATCCTTCATCGCGTTACGAACCATAATTTTCCAAAGAAAAATAAACCTTTTGCCAACGCATCTAATGTTGGATTTAGATTTAAGAATTGGCGGTATCAATTGAGCTACATAAACGATTTAACTCCGAAAAGCAGTTATCATCGTATTATTAAAACCCTCAACGTAGATTATTCTATCGGATGTGTAAATGAATCTTACTAAACCCTCAACATCATATTTATTATTTTCATGGCATATATCGGATTACTCTTATTTGGTAAATATGAGTAGCTTGGAAGGTTTCAAGTTAACAAAAATAAAAGTGAATGTAAAAAGCATAATAATATACATAATATAATATAAATAACCTAACCTAACCCACTCGGGTCAGTTTGAAGAAGTTGAGGCCAGACTTAGTCAATTATATGCCGCAAATATGATCATCATAATTTCCAAACTAGGATATCCTGTATGGTTGATAACTAACAGTATATACCTACACATATTTTAAATGACAGACCATTTTGACGAGAATTAAGACAGGTTTTACAGCTATAAATATATATCATATGTTAAATAAAATGTTGAATTTTGAGTTAAATACATATTTACGACTTCATTTAGTTTGCATATATTTAAGTATTGTCTAAAAACAGCCTACTATCTTCTCATTTATATGACATTATAATATTTATTATATATTTTACCTATACTAATTACTAATTTTATGGGGAATTTGTCTTACCTTAAGAATATTCTCAAACTTGTTTTTACTTTATATTTATTAGTGATTGACTACTATTCTACCTGATTAAGTTGAGATGTAGTCTGGGGTGATTTACACTTACTTTGTAGACGGCCACGTTTACAGTACTTAAAATAACACAGGACAGTGTAAAAATTTAAGGGCCGTTGGTTAACCAACGTCAAAGAGCCTTTAGGTCATACACAATTTTATTGTCAAATGCATGCAATGCTCGTGGAAACGACATCTATTTTCCCACTTTTGGACAGGATCATCACTAACTGTAAAAGAATTACTGAACAAGTCGACCTCAATAATTAAGGACGTTATTATTCAGATCGTTACTAATGGATTTGACCCTATAACGTGCTGTCCAAAAGTTAACCGTTTTAAGATGATTGTTTTAAACAAATTTCAACCCAAATTTCAACTTAAAAATGAGCACTTAGCTGCCTTTTTTAGCTGTTTTCAGCTTGAGGGCATTGCAATAAATAAAAATCATTAATACATTTCGGAATAACAGCCAATATAAAGTGATTTCTCAATAACTATTTCCTTACAACTACTATCTGTGTTATATGTATATCTGCGTTAATGCCTCTATATAAAGTTTCAGTATATTATTATTAATAATAATATTTAGTGTTAATGATTTTAAAATATATATTTTTTTTTGTCTCTAACAAAAATTGTTGAAATACTCTACAAGACTAAATACATAATACAAGATTTTTTTAGGAGGGGTGCTCACGTGAAGATGATTCCCGATACACTCCTCTATCGGCGTTATCCTCAATGCAGCCTCCCGCGGACCATGCGCACACGCACACGCATCCAGGTATGTTCTAATATATTTTAACTTGTCACAGAACAATTACGAAAATAAAGGATTCATATATGAGAGGAAACATATATGTACGATCGTATACAAGTATTATACTATTAAGAACCTTACTAGTAAACTATTTCTTCAAAGTTCTATAAGAGAGCAGTTTTACCGATAAAGCTAAAAAAATAGCTCTGCTAATTATTTTGCTATTTGCCTGCGGATACAAGTTGAGTAAATCCGTGTCGGATTTTAGCACATATACGGGTATTGTGACACCAATAATAGAGAATGAGAATTTTTATAGAATGAGAAATTAAATTTATTATGAAAAGTCAGCTAAAAGTTATTTCAATATTTTTTGCATATAATTCCACAAATGGAAATGAGAAGGAATGGATGCTTAACTAAAATGAGGCTCTAATTAACCACTCAATTAAATACTGTTCTATTAGTCAGTAAAAAAAGATTTACTCAAGGTACTTTTAAACATAATAATTAATGATTAAATTAATATAATCTCTCTAAATTGACTATACGATATTGATTCAGCTGTCTATTAATATAATTATAAATGTCATAAATTACTTGTGTATAGGCGTGGTTGGTTAATTATACCAATGAATGAATTCAATATCCAACATTAAGAGTTATAGGACAGTTAAGAAGCTAATAAGTCAATTGATTTATTAAATCGAATCGGGTAAAATAGGGTTTCTTAAAACGATCATTATATAACGAAGATTACAATTGTTAATTAACTTTGAGTAAGTTTTATAAAAAGCTCCTGTAAAATATAAAATGAATATTGTATGTATGTACGTCTTGATACTAGCATTATAACTGGCGTGCAGCCAACCGGGTTGATTTTACCGTAGCCGCAACCCCAGATGTATTAGATTTGTGGTATTGCGACTCTTTAAGTCAAAGTAAAGGTAAATTTAATCTTGCATATAAGCTTAACTTCAACCCAAAAGACACCGTTACAAAGTATGGATCTTCCACCATGTATATAAAGCATACGCCACAATGCGCCCGCCCGCTAAAGTCTGGAAGCACACAAAAAATTTTACCACTGGCGTGTACTGCGATACACAATCTTACAGTTATTCAGAAACATGGATAAATAATTACTTCATATAAAGATGGTAATAAAAACGACATTACCAACTTTAGAACTATTTCTATCTTAACAGCCCTTAGTAAAAAAGTTTGAACAAAATATTTACAATAAGCTATTATCCCATTTTTCTTTTAACAAATGATTTCATATTACTCAGTTCGGTTTTTCGACGAGAAAGAATACTCCTCATGCTATTGTTGTACTTCTTAAACACATTTTTGATGTTTGGTAGTGCAACAATGAAGCTATTGGTATATTCTGTGACCTCTCTAAAGAGTTCGATTACGTTGATCATAATACTATAGTATAATGTATAATAATAAACTTAGGCATTATGGTGTCTCAATATAATCAGTTAGCCTTATATAATGCTACCTTTCTGAGCTTATTCAAAAAATAGTTTTCAATGGAATAAAGTTCCCAGGAGCACACATTACAATGGGAGTTCACCAAGGATCAATATTAAATTCGTTACTATTTTTAATATACATATATCAATAATCTTTCTTATAGGGACTAGGGACTTGTGTAAAACTTTATTGTTTACTGATGACACCTCCTTAGTCTTTAAAGTATATAGAAAAAACAATGTTAAACGCAAAAAAACTACATGTATTAAATTCACGTTACCAAATGTCAGACAAGTGCCAACTCATATTGTTATATCTAAGGAAGTAGTAAATTCAACCACATTCCTAGCTTTGCTGTAGACTCTCGATGACAATGAATCCTAATATTGAAATGTTCTCAGCCTTAGTTTCGCTGCTTACGCTGTTAAGAAAGTGAGACTCATAACTGACGTAGAAACAGCAAGATTAGTTTATTCTAGTTACTTTAATAGTGTAACTTCTTATGGTCTATTGTTATGGGGTGCAGATACTGAGTCAGATTTTGAGTCGAATTTTGTATCAAAAAAGAGCAGTAAGCTGTAATTACAACCTCTGCTTAGGGATTCGCTTAAAGATCTCTTTAAAGAAATCAATATATTCACTGTGTAATACACAGTACATTTTGAATAATGTTATGTACGTTAAAAATACTGTAATACTTTTCTTAAAAAAAGTACTGTTTACAACATTAAAACTAGGCATATGGGTAATTGTATCAAATTTCAGACTTAGCAAAGCTGGTGGCTCTTTCACGGGTGTGTGATGTATGAATATTTATACTAAAATTACTTTAGAATTGACGGAAATGAAATACAGTAAATTAAAAAGTTACATGAAAAGCATTCTTATGAAGAAAGGTTATTATAAACTAGATTAATTACTTTAACGATAAGACTTGAAAATAAGTTTAGTGTATAGCCATAAGTAGTAATAAGTACATACGTATGATTCAGAAGCTCGGTTGTGAAGAAAGGTTGGCGCAATGCCAGAAATTCATAATTATGCTCATGTAGGATCGCGGACTCTAGAGATATTCCAGTTGTCTATAAAACCTATCAGTACATTCTGTTTTGTTGTCTTCTTATTTGAATTCAATAAAATCTTTGAGTATTATTAAAGTCGGTCTGGTTTGCATTCATTTATAATTTATAGTCATAAGTTTATTATTGATTAAGAATAGGTACTTTAGCGAAACCGACAGAATGTATTTATTCATATTTTTATTAATTTTATGAATCACTAAAACAAGTAATAGTTTAATAATGTTTAACGTTTAAAAAATAATTGAAAATGAACTAAAGAAAAAAAGAAAGTGACCTTATCAAGGTATAAAACGTGTAATATAATTACAATTTTTTTTTTATATAATTAACAATAATGAATTAATTAAAACATTGTAACTTTATTCTTTCTAAAGTATATGATTCTAAAGTTATGGCGCTTCGGCCAGGTCTATAGCTATATCTAGTCAAAAGTAGGAAAACATTTATAAAATAGGAACCTATTGACTTTGTAATTTACTTTGGATGGGCTAATTTTTAGCACATATCATTTAAATAACTAAGCGCTAATTGTGAAGCTAAAGATATGTACCGCTAAAGTATACATTTAAAAAAATATCTGTATTTTTTTTCGAATTTTCATGCATGTTTGTCAATTTTTTTAATAACACATCTGGTCCATTACAAAAAAAACATTAAAATTTTCCTTATATAAACCTGTTACTTTATTTCCAGTTTTATAGTATATAGAGAAAATACTATAAGCACATATTTATATTAGGTCATTAGAACTATCGTAGTGCAAATGAAGAATTTCATGTCAGTAATTGGGAGTAGCGTGAAGAACGATATTCTTGTATTGTGATAGGGTACTTTATCGGCCGCCTGTCTTGTTACCTCCCTTGAAATCGACCTTACAATGCTTTAACATGTTACGGTTCCGGGATTGGAGAGCCAGTAATGTATAAGTCGCCCACAGTCTGCTTGGTCGCTAATGCGTCGATAATAGGTTTGATGTTATGTTTATCTGTAGGTGGTTGTGTATTTTTACTATTGATAGTTGTTTGGGGTTTCTTGCGAATAAATACGATGCGTGTATAATAAAGAATTTACTGAATTATTGCGTGCAAAGTTACAATCAGATTTAGATGAAAATTGCGTATAAGAGAAAAAATGACGACGGATGATCGCGCACACGTTGCTGATTGAAAGCGAAGTATCGACCACGTTGGTTTCTCCCATTGGCTGGTCCGGCAACGTCGCGTCATCGCTGGCCAATAATATCCATACGCGTTAAGATACTACGTCAGACCAGCCTGGTGAAGGAGGTGGCAACGGTACGCACTTAAGGCGACGATTCCATTAAGGCGAAGCGTGAACAATAGTCTCATCATTACAACCTATATTACACTATCGGCTTCGGGTCTTTTCACACAAAGAGAGGAGTTAAAGCCCATCTGCCGGTAAAGGTCCACAACGTTGGCCAAGTTTGGGTCGGCAGACTTCACACACCTTTGAGAACATTGTGAAGAATTCTCAGCGATAAAGGTTTCCTCACGGAGTTTTCCTTCATCGAAGCAAATGATGATTAATTTGTAATAATATGCACATAATTTGAAATATCTAAAGTGTGTGCAAGATTCAAATTTGAGTACCCCGTGCGAGAGATCTATGTTCAAACCACTAGGCTACCACTAGTTCATTAGTCATTTACTTACATAGAAAAAGAATATACAGTTCTTATTGGGAATTGGTTTACTTCAACTCGACATCCCAGTTTAGAGAAAGTAATTCTCCCCGTAATTGGGCAGGCCTGGAACACCACCATGCTGATCGAGTGCAGATTTATTGAAGGTTAAGGGACTTATTTATAAAGAGCTTGATATATAGCCACAAGTATAAGTATGTGTTGTCTTTATCTGTAAGTAGGATAAAAGCCTCTTTTGGAGTTTCTTGCCACTTCTTCCGCTGGGATTGCTCAGTGTAATGAGTTTTTGAAGCGAGGGCGTAGTTTGATTGTCGGAAAGTGTTTGTGAAAACCGACTTCTAATAAACGTCATTTCATTTCATTCCTCTTCATTTTCGGAATTTCGTACCATTCCGTTCCATGACGTTTTAATCTGTTTCCTTTCATTTCATTTGTAAAAAAAGTACTTTAAAATTTGCAATACTTGCGGTCACTTAACGGTCGGTAGTTGCCCGGATCTCGTTCGATCACTACCGACCGACACAAGCCTTCAGACTATGAGTTATTAACAAAGCTGCAATGGCCATTTACATTAGGGAGGTATTCGCATAACCCTTGGCTACTTAAACATATCAATAAAATATAGGACTTTCCCCAACAACACTCATTTAAGACCAACCAAATATGCAATAGAAAATCCTTTACATCTATAAATAGGGTGATATTATTGACACAATTACTTTTACCGTGAAGCTGCCTTCCGTCCATTAAGTCTGAAACCACTACACACAAAGTAGTACTTTTAGAAATACCTTGTTCGTTAAAATATTGTATAACTGCATTTCTTGTAAATAAATGTACATATGCTTCAAAATGTAATTGGTTTTCGGTAAACGAAGAAGACGTTCCAAAGGCGAATGCCTTAGATCGATAAACTATTCAACATAATAACATGTTTTACATATGTTTTACATATGTACATACATTACGTATTTTGGTTTTTTGATGTGTTTAATATTTTAAGACGCAGACTTAACAGTACATTAAGCAAGTTGGGTAATACGAACTGGCAAGGTTCCAGCCGCGAGAATGACAAAGTAATCACTTACCCCTCCGAGGCAGTCTATATTTATATAACTTCTATTCATGTCATTGTATGATATTGATTCCTAATTTTCCAATATGCTCTGTAATGTAGCATTATCGGATTGGTTAAAACTGGTATGTCACGGATGGTGTTAATCGCTATAATTTATTATTCAATTTTATTTTATGTAAACTTCGATTATATTTTTAGCAAAATAATTAATTTGGCCGCATCTCGTAGTCCTCCACTGAACATAAGTCCTCCACTAAACATAGTCTTTCTCTTATTGTCAAACAAACGAGTGCCAACTGTTTCTTCGGGTCGCTAGTTTATCTAACCAAGGACTTTTCTTGTCTATTGATTATCGGGCCTACCCTTTGCCGCTTTAGCCAGTTAACTTTACGAGCCTTACAGGTAAAGTGTGTTCGTCTATGAATATCACATATCATGAAGTGACTTTCAACTTCGAATAAGAACAACGCTAAAATACCATATCTTGCATCCACTTTGTCACACACCACATTGCATCTTGTGTTAAGTATTCTGTTCGATAAAAATCGTTACAAACGTGTCTTTGTAAAACTCAAATTATTATATTGTCATCTCATCTTGTATCGTGACAGAATTATTACGTTAAGTCATCATCATCAGCGGGAACACGTCCATTGCTGGACATAGGCCTCCCCCATAAAATGCCATTTAGAACGGCTACTCGCCTCCCGCATCCAGCGGTTCCCTGCAATTCTGACCAGGTGGTCGGTCTATCTAGTGGGGGCCGTCCCCCGCTATGCCTTCCGGTTCGTGGTCGCCACTCGGTTGTCGGTTCTACGAGTGATGTGGCCTCGTACGTTAAGTAGTGGCCAGGGAACAGTTAAATAGTTGCTCCAACTAAGACTTAATGAAATCCAACACATATTATATTCACACAAGTTTTATGATACAAACAAATATTTTAACATTTTTGTTCATATGATATAAATATTATAGCTATAATTTCAAGTATAGATATTGCTTCTTTCGATAGTCAATAAGCATGAATTATATACGTGCAATATTGAATACTGTAAAATAAAACGTTGGATATATTTTGTAATACCCTTCACAGCGAATAGTGAAATCAAGTCAACCGAAATAAGAACTCCTAATCTCCGTTAACTACGCTCCAACTTTTAGAAACCACTGCTACTTTGTAGAACCAATTCAAACTTACTTTTTATCTACTTCCAGGCTTTGAGATTTTGAATCATGCGCAGCATATATATAAAATATTGTTAAAATAATTTAAAGTACCTAAAATTTTGAAGGGTCTTTAACTATAAGTAACCAATAAATTTCGTTTTATAATGCAAATATTTATACACGTATATAAGGAAAACATTGAATTACATTTAGCTGTCTTTGTTCGTTTATTTATCTATTACTATCTACTCATATCTACTCAGATGTTAGATAGTCATCATGGGGTGTGACGAGAAAGATTAAGAAGAAATTATGACGATTGATAAAATATTGTTCGTAGTTCAATATGTAACTGGGTGTATCCTATAGTTACTGTTTGTATAATGTTTACTTTTTTCTATGTTAATAGCCGACAAACGAGCAGACGAGCCACCTGATGACAAGTGGTCACCGTCGCCCATAGACATCAGCAAAACCAATGGTATCACTGATGCGTTGTCGGCCAGGAAATTAGAAGAAGGTAAGAAAGAAAGAACTGGCTGTCAAGCCCCCAGCCGGAACACGACGAGTCGTTTGGCGGCTAATTCAGGAGGGTGGTAGCTAACCAGGCAGGCTTTACGGAAAGATAATAATACATGTATAATAATATTAATGACTTAATAATAATACTGATAATATAATCTTTACGCGAAGCCCTACCACCGAGCACTGTATAATAAACACTTAATTAATTGCCAATAAACGTATATTAATGAACCAATATTATCGCTCTAAGTAATACCAGAGTAACTTAAAGTTCAAGTATCTTGTTAAATTAAGCACCAAGTTCCCTGTAAACAAATATTTCAAATCCTCTTTACATAAAGGGTTTCTAAATTCTAACTTTATTTAAGACTTGAGAGAATTTACCGCTTATTTTATTCAACACTCGGATTCTACTTGAGGATAAATATAATACTGGCCTCGGTTTAATATTTAATGAAATCACAAAAATAACATAACCGGAAAAAAATTAATCTTTATTTAATACGAAGATTGTAAATGTTTGATTTGTTATATGTACTTATTCGTAAAATATTGACATTTATCACTTATTACTTTGTTTTGGGAAAAATAAACTTTAGACCTTTTTTAGATCAATAGTCAGGAGACCAGTGAGTTTTTGAAGCACATTAGTTATTATTAAGTAATGAGATATAGAACAAGCCATGTAAAGATAATATATATTATCTTCTGATTTCTTTAATAAATATTTAAATTTTGATAAATATCTTTATTGTGATCAAAATAAATCAAACCATTCATATAAAAGCTATTTTGTTTATTTGTGAATGATTTTTTCAATAAATTCAAAAGTGCCAATGACCCCATTCATAGAAATAAACAAACAATTTTGCCATTTTTTAACGCTGAAGGGTTTGCGATGTGTAATGTTTCTCGCAATTTAATCGAACTCGCCCCACTGTTTCGAACATATCCGAGATCCTTTTACAAGAGCGGTCCGCAATGAATTACTTTTTGTTATAATATTAACATAAATATTCTTTATTTATTATTGAAAGTTACATTGTATTATTAGCGTTTGTAATTTCATATCGACACTCGTTCATTGTAACAAAGCAGAGCGGTCTACATATTTGTTACGGGAGAAACAACATCCCGACTTGAACAACGCGGAACAAACACGGAACGGCAGGTTTTAAACTAACTCCACTTTCAAAGGGACCTTTATTTACTTAATGTAAATATTTTTTATGTAATGTGATAATCATTGATAACGATAATTCCAAATAACTCTTTCTGAGATGAAAATATAGGTACTTAAAAAAATAAACCTAAAAGAGGACTATCTTTTAAATATAAGGACTCGTACAAATAAATTCTGTAATAAAAACGAATTTGTGTATCATCACAAAATCTTTGAAATTGATACTAATAAGTATATTCTTTCCTCCTTGTGTTTTTATTATATTTATTTCTAAAGAAGTATGTAAATATGAGTTCTTTGAGGATATGTGTTTTTGTATAAGCAATTATATCATTATAATTTGACTTTGTAAATAGTACAACCTAATTACTAGTTGATTTTATGCAATTGAAACATACATCATGTTTATAAAATGAGTATATAATAAGTTGCTCAAAATAGGCAGTGCTGCCCTATTAAAAAAAGTTTGCTAAAAAGTTGGCTATACTCAGCCAACAGCAGCAACACAACAACTTTGAGCGATATCAGAAAAAACATTCTTATGTTTCAACGGAAGCAATTTGTTTTGGAACCAGAAAAGATATTTCTCTGTTAGTAAAACTTCAGAAGGCGAAGATAAGAAATAATATAAAAGAAAATTGAAAAAAAAAACATATATCAGAGACTATTATTATTAATAATGAATGCAATTATATTTTCATTTAAAACTGTGTAGTTGGAATTCGAAAGTTAATAATTAAGTATCACTTTATTAATAAATTAATATGCATAATTTATTATCCAATAACAAACGACGGCTTGTGTCAAAAGTAAATGATCGATTAATTTAAGCATCTTCACGCAAGGTCGGAAGCTGGATGAGTAATCGCTAATTAAGCTAATATACCGATGTTATTATTATTATCGTTAGATATGAGTTACTAAGCGTGTCGAAAACGTTAATTCCTGGTTATCTTTATCTCCGTAACCAACTGGAGTACAATGGTGAGCTGCGCTCTTCAATTACGAAGAGAACCGTGCCCTAGAGTGGGTCGCTGATGGCTTTAAAGTCATTAACGTCTAACCAGAGCGGTGTATTGTTATCCCGCTAAGAAAAATCATCCCAAAACGGCCCGCACCACAAAGCTCCAGGAAACGAAAATTGTTTCACTCGCGGTTGAGATAACCGTTTCTAATTACCAGATTGTCGGCGACACGGATTGCTTATAAAGAGGTTGCTAAACAAAGAATTAAATGTTAGATACTTGAATTTTTTTTTGTTCTGTGATCTGATATTTATCTACCTTAAAAATTTATTTGTTTACACAGAGCTTCACACCCATGTGAATTTGTTGCCTGCCTTCATTTTTGACTTTCATAAAAGTGTGTATTAGAAATTATTTCATATAAACGAATAGAAATCACGAGGAAACTACTCACAGTACAAATACTCAAATACTTGTATTTAATAATATAACGCGACGACATCCGCGTCATATATCGCAAGAGGTAATTTTGTTCCTCTCCGTTGCTCTCTCGCTCGCGGCGTGCATTCGGCAACGATTTTTCATTCGGTTAAAGAAAAGACTTCGTGATTGATGCAATAGCTTATATTTGCGCAAAAAGCTTCCCTCAAACTCACTTAATTCTATGACCATGATGTTTATCTTTGTTACTAGCTATAGCTACTTACTTTCGTTTTATTAACCAAAAAAATTAAATCAAATATATGTGGATAAAATTGTTCGATTACTGACAAGACCGTGTTAATTATTAATTATTATTATTAATAAAAATCCAGATCCTGTGTCCACGTTGAATTATAATGAATGCCTCTCTTGCTGTTGCCAGCAATGATTTTATAGGGCTTGCGTCACATTCATAGTATTAGGTATACAGATATGACATTATATATAAAGAATATCAATATTATTTAACAATATTTACAAATCCCGCCTTTGAAGTTGTATCTAAACAAAGCGAATCACGAATGTTACTTAGGAAAAACCATTCCGTTGAGTCGCTGCAAACAATATAAGACAGTGAAACCGAGCGTTGAGTAGGTAATGAGGGAAGCTGTTCCATTCGTTTCATTGATAAATGTATGACATCTCACAGCTTATGTTGACGGTCTATGACCAATAAATTCCTTTTTCATAATCATGATTTTATGTTGGCCGAATGTGTTACTGTTTTAAGGCGTATTTTACCTTTATATTGTGATACCTTTTAAAATCTTATTTAGTTATTAATAATCGTAATATAATATATAATTTTATAACTAACATTGATTAATTATTTTTATAGTAGTGCGTTACAAATCACAAGTGTCTAGACAAATGTCATATAAATATAAAGTAATAATAATACATTTATCTATCTCTATAATGAACCGAGTTTCCGTAGAGAAATAATATACATTTAATATTATTTATTGAATTATAAAATTTCATATTATCAGTGTAAACTATGTTGAAACAAATCAGTCGTATACCGAAAAATATAATAGTAAGAAACAGTGTTTGAGTAAATCATGAAAGCTGAGATGAGCAAATTTGTAATATCACCTTATATTTTATACATTGTCGAAAGCAATTCATGAAACAGTGAAGATAATAATATTTTGTATAGATTTTTGAATCTAGCAGTATTATTTTATTCTTTCTTAGTAACACAAAAAAAACATATGTAAATAATTGTTTTTTTTTTACATGTTTTATTTATGTCAAAAAAAAAATATTATAAAATGAAATTGCTTTCATATACACAGCCACAAATACTCTTACATATTCTACTTCCCATTTCTATAAGAATTTCTAGAATCTATTTTGCTATATAAAACCTTAATAAAGATAAAAATCCCACAAGGTCTTCGTAAACTTTTTAAATAAATATATTTACATATCTGTACATATAAATAAATTAATAGTTTTGTCATGAGAGCTTCGTTTTGTAACATTGAATGGAAATTAAAACTTTTACAATAGTAAAATTACAACTCTAAAACAATAATTTGTCTTATTAACAGTTTAAACAAAGCCGTGAAAAGACTTCATTAGTAAGCTTTGTCGTCTTAAATTCGCTTTTCTATTTTAATCTCCCAGATTAAATAAATACTAGACATTCTTTTAACTCCTTAACGAGAAAGATTATTAACCCGCGTCAATTATAGACTTATGCTTAAGAGATTACGTACAATTTTTTCCATTGCAACTACATAGAACCTCCTTGAGTTAGCCCTTGAAAACATTAAATGACAGAGATCAAGCTTATAATGAAAACAGAATCATTTCAGAGTATTAAAAGATGAAGTGCTATTCAAAGACTCTTGGATGTAATTTGACAGTGGACTATAGTGGTTGAGCAGTGTGGTAAATTAAAAAAAAATTGATACATGTTACGAATATTACTAAACTGAACACACGCTCATATGCAGCAAGTCCGCTGTATAACAATTTATCCGCATTTATAATTCTCATATCGTTTCCCCTTCAATCTCTCAAAGTTCAAGAACTTAATTGTTGTTATAACTGAAGTTAGAACGTTGATATAATGAACTTTCAATACAGGAGATATTCAGAGTTTAAAAATAACAAACTTATGACTGACTGACTCGCCGACCATCAAGATTATGAGATGAGGTATAACCGGTATGTAAAATAGGCTAGAGGGAACTTGTGATGTAACGCAATAAAAGTACAAGAATAGTTTGCTTGTGAAAGAAAAACTGAATGGAAGTTATGAGCTGAACACAGAGCAACTTTGGTTACAGTGTAGGTAACACCACTCTGATAGGCTGACTTCTCTGTAAGTGGATGGAGAAGTTGACTCCTTTTTCACCATTACCTTTTTGTTGTGGATTTGTATGTGTATAAGGAAACAAAAATATGTAGCATATTTCTTATACAACTACAACTAATAAAATTAATACATATAATTGCTTAGTAAAAATGTTTACCGCGTCAGACTCAACCGAAAAGTAATATTCAAATAGTTTTATGTAAGGCATTAACCAAACGGACAAAAAATAATAAATCCCATGATCATCGCTATGAAAATTAAAAATTTTGTAATGGAATTATTCGGCAATATTGTGCACGTTTTATTATTAAATTGCTACAGAGAAATTAATTACTCTGTATACGTGTGTTTTAATGCGTGAAATTTATATTGTATTCGCCTTGTCTTATGTATTTCTTTGAGCTGAGAGAACGTAGCTACAAATATCCTAGATACTAACACCTCATGTGTGTAGGAAAACGTATAAGGTGCTTTGCACAAAACTAGAAACTCTTTAGGTCGTTTTAAAATAAATGAAATAAAATGCATTTCCTTTCTACACTAAATCCAGTAATATGACAAACTACTTGCATTTAACAACTAGATTTTAAAATAACCTGTGATTGAAATAGGATATTAAATCATCATTGATTAATTAAAATTTATAGATTATACTTAATATAAAATTAATAGTTTTGGGGAACCTTACCATTTGTAAACAGAATATAGAAAAGAGACAAATAGAAGTAAATCCCAAACGAAATTCTTAAGTCCTTAAATTTCAACTGGAAATAGAAAATATTCTTGCACATCTTTTAATGTCTTTACATTATTCATGCTGTAAATTGATCATTATAAAATATCACACCATATTTATAGTGAAATATACTGCAAAAATTAGGTCACAGTTAACAAGAGCTGCTTGTAACAGTTGCGCTGGCTTAGCACGAGAAAATTGTTAAGAGTTCACATTACAATATTTTTTATTATAATTTTTAATGCGAAGCGCTGACGGTGTAAGAACTACGAGTGTGTCTGTGAGTGAAAATGCTGTAAGTAAATATAGAATATACTTAACTTAAACGAAGCTATTTTTGATGTGGAAATATAGGAAATATTAACGACAACCCCGTAACCCAGTTGCCAGTGTCTCTGCCTGCCGAGCCAGAGGGTCGATTCCCGGCTGGGCCAGAAGGGCTATTGTGATATCATATTTGTATACGTCCATGCCTTATGTACTTACACGATTAAATTAATATTTAATCTATGAACACGTGGACTGGCGAACTAACAATTCTGTGGTATAGCTGTATTCACGCTGTGATTAACCTGTTTAAAGTTAATTTGAAGGTTGTAAGATAATCTTAAAATGGCTTACCATTTTAACACCCACCACATGTTTTTTGGGCAGTGAACGAAACTGAACTCTCCAATTCGAGTTGGTAAATACAAATCGTACAAATTCTACTCCAATCGATTTTTCGTCCGGTTACATAAAAATAAAATAATAGCCTGTAATCTTTATAGTATACAGATTCAAATTAATTGATTGATAAAATTGTGAGAATAACAATTTTCAGTATAAGTACGTATTATTGAAGAAATAGAAAAATTATGTGCTTTTTACAAACAACAACTATATTCAACGACATTGTCTTGGCATTACAATAAACTATCGATTTCAGTGGAGTCCTTATAGTGAAACCTTGTCAGGGAGACTCAATTCCGCTGCTTACACTGTGAAGAAAGTAAAGTTTTTAAGTGACGTAGAAACAGCCAAATTAGTTTATTTTAGCTAATATTGTCCTATAGCCTATTGTTGTGGGGCTTATCTACTGATAGTGAGTAAATTTTTATATAACAGAAAAGAACAGTACGCGCTATTTACTTAGTCAGGCCTAGGAACTCACTTAGAGATTTTTTACAGAAATCAATAGTGTGTGGTTGGTTTCGTCAATATTACATATATCAATTATTAAATTATGATGTGGTACGATTCCTATCCTAATTCCCTACCATAAACATGCAAGCATAAACTCAACGTGCGGCGCGACGCACGCGCCACCTATTAGACGATTTAATAAACGTTAGTTGCAAAATTGCGCTCGTCGGGTTACGAGAACCGCTCCGCGAAGGAACTATGCCGTGGTTATTTTCTAGCTTTTTTAATAAGATTCCGCTGTGGACATTACGCCCCATTGTTTTCACCATTTCCTCGAATGATCGTGCCTCCGCGAGTACTTCGAAATCGATTTAGTGGACTTGGATGCCGGGTTGTGATACACGTGCTGCTGTCGAGCCTGTTGGGATTCCGAAGGCGAGAGTGCCCCTAGCTGTGCTCTGGCGATGTTTGTGCTGCATATCCCTTGACTCCTCGTTTCCTAGACTAATTTGTTGTGCGTACCACGATACATTCCCATTTTTAATATCGCAGAATAACTCTTAACATATTGGCGCGACCAGTAATGTTCACAAGATTAGTATTAGAAAGAAAGCTGATCTGATTGTAACAAAATTCAGTCTTAGCGAAACTGGTAACTAATTCATGGGTAGATGTGTAAAAAGTTATATTAATATTCCGTTAAAATTGATGTAAATGCGGCACGGTAAATTTAAGTCACGTTAAATGCATTTTTACGAACAAAGGTTATCACAAACTAGATGACTACTTACAGATAACACTGCCTGGATATGAATTAATATACAGCCCTAAATAGTTAGTTTTCTGTAACTGTGAGTAGGAAACAAAACTCCTTGGGAGTCTTGTAGCTTCTTCGTCCCGGACCACTCACGATAAGGATTTGTTGAAGCGATTTCATAGTTTGATTTTGGAAAAGTGTTTGTAAAACTGACTTCAAACAAATTTTATTTCATTTTCGCACTATTTTAAGATATGCATGTTTAGGCTGTATACAAAACACACATTTTTTTTTAACGTTCACACACACCCCCGCACTAGGATTCCCTGTGTTGCGGGTGGCATGGACATACACAATTATCACGTCACAGACACCCATGACCCGAGAACAAACATTTATCTGTCACATAAATATCTGCCCCGGCCGGGAATCGAACCCGGGACCCCACGCTCGGCAGGCAGGGTCACTACCAACTGGGCTACGGGGTCGTCCAAACATCCTAAGTTGAAATTTAAATATCTAAATCGAATATATATACTTTCGTTTGTTTAGAAACTACACGAATATAATAATACCATGTTTGGTAAAATTCAATACGAAATATTTTCTATTTGGACACAAAATATCACCAAATACAGCTCTTCCCAAACGATCAGACGACCCACCAGATGGTAAATGGTCATCGACGCCCATAGATTTCAGTAACAGCAAAGGCATCGCTGAAGTGTTGCCGACCAAAAAGGAAGCGGTGCGCCCGCATTATTTTGACTCTCCGACACTGCGAGCTAAACACATGAGAAACATTCGCGGTTGATACTAAAATGAGAGTAGAAAATAACCAGGCAAGCAAAATACTCTACCATCATGCAAGTACCATAGGAATTTAACTAAGTGACGACTTCCAAACATAAAGGACCGTTTGCACAGCCTCGTCCGTTATTCCGTCCCTTACACCATATTTTATTTTTATACAAGTAACCAGCACTCAGTTTACATAATCGTTATGTTTACAAAGCGAACCTGTAATAAACATTGTTACTTATTTTTTTTAGGCGCTTCATGTTTATCCCATTTTATTATTTAAGGTTTTGCTTCTGAGGGTTCTTTAAATTGCAAAAATATATATCTATTGCAACTGTTTATAACTACAAAATACTTTAGTACCAAAAATATTATTTAACTAGCAAAACTTCTTCGCTTCAGAAAAACTACGCATTACGCTTAGAAGTAACACCTGCATTGTTTCAGGACTCGGTTTTTCTCGTTCTATGAATTAGAAATATATCAATTTATAACTTTTTTATTTATAGACGGATTGCAATGAAATAAATCTTGATAGTAATATGTCCATAGATAGATAGCTATATACGGCTATAGCTAAATAGATGGTCAGATTCCAAAGTGCTATTCTGAACAGTAAATCATTTTAGTAATGTTAAAAATAAAAAACATGTTACAAAGTATATTTTTTCTTCTATGACTATTTTACTGTGATTTTTAAATGTTATTATTAGGAAGAGCCATTATTTTGTTGTGTCATTTAATATTGTCATTTATTTTTAGCCCCAGAGTTGGGTGGACTTACCCGACGTGCCGCGGGGTGCTCCAGTGCATTTTCAGCGCCTTCGCCCGCCGCCCACCACGAACCAGGTAAATAACTACACGGAGTATTGTTTACACAATTCATACAAAACATAATTGAATATATTTAAGTTATAAATTTCAAACGGAATCACGTATATAACACATCTAACGTGTTATCTCATACCCGATATAAGTAACAATATCAGTTATCAATAAACATAAATATAGTACACAAAAAATAACAATTGCAAACTCCGAAACTCATTAATGAAGCCTTAAAAGTGATTGTTTTCTTAATCAACTGAGTTTCTTACATTCATCTATTCGTCGTTACCAAAACATGTGTTAAAACAGAGTTAATTTATTTTGAAATTTACTCATGCATAACAGAAAGTAATAAGAGCATAAGAAATAAAATAGCTTTCTCTTCACTTGATAATTAAATATTCTCCGTTCCCGCTAAATGTGAAATGTTCGGAGTTCAAAAGGTGGAATAAACAAGCAGTTACGAGATATCTCGGTACATTTTAATACTCAGCAAGTTCTTTCAAAGCTCGCTCCCGGTTAAATGATTAATTCTTTTGGCGGTCGGTTTGAATCTTGTTTAAATAAAACACTTCCGAGTACGGTTCAAGATCGAGGTTGTCTTTTTTGTTTAAAACTTATCGTCACCAGATTATACAAACAAAAAATAATAAAAAAAAAAAAAAAGTAACGACATATCAGAATAGTACAAAACTCACCAAATAGTTCATTCATAAGTTTTTCCACTATTTTTTTTTCTTATCAAAGTTTTGTAATAGTTAATAGACATTATTAAGATTTAAATACCTATTACTTATCGCTAACTTCAACTTTACTCCTAAAAGACCACAGAAGATCTGATAAAGCTTCGCTAAGTTTGGTCTCCTACTACGAGTATAACACAGAATACGCCCCATGTGGGTCTATAGAAGATAACAACTTTCAAAGAACTCGTTCGCTCTTAACTAAACTGAAACTACAGCTAAAGTAACTGAAAGTTGTAACTGAAATAGATTCTTTGAGAATGAAATGTTTTTACTTTATTAATATTTTGCAATGTCTATTACGTCAGATGCAATAAACTATTAAATTTTATCTATATAGCTTTAAGTTCTTTACTGGGTTATGAAGTTTGGATTTCATTGCCTTGTAATGAAATGAGACGATGTGATCTAAAGGATTTAACCGGTTAAACTGCCATTCCAAAATATATTTATATCGTTGACACTAGAATTCACATTTCACATTTACTTGTACCTATCATAGAATTCGATATGAGCAGATAGCGCTACAGGCAAGTTAATAATAATTGAATTAATATGTTTTTTGTTTATTATAAGTTAATGCTCGATTACAATCCCGCGTGATAGATAGCAAATGGTCATTTTTTTACCTAATTGATTACTTGAAAACAAATTGCGGGAATGTTATCTGAATATAAATAAAAATTCACTGTCGCATGTATGAAAAATCATCACTTGAGAAGGGCTCAACGGATTTTGTTAATTTATTTTGTGTTATGTCCGTTATTGTAAGAACAAAGTGTGTATGAAATATTTTTTTAGAAAATCCAGCCGTCGTGTCGGAAATTTAGATGGAGTTTTTGTATGAAAATCTCAATAAAAATCTAACGTTGCTATGCACTTCTCATTTTCTTGATTAGTAAATAGCACCATTGTGAAGCCGGCGGGTCGCTATTAATGTATAAAGATTGACTACAAACAGAAGTGGATTTGTTCATTAAACCAAATGCTACTGTGGACAAGCTAGGTGAACAAGTTCCTGGAACTCTAGGGCGAGTAAACAGAATTTACATATTGGAATACAATGTTTGACCATTTTACCATATAATTATTTCGTTATTCGTGTTAATATGTCAGACCTTCGTGGCGTTATGAACAGTTATTTGCTACTGAAATAGATATGAGACTCCATGCAAAGGTAACCAAATATATGAGTACTTATGTAGTAGTTAGTATGGACATAAAAATAGTGGTAATATTTACTGCAATAAAACTCCACCTAAATCTTAAAATAGTTGCTAGAAAAATCAAAATAGATTCGTGTAATGTGTTCCAATTTGTAAACATACTATCTAGATATGTTTACCATTTCAACTTTTACATTCGGTAGATTGGAGTAAATTGGGTGTGACAAACGCACAGATAGACGCGAGTAAAGCTGTGAGTTCTTATTTTGCTTTTTAAGTATTTCTTATCACGCGTTGGTAGGTATTATCACATTACCAGGTCTAGAGGGTATATTCGTAGTAGCAATAATAATGATTTTTACAGAAAGAAAGGTCGCGATCAATTACTTCTGCGTTATATAGTCATTAGCGAGGGTGCTTGTAGTTTGAAGGTGTTATAAAATTGATTATCACCATTTGAATTTCATATCGCACTGATTCGTTAATGTGTTACAACAACAAATTAAAAATAGAGTAAAAAGTACAGATATTTTCCATTACTTTTTAACTGGACTCATCTCAATGTAAAATTTCCTGGTGCTTAATATCGCCTTATATCATCCATATTTGTTTCCTATTATTAAATAATCCTTTGGATATCACATTATGGGTACTTCCGTTAATTATATAGAACAACGCGACTTTAACATTCTTAACATAACTTTACCATATCACCATCATCCTTACACAATGGCATGGACCATGTAATTGTAATAGTAGTATAGTAATAGAGGATGCTTACAATCTCAACAGAATGCAATAGAATTAACCACGCCGTCTGCGCAATAGAAGTTGTGATATGAACGGGTCATATTATGTCAACCAACGACTACCCCCGCTGAGAGTAATGCTCTCTGTAACTATATAGGGAAAGAATGTCACTAAAAGTGCTTACTTTGGGACAAGTCTCATGTTTTGTTAAACAATAAAATATAAACATGTTCACTGTAGTTTGTATAAAAATATGACTTATAAACTTCAAGCACAAAAGTGAATTTCGTTATACAATTTATTTATTTTTACCTATTTACTGGGCCGTATTGTGTAACATTTAATGTTAACTGGCTAAGCTATAATTAAGTAGTTAATTTATCTCACCGTTTTCTACAATCCGGGTATAAAGTAGAATTTCTGTCTAACATTGAATGTTATTATTCCCTCTGCACTCTTCGTTGAATTTTATTTTTAATGCTACTGCAGCTTTCGGCAACTGGTAATATCACAGAAAATTAAATTTACTAACACCTTTAAGACAACTTAATCGAGGCACGATTTCAGTTGCCGGTCGACACATCATTATGATTTCGAGGCACTGAATGGAATACTATGTCACTCCGCAACGCAGTCACCGTTGTCACGACACGTTTTGCATGTGGCCACTTATCGCGCTTCGTTTCTTTGGTGCCTTTGTCCAATACGCTTTGACTGCGAAGTGGTATGGCATCGAATTATGTATTAATGAGGTCTATAAACAATACAGTATTATAGCTAAAGCATGGCGACGCACCAGAATCGTGTGACCTCTCTCACTCTAATCACTCTATCGCGACATAATGAAGAATGTCTAAACATTATCTTTTGAAAAACGAAATGTACGATCGCACAAAAATAACGGTATCCAGTTATCCTCCAACAAGACTGATTAGGATTGAATACTAAAATGAGGGTGAAAATAAATGAAAAGGACGTGAATAAAAACATCTTAGCGTAGCCGAGGGGCTTATTATGAAGGCAATATTCTGTTACGCTCGCTGAATTTATATTTACCGTTAAATGACATTCCTGGCCGTCGGCGTCAATTAGACCCACCACTCGCACCAAGCGAGAGTCTCCAGTAACGTATCTAATGAATACTTAGCATTATAAGATCCAAGCTAAACCGACTAAATTATGATCCAAAGTATTTTTCACTGAGTTCTACGTTGACCTGATTGATATTATCTAGCATTCGTTAGGGATTCGCTTAGAAATATCATATAAAAAATCAATATATACATTTGTTGTGTCACTATACATTTTAGATAAAATTATGAACATTAAAAAATACTCTGATAGTTTTTTAAGAAGTGATAAGAGATCTGTAAATCCCATGAAAAAATAGAATCTGTATACAATAACAATGGCACCCACTTCCGACGCAGATGACTAGAAACATTTATTATGTCATATCAATAGCTGTCCTGACCGAAAATCGTACCCTGGCCCCCTTCGCTCGGCAGGTAGGGTCACCAACCTTAGGGCTACGCAGAAACATTAGGCAATAGGTATCCCTAAAATTTACTTCTATTAAAAAATCTTGTATTAAAGTATAATATTTGTAATTGTTTGTTACATACAAATGGAAGAGAATAAACAATTTGCTTTAAATACCACTTTGAGGTCGCAACTGTAACCACACTTGAATCACCAAAAATTGCACTTGAACAACATATTTATAACCTCATTGAAAAGTAAATATACGGTCACGGGATACCCACATTCTTTTTGAATTTACAACATAGGGTGAAAAAAGATAATGAAAAGTATGTTGTGAAGTAACACGAGAACAACTCTCCTTTCCAACACGCCTATAAATATTTGATATCAAGCAATAATGTTCGCAGCGCAGACTACAATTTTCACTTTATCAGACGGTATATTCATTGCTTTATTTTCAGCTGACAAATCTCAGTGTACGCGTGGCCTAAATACAATATTAAACATGTTTACAATAAAGCTTATTTCGTTTATAACCGTTAAGAGTTGGCATCAACGATTCATAATATTGATAAAGAAGAAAACTAGATACTAAGATCTTACGAAATATTTACAAGTTAATAAATATTGTAGAATTTTATGAACTCATATACATATAGTGAAATTCGTATATCTATGAATCGAATTATTTGTATTTTCAGATCACCTATAAGCAACCCAGTTATAATTATAGTTCCGTACATCCGAAGAAAAAATGCGTCCATTATTGGTAATTTGCATGTCTGTCAGTCCATGTGGTTGGTTACACCTGTTTTTCGCCGATTTTTCTCGACGGACATTGTTTGTAACATAAATACAAGCAAAATGACTCAAAGACGTGACATATAAATAAATGTATTCTAATTTTACAGTTCACTTATTTAATATATTGAAAAGCTACATCTACAGAATATATATGTTTTTATTACGATAAAATAATACTACGAAGAAAGCAACAGTATGAAAATAATTTCGGGTTAACAATGAACATTTTGGCCAGTGACCAAGTCAATTAATTTTATTCATATATCAAGAATTGTATTATTTTATGGCGTTCATAGTTTTCTATGATACATATACTTTAATGTATATTACCTATATTTTGATTTAAAATATTTCAAATTATGGCGTTAATAATATTGTTGAAACTTTGAACGGAACTCCACCGCCATAGGGAGTCAATTTCCGGTAACTTTGAATTCAATTTAACAATCGTTTGTAACAGATTATTAGTAATATTAAGCACGAATAATTTAATAAAACCTAGAAGGAAATGTATGATAACAACTCATAAAACATATCTTACTTGTTTTGTAGAAAAATTGATTATTATTCCCGTTTAAATATGACTACCAAACTTAATAATTTTGAAACATAGAAGATAAAGAGGTAAATAACTGAAAGTTTTATTGACACAAATCAGTTAACGACAAAAAGTACTACAGTTTTTTGTTATACTTATCAGATAGCTTAGAAATGACAAAGTATGAAAAACTGATAATTTTATATTCAAATTAAATTACATTCTTTAAGTCCAGAAAGAGTCAAAAATAATTTGGAATATCTGCTTGTGTCATAACAGCATTTACCGATAATGACAATGTGATTTATTTTAAATATTATTAATTATTGAGGATAATCGTTAACACAACCATAGAAAAAAAGTAACAAAAACAAATTTGAATTCATCCTATAACGATTTAAACTTTTATAGATTCTTTAACATATAAATAAATACCTTTCTTGTTTTAATAAAAAAATCAAGGCTTATCAGACCATTATAACTGAGTCAATAACTCCGTTCTTAACGTTGTGGTCACAAGTAACTTCACGGAATGTTAAAATTAAAAGTGCTTACCACTGTTTCTCGAAAGCAGAACACAAAGAACTTCCTGTTTCATTGTTTAACTCATTAGAAGCTATGTATCCGGTTCAGCCGAACTTTCATACTTGATTACATAATAATACGCTATACATTGATTTTTTAAATAACTATAGTCTGTAAATTGGGTACATTTTCGTAACTGGCGATTTATTAATAAGTACTTACGTAAATATTATTAGCGAACCTTTTTTTCTTTAGAATTAAACGTAAAACATATTTTTAATATATTTTTTAATTCAAATAAACTAGTTATCTTACTCATAGTTTGCAGCATATTTACAATTGTACATTTTCAATGATACTTACATTGAAGTTCGAATTAATAAACTTTTTTCAAATAAAATTTCATAAATAGTCTGACATTTTATTAATGAAAGTTTTTTTTGTGGACTTACAGATAGTCCAGAGATTTAGCTCTACATAGAATAAACAAGGAATTTTACCTCTCTATAATATTAATACTGACAACTATATTTTTTTGGGGAAAAACGAATTCACGATTTGCAATTAAACATTAGTGCTTTGTTTTTTTTTTAATTTAAATGCAGATAGCGAAGCGATATGCAGTGCAACTGGAAGTAATTCTATGAGCAACTTCAAATAAGCATAGTTAAAATATTGTGACACACTTCAGTATAAATGTTACATAACAAATGACCATATTTTTTTTATAAAATTAATTATATTAGTAAATATCTTTAGTATTGCATTCGTTTTCTAAAAATTTTATATCTAGTTTAAGTTCAAACGCAGATCTCCACTACGTGAGATAGGTACTTATAGATCCTATGGTAAATCAAGATACACGAGGAATGAAAAATAATGACGTAAAATTTAAATTTCAAGCAGCGACAAACCAAATATTATAAAAGCTTCAAAGCCGCGCACGAAGAGGTCAATAAAAGTAGGTCATTTTCAAAGACTGAAGCTCTCTTGTTCGGAAATAGATCGAGAATTCATAGTGGCTTGTGTCTTAAGGGGACAGATTATTGAGGAAACGATGTTCGGAAACACGCCATAATACGCCACATGCTCATTCGACTCTTCCTCGTAAAGGGTTATAGGACGGAATTACGTTTCGAGACCAATTTTCCCCCATACCATTATTGCCCTTTTTGCTATGAGCTTTGCCGTATCGTTTATCTTGTTTAGGTTATGTTATGAGTTACCCCTTTGACAAAATATTATGAATACATTTTCCATTGATTGAGGAGCTATACGTTTCTATCCTAATTGATAATTTTCAGCTTGTGACGTGATAAAAATCAATATACTTGACCTACTTGATATACTGTTTCAAATCGTTCCCAAATAAAAAAATGGACTCGCGTGAGAGTCACGGTTTTACCGTAAATATATTTCAAAATATTTTTCAAATTCTTTAAAATCAAATCACATATTTATAATAAAAATAAAGTACTTAGATACCTACATATTTCGTAAAGGTTTTCCGGTAAGCAATATCTCATATATTTGTGTGTGACAAGTATATGAAAAATTTTCGTGTACTTATTTTATTCTTTGCATTTATTTGACTACCTTAAGTGATGGTAACCCTGCTTGCCGAATAAGCGGTCCTGGGCTCGATTCTTGGCCGAGTCAGCCATTTAAGTGACAAATAATTGTTTTATTTCAGGTCATGGGTGTTTGTGATGTCATATTACTTTATGTCCATGCCACATGCAATACTCTTATTAACACTCATATTAATAGCAACCTACCATTATTAAAAATCCCCACCTGGATGATTAGCCCACAGATTATTTTTTCTTTTGACAACTTTTTCAATTAAAAAAATCTGCCAATGAGGATATCAATTGAAGTAAATAAATCTCGTTACAACCTCCCAAAGTTAAAGCCTATCCTGCTTTTGTTTTTAGGAACCATTCGATAATCTTTTCTGCAATCCATCGATGTAACTATATACGATATATAATGAAGCGTTTTATGATCTCAACTTTCAAATTCTATCCAGGCCTTGCTTGATAATCTAGTAAAGCCGAAGATCTGCTTTTCATCGATTTATTATTATGAAAAGATGATGGAAAATTTCCTGAAGTCGGGCGTAGGATGTTCCCATAAATCGGTTAGAATAGGAAGGTGTAAATCGGATTTAACCTCCAAAATCAGAGTTCGTTTCTTTATTGTTTCCGTCGTTGATTGGGTCAACGAACTATGATAGACGGACAGACAGAATACGATTCCATTTCGTCGAATCTACGGTACTCTAAAAATTACATAATTTTAATTTTCGGAGTAATTCTCAGTTTACTATTCTGACGTCATTTATGAAAAAGTTTTAAATAATAAATTATTTCTTGTACTTCTTAAATGATAAAACTATATGTATTTTAAAAATATTTACATCTCAAAATTAGCCTATAAAGTAACATAAGTTGGGTTATGTTTTCAAAAGACCATGAAAATTAATATTTTAGCAGCTCTAAATCCGTTCACATTACAGTTTAAATTGTGTTATGTAGTAAAAATTCTGCAGAATTTGTGTGACCCCGCTTGCATCCGTATTGTACGGAAAGAGAATTCAAGTCTAGACAACTGAAGTGTTGGAAACGACATTTCATTTCTCGAATTCACTGTGAATTTTTCTCTAAGTGCGCAAAGCCAGAATAATCTCTATCGTAGCGGCTCTGAACACTTCGCACGCAAGAGCCGAATCAGACGTAGAGTAACCACACTATAACTATTAATACCTGAACGGATGCAAATTTATAGGAAAATTATTATCATTTCATTGTAACGAAGCCCTAAATAAAAATACTTGAATGTTTGTTTGTATATATGTCCATCTCTCACACCCAGTTTCAGACAAATAAGCTTGTAGGGTTTTTTTTTTATTCCCCTGTCCGGGCGCTCTCAGGCCCGGCCCGCGAGCTACAATAAAAGACACCCCCGGCGTCACCAGGGCTCATGGGTACTTTCATTATTTAAAAGGAACTAATACATTTTTCTTAATCTTAATCTAATACATTACTTATGTTTAGCCTTATATTTAGATTACAGACTTATGTTTTCTATTATACTATGTACTATTTTCTCTATATAATTGTAACTTATTCTATATTTCATTTTATGTTACTTATATTACTTTTCTTTTTATTATTTTACTCTTATGTCTAACATATATATTCCATACATTCTTTCATATGTTGTTACTTCCTTATTCTATGTTTTGTCTTATTTTACATATTTATTCTTATATCTAGGGAGTATATTTATACACTTTTCCTTATACATTTACTGGCTTATTTTACGCTTTACTTATATGACTATTTTTATTTATCTACTTTCTTTATCTGTTGTGTATTTTAATGCAATTTTTTGTATATTAATGCTAATATTTATTTTACCTTTTCTTATTTATCTACTTGACTTTTGTATGTCAGTATATTCTTTGACCTCGTATTTGGGATACAAAAAAATTTTTTTACACTTTGAGAACTAATTCAATATATACAATTATATATTTTATAGTTATATATTAATTTCTATTTATTTCTTTCTATCACCTTTTTTACTATTGTAGTACAGAAGTCTAGGAATATATTTCTTTTATTTTTGCCCTAATTATTTTGGCTATATTTTCCTCCTTTATTTCTGTCTGTATTTTGGCCTCTGTTTCAACTCTCAACTTTATGTGGACACCCACTTTCCCGTCCAGCTTGCTACCGTCTGTGTATATTTCTAAGCTGGTGCTGGTTTGCTGGTTAAGCTCTGCCTTGTCCACCACGCTCTGATAACTCAGACGCTTGAGCATAGCGGGATGCGCTCTGCCAGTGAAGGGTACAGATCCCTCCACCTCCCCGTCGCCCACTATCCGCCGGGAGTGCCCCCTCCGAATCTCGTAGAGAAGGGATGCTTCCCTTACTCTGAGGTCCAGGGGGAGCAACCCGGTGAGTACCAGGGCTGAGTCGAGTGAGATAGTCCTGTATCCCTTCACCAGCTTCTGCGCGAATCCGCGTTGCACTGCGCTGAAGGCTCGTCTGGACATCAATTTCTCCGCAGCTGGGGCCCATGCGCTGGCCGCGTACAGGATTACCGGCTCCACCACTGCCACATAGATCGTCCTTATGATTTCCTGCCCTAGTCCCCACTGCACCTTGGCGGCCCTGGCGAGCTGCTTGTACAAGCCAAGCGCTTTGCGGCAGGCGTTGTGTATGTGCGTGTTAAACGTAAGTTTATCATCGATGGTGAGTCCGAGCAGCTTGATCTCCTTTGACAGTCCAATGTCCACCCCACCCATGCTCAGACGTGGTGAGTCGAATTTCAATTTCTTGGTAATTACCATTGCCTTGGTCTTATTTGGCGCAAATTTGAGCTTGTTTTCGACTCCCCACCTCCGAACCAGTCCGAGGGAGGCATTGGCCTGCCGTTGAATTTCAGCCGTGGACTCACCATCAAACACTAACACAACGTCGTCCGCAAAGGCCTGACAGTAGTCGCCTCTACTTTCCAGCTTCCTCAGCAGCGGGTCCAGGAGCAGGTTCCACAAGATTGGACCCCCGATCGAGCCCTGGACACAACCTTTGTTGGTGGCTTTTGTACTCTCCTCGCCGGCGTATCGTAAATTGACACTCCGGTGGCTCAAGTAACTCGCCAGAAGTCTCCTCAGATTTATCGGACATTCTTCCTCAGCCAGTCGGACTTTTATAGCCGGCCACCAGGCATTATCGAATGCCCCCTCTATGTCCAACGACACAAGCACGACAATCTTCTTTTCAGAGAGCTTGTCGCGGATGTGTCTCATAAGGTCATAGAGGGAGTCTTCGGTACTCCTTTGTGGCATAAAGCCGTACTGGCGAGTACTCATCCTCGGAATGAGATGCCACTTCAGGCGAGTAACCACCAACTTCTCCAGGACCTTGCCCAGTACAGGGAGCAGCCCTATTGGTCTGTATGATCTGGGGTTCAGGTAGTCCTCCTTGCCTGGCTTCCTAAGGGCCACGACTGTAGCGGTTTTCCACACCTTAGGAAAGTGTCCGATTTCCAAACACTTGTTGGCCAAGGCAAGGAAGATCCTCTGATCCTGGAGAACCGCTCTAGTGCAGATATCTGCTGTGAGACCGTCCAATCCGGGAGCTTTCTTGGGATTAAAACTTTCCACCGCCATTGCTATTTCTGTTTCTGTAAATGGCGGATCCGAACATGAATTTTCGGTCCATTCGTTTACTTTTTCGGCTTTTTCGCGTATTTGGCGGTGGTAAGTGTTATCCTCTGCTTCCCGGTTCTCGGGGTAAAAGGTTTCAATAAGCAGATCTGCCGACGCTTTCAGGCTCAGGATCGTGCCATCCCTCATAAGGGGGTCTCAAGGGGGGGGGTCTCTTCCACTCTGGCTGTAGTCCTGCCGATAATCCTGTACACCCCATCCCACATACTTTCTCGGTCTTGCCTCTTACAGTCCATCCAACTTTTTGTCTGAGCGTCTCTTGCCATATTCTCATACAATTCCTTTGCCTCCAGATACTCCTCCACGATTTTCGTTCTCCTTACCGGTGCTGCCCATTTAATGCGTCGCCGTCTTCTTTTGGTCTCGCGTCTTGCTTCCTCGAGTTTTTCGGACTACCACGGCATAGTAATTCTCTGTTTGTTACTTAAGTGAGGTATATTTTCTTCTGCTGCTTTTTGAATATGTTTGATATATTGTTGGGTCTTTTAATATGTAATCCTTTGTTTCGTGTTAAATTTACCTTGAATACTATGCCGTTGTGGTCCGAGCTCGTCATTCCCCTCTCTACGCGCCAATCCTCTATTGAGTCTAGCATATTAAGGGAGCACGCAGTAATGTCCACTATGCTCGTGTATGTCTTGGTGCCTCTCACCGTTTAGCTTGCAGGGATCGGTTAGGTTCGGTTTTTCGGGAGGAAAAAATACCGCTGATGTCAGCATAGCATTTCTTACACACATTTTTGATGCTTGGGAGTGTAAGCAGGAAGCTGTCGGAATATTCTGTGACCTTTCAAAAGCGTAATGTTAAACGTTAAAAAAACTAAATGTATTAAATTCACTTTACCAAAGAGTTAGACAAGTGCCAACTCGTATTGTTATAAATAAGGTAGTGTTCAAACTAGTAAATTTTACCACATTTATTGGAATTGACGACCCCAAAGCCCAGTAGGTAGTGACCCTGCCTGACGAGCGAGGAGTTCCAGGTTCGATTCCCGGTCGAAGTAGACATTTATGTAACTGATAAATGTTTGTACTAAAGTCATGGGTGTTTGTGATATTATATTTGTGTTTGTCCATGCCACTCGCAACGCAGGGAATCCTAGTGCGGGGGTGTGAGTGTGTAAACGTTTAATTACTATAGACTCACGATAACAATGGAGTGCGCATATTGAAATATTACCGGTCTTAGCTCTGCTGCCTACGTTGTTAAGAAAGTGAAGCACTTAACGGACGTAGAAACAGCAAGATTAGTTTATTTTTGCTAATTTCACAGTGTGATGTCTTAGGCTTGTTGTTGTTGAGCTCAGCTGCTGACATTGAGTCGATTTTTATATTACATAAAAGAGCAGTATGCGCCATTTATAAACTCAGGCCTAAGGACTCGCTTAGATCTCTTTAACGAAATTGATATATTAACTGTTGCATCACAATATGTTTTAGATAATATTATGTACCTACGTTAAAAAGTCTGACAGTTTTTTTAAGAAGTTAGTTCACAATATCAATACTAGAAATAAGGCTAAACTGATTGTATCAAATTTCAGATCTAAAACAACTGGTAGCTCTTTCATGGGTAGATGTGTAAATATTTAATAAAATATCCGTTGCAATAGACAGAAATGCCAGTGTAAATTAAAAACTCACGTCATAAGCATTCTGAAGCAGAAAGGTTATGACAAACTTGATAATTACTTTAAGGATAAAACTTCATAAACATGAGTTTGATAATTTTAATAGGAGCGTTCTGTAACTGTGAGCAAGAAAAAAATCTCCTTGGGATTTCTTGCCGCTTCTTCTTCCGCGACCACTGACGGTAAGGATTTGTTTAAACGATGACGTAGTCTGACGTTCGAAAAATCTTTGAAAAAACCAACTTTGAATAAATATTATTTCATTCATTCATTTATTCATTCATTCAGGTTTCACGTGTGACCTGCATTATCATACATGCACATGCATTATCACCTGGAGGATGAGCAAAGGTAAATCGATTGCGATCTTAAATGAGAGATAAGAGCTATACAAGGTTTTAAACAATAGACATTGGAACCGAGAATTCCTGCAAAATTTAATTGGGAGCCACTTTAGATCCTTGCGAAATTGAGATATGCGATCGAACTTTATGGTACGAAGATAAAGCGAATAGACAAGTATTGCAAGCGCTCAAATTTGTTTAGGAGCTCCTCAGTGACATCCAAGAAACGCATCAATACAGTCTAGTATTGGTTGGATTAATGTATGTCCTAATGGAATATTAATTCTCAGCTAATGCAAGGAAAAGTGAACCTTCTGGTTGTCTTCAGCGGTGTCTAGTGTCCAGGATAAATTACCATCTAATATCTTCCCTAAGTTCTTCGCTGTATGTTTGTATATGTTATAAAAATACCAACATAGCAAACAGACGGTAATAATGGTAGATTTATATGGCTACGTTGATATTTGCCACCAATTATTAGAGTCTGTGACGTAGCAGGATTCATAAGATTTCAAAAGATCTGGATCACTTACTCACACGGATCAAATCGGAGATCATTGCGTCAATTGCCCACTTAGTCTTCCTTACTAAAAAATGACGATATAGATGCAAGGCACCTGCGAACACATGATAATTACATGAGATAACATAAGTAATGGAGTTAATGAAGACAGAAAATACTAAAGAGGATAAGGCATCACGTTGATCCCCAAGTCACATTAATCGGACGAATTGACATCAAGACGGACACGCTGCAGACGACCTCGGAGATAAGAGCTAACGCACGTAAAGGACTCGAGGATCTGAAGAATCTAATTGAGTGTGGAATTTATTATCTTTGGACATACAGTTATCTTTAGTTACTTTAAGTAATGCAGTGACTGTACCGAGATCCGAATGAAACGTCGACTACTAGAAGAGAGTAGAGATTAGGAAGATAAGAAGCTGAAGTGTTGTTAATGGATTATATGTACCAGAACTTTAGACAAAAAAATGGATTACATATCTTGGTAAAGAAATAATAGTCTCCTATTTTCAGGCTGGCGAAAAAGAAGAGGAAGGATATAGAATTATTGAAATTATGAATAAGGGTAGGCAGAAATAAAGTAAGGACTGGAGTAATTATTTTCATATATAGACTTTTTAACATCTTTCGCGGTTAACAGTTAAAATTCAAAACGAGACTATTTCGAACAGCTAATTTTTTTTTTTAGTAAGATCAAAATACATTCGACAAATCTCTGTATATTTTACATTTATTTTACTTACTTCAAGTTATTTTACCTATGCATATTATACATTTTCACAACGTTATTTTGCAGTGTCAGTAAAACGAAATAGATAGTCAAGTAAGCAAACCATGAAATTATCCTCAAAAGCAGATTATTTAAACGTATGAAAACGGAAGACAATAATCCTTTGCCTTCTGAATTTCACAAATGAGAATGTTCTTTTAGTCGCTAGGCAGAGATTTTCAAGTTACTTTTATTATTTACTGCACAATCCGCGCTGCGTCTACAAATTAAGCACAAAGGCGAGCTTTTCGTGAAGCGTCAACATTTCTCGGCTGAGGTTATAGAGCTACCACAGATATTATGTACTTCAGATATTAATCTGGAATTGTCATTATCCAAATAACATTCGAAATAATTTACAACTCTCTATATAAAATAGTTGCTGGCCTGGTAGAGGTTGTTCTGCGATTTTGTTGACCATGCAATCTTATTTTATCTTTAACATGCTTTGTTTACCGAAGCTATGATTTAAATCTAGCACTATCTTTTTATTATATATAAAACTATTTTATGATCTATCATTCTGAAATTATACCTTGTGTTAAAATAATGTTATGTAAATTATTTTTTCTGATATAAATATAGATAATAGAATTCTAAACAAAACTACCTAGATGACTAGATTTACGATGGTCATTGAACGCATGTGCGCTCAGAATATATAATTGTCTCTTTTAGTTTCACTGTAACCGCGTCTGTCTCTCTTTCTTAGTTAATTGGACTTCATTATTTATTTTTAACTTCTCTTTTTTTATTCTTAATTTGACGCGTGTAAATATTTTCTTGGGGCATTCGATTTTACGTAATCTCATAGCATATTATGTTCTCAATATGTACAAGTTAATCTAAGGTAGCTTTTCTTTAGAAGAAACTACATATCTACACTAATATTGATTAATCTATACAAAGAGAGTGCTTTTATCATTTAAACGATACATTATTCCGGATGGACAGAACGAATATATGTATATTGTACATGTACACACCGCACGATGTCCTCTGCGAGCCGGTAGTCTAACATAAGACTTATTTGCTGTTCTATTATGTTGATGTTCTATTATGTTGATGTTTATTTAGCGAATGTAATTAAATTATTATGGTAGTGTTAACAGTGTTTCACTTTTATAATTTGCATAACTAAGATCGAAATAAGAATCCTTTAAGGCTGGCCCACTAGCAATATATATATATATATATATATATATCTCAATTGTTAAACAAAACGATGAAGTAACTATAGCCTGTAATTAATATCACTTTACATTACTTTTTTTACATACAAAACAAATATGAAATTGTTAGAAGAATTTAAATTCTCGTTACGAATTCACAGCGTCGTGTTTGAGAACTCATGCCGAAACATAGAATACAAAATGCTCAAAAGTAATAAAAGATATTCGTTCTTCAGAAAACAAATTCATTTTGTATTCTACTTTACTTAACGTTGACGTGAAATGGACGGGAAAGTAATTACCGACGTACTAAGTGATGCTGTAAAAGGGGACAATATTGGGATGTAGAGAGGGTAGACGTTATAAGTAGCCTTTGGTCGCATATATATAATAGGAGCTTAACTTCATGCGCAGGATATGGAAGCGCAGATAGCCGACCGACTTGTAACGCTCGTAAGTGGTCGTAAGTGATCGAGGTACAGTCGTATACAGTCGGCAACTGCACGTGACCTCTTGTGATAAAATTTGTGAGAGCTTCCACGCTTCGGAAAATACGTTTAGGCGTCCGTACCGGTTCTCACTGAAAAAAGTTGTTCAACATTGTCAGAGGCCTTCAGCTAGTGTAAGAACTTCTAACTCTCGGAATGACGGACTGGAGCAGCGTGATACAGGAGAGACCCGTGCCATACCGTAGGATGCAATGTGTATTGTATAATAGACCAGCATTTAAAATTAATAATTCGTTAATGGTCTTTCTGCATTGTACAGCTCGCCTGCCGTAGGATTCGAACTCGGATCCTCCCCCCGAGAGGTTGAGGTTCTAGTCAGTCTATCACTATTTATGTTTTTGAAGGTTTGTCACTCACCATAAACTTCTTTCAAACAAAAAATTAAATTTATTTGAAACCAGTAGTCATTATGTTTGTTACTGATCAACATTAAATGTATTAATATTTATGTAGGTGGTAGTCATAGCTCAATATTTTATAGGTTGGTCCAAGGCATGGTCCATTTTTCTAATATTGCACGTAACCCTAATGTTTTAAAGTTTTGTGAGTTTTCGAAATTGATTACGACTTACTTTAGTGAAAGAAAACGTAAAGAAGAAACTGCCATACCTGAAAGTTCTCTATAATGTTCTCACACGTGTCTGAAGTTTGTCGCACTATTTAAACAGCGTATACAAGTCTTTACCCCACACTTCGTGTAAAGAACCGACTTCAGCAATGGGGTAGTTATTGATTGTGATACAAAAATCTGTTAATTATTATCAACCGAATATATTTATTTTATAGAAATATTATTTTTGTTCCATATAAATTATTGATATCGGCAGGCGCGTGGGAGGCGTTACTATGGTAGCCAATTTTATGAATAGGGTATTCTAAGCTTTGTTTAATATGTCCTAATCTAATAAAATTATATGTTTGTTTGCTTCATTCTTTATGATTACCTTTGCTTCTTGGCTTTTACTTTAGTGTATTAGTTAAAATCCGTACATTAATGTTTAACTATAGGTTACGGGAGATCGATAATTATAACACTAGACTTTCACTACTTTTTATTGAAAACCGCCTTAAATTACAAATAAAATATTTTTTTTAATCAACATTATACTTAAATTCCATGACACGCACTAAGTATCATTTACATTAAAAAATGTTTACTTAATTTTTTCACAGCGGTATAGAGTGAGAGAGATGCGAGAATCGGTCCCATGTTTATCATGTTGTTGTTACGTCATTCTTGTTTGTTTACAACAGCGAATCTCCGACGTGATACCATTTTAAATTTAAAATAGGTTGATATTATGCAATCTCAACACAAAACCGTCCATCATTTGATTGTAAATGTCAGAGGTTGCGTTTTAATGCTTCGTTGAATAACGTAAAATGTAGTGTTTGTTCTTGATGTTTTGGAAATAGTTTCAGTTTCTAATTGACTTTAAAAAAGTAATTATGTACGTCCAGCCTCAACTCTGTTGTTTATAAACCGATTTTGATTATTCTTTTTTAAGGGTCGGCTCAGACTTAGTCTACTTAATAGACTTTTAAATATTACAAGGATTTAATGATGGGTTCTGAAGATCAAGACTGAGAATTCCCAACGAAAAGCAATAATTGAACAGTGTTTAAAGATATTTGTTGTGGTGTAACATTAACATTGCAAAACCTGTTTATCATTGGCAATCTCAAGATCTCATGATGTCTGTTGGAGACTAAAATGCAACTCCTCAACGGATTAGAGTAATTCAAATATATATTGAGCTGTTTGCTTTTGGTACCGGTTAAGTTGCAAAGCTAGTTCTTCTAAACTGGTGATTAAAGCAACAAAACTTCTTAATTACTTCGAATTAAAGTATAACAGTGAGATTAGTCTGACTCTGAGACAGAAACTATTTAGTAATGGCTTAGTGAGACATAATGATTAAAATTAGGAGCGCTCGATCCGTTACATAATAACATTTTGTACCGTGCTTACTATGTACGCATATTTACACTTAAATAATAATTTAAAAAGCTTTTTTTTAAATATCAATTCCTGAAAGAAAAACTATATAATCATTCGAGAACGTGAAAGTTAATTTAATAAAAGTATTATAAGTTTACATATTAAAAAGTTTTTCACAGTCACCATAGTAAAATGTAGTAGGTTTCAAACGTGAAACACAATAGTTAATTGCTAAAACATCTTAATTAATACCGGAATATAATAATAATAAAATAGTGCGATGTGGCGGGATTGAAGCGTTTCTACTTACTATCTATGTGGCTTGGCCGATTTCAAAAATTTCAGTATATAACTCATAATATAATTTTTATTTCAATTAATTCCACATTATAATACGATTTTGTAGTTTTCCTTTCTGAAGTAGGTTTAATATTTTTTTCAAAAGCTAGTTATTTTAGAATCCTTACTGGTAAATGATTACAGACGTCCAAAGGCATCCGTCGAAAGATCTCGCCAAACCGTTTTCACCGGTACGAAAATGGGAAAAGCCGTAAAAATTATATTCATAAACTTACAAAATTTCTTTGTTCTTCAAGACAAGTTCAAGACAAAAAAAAGTTCTTCAGATAATTGTGTTAGCATGTTAACCTAACAAAAAAATATGGCATTTTAAACTAGGAAACTGCCCTCGCTTCGCTTCGGAAAAACTACGCCTTACAAAAAAAAAATGGTAAAAAACATACCTTAAACATGGTATTATTAAAATTGAATGGATAAATTACAACAAATTGACATGGGGTTCTCCAAAAATATGTTAACTGAATTCCTTCAGGCCGGCAAAGTACTTACAGTACCCACAGTACTGGATAAATGCGGTTTTCCCCTTTGCTTGTCTCTATTATAACACAAATACATATAAATATAATTAAAGAATTTTTATTATACCAAATCAAGCTCATACACATTTTTACCTGAGTGTAATTTAAATTCGTCCGTGCTGCAGTTTTCAATGGACGCAAGCACTATTACATAGTATAAGCCGATAAGCCAGCACGTGGTCGATTTATCGTTTTGAATAAATTGGAACTTTCAGCGACAACTGCCTTTTTAATGTTTATTAAAATTGACGAGTGTATCGTATTTAATAACTTCGTGTAATTTCAATCTTATAGTGTTGCAAACATGATTCTGTTATATTTATGTGATTTAGGATAATTGAAGATTAAATTAAATTTATGCTCAATGCAATATATTAACTCTATGTAACTTAATGAAGTTTAGCTCTCAAAAACAATATACAACAGAAATAAATAATGATCAAAATTTTGTTTGAAATATTCAAAACATTTGCTTTATTTAGGAGGTATACGTGAGCGCGTGAATAAATTCAGTGCAAATATTTTCACAAACTGAACCTTAACGTGGGTCCACAAGTTAAGTGCTGTAACATTTATGTAATCTTACCATAGCAGAAGTAAATAGATGAGAGGGCTTACACACCCATTCATACGTTCAATTACGTAGTGTGGGCGCATGGCGTATCGTGACAATATTTATGAAAGCTTATTTAAAATGCAAACTAGCATATTCGCTACTTGTAACTTATGAAATATGTCGCGTTGAGTTTTGAAACGTTTTATACTCGCTTAGACTACGATATTGAATGACGAGTGGGGCACAAGGGGAAAGTCTTATGCTCTTACTACGTAACCCCTTCACTGAATCATCTGAGAACGGTTTTATTCACCAGTTACCCCGTCGAATCTGGGTAGAATTTAACATATGGACAAAATTAATGAGCTTCGAATGTTAAAATATGTTTTATAAGTATGAGATTTTCATGTTATCACTTTGAGAAAAATACTCGGCAGCTTGAAATGCGTGCAATCATTTCCAACCCGAAAAATGTAACAAATTAATATAAATAACATTTCCGTTTTAAAATTACTGAAATGCTTCATCTACATACCCCCATTACATTCAACAACCACTTAGCCCACTTGGTAGTACTTCCTGCCGGGCGGGAGATCCTAGGTTCAATTTCTGCCCGGGGCAGACATTTACGTAACAGATAAATGTTTGTTCTCAGGTCATGGGTGTTTCTTATGTCATATTTGTATAACTCCAAGCCATCCATTATATAATAGAAAATATAAGTTTCGGCTGAAATTTTTGACTCAGTTAGCGAGCAAGTTCATCGTTTTCTTCTTGGTCGACAACGTTTCGATGATGCCTCTGCTGTTACGGATATACTCGCACATGGATGGCAGTCACCACTAACATAATGGCGCTCGTTTGTTCGATAACTGATTATTATCTTTATAAACGTATACGTGTATTGCGTTCATACTCTTACAGATTCATCTGAAACCTCCGTACAGCGTGTTTGCGTCATACAATCATCTTTGTTGCTTCATAAATATTTCATTAATTTTTCGGTCGACGTTTCTTACAGTTTCCCGTGTTCTACTTGTAAACTTCGGCTCTGACTCCTACTTTGAAAGTCATGAACTTAATTTCTCGAGATCCTATAATCATTTAGTACTCTAATTCTGTTAGTTGTTTTTTAACATACTTATTTTATTTTTTACAAACATATTTATAACTTTCAGGCTTAGAGTGTGAAGAGGTCCTTTAAAAATACTTTATATATGTGGTATAGACAAAAAATTCTGTATAAATATTTATATGCATTACTGATAAATTAAAATTGTAATTAATTAGTTGTTCAATTGGGCTCCCCTGACTCGTTTCACGCCTATCGAAGCCGTATACATTTTGAACTGGTTACAAGTCAGGTAATTCTTGGCACAAAATCTCAGATAAGTCCCAAAATTAGTCAGGCGAGCCCAGCTTAAGCACGACTTGAGTAAACTGTTATCTATTAAATTAAATTATTCGTCAAATATTTACATTATTATTCATTCACTAACGAACTGTTCGGGTTATGTTTAGAAATACTCTCCAATTTGAATTTCAAAATGTATTTATACCAACTTATTCATTTATTTTAGGCATAAAAATTACCAAAGAAGTCTAAAATTATAAATTAAATAATACTTATAATTTACTGAATGAATGAATTATTCCGAATAAACTTCATTTTAAAAATCGTATCCGTATAGAATAATCTTCTAAGTGAGAATATTTCATGACCCAGAATGTACTCTCGTGTAAGGGAGAATAAATATTGAATAAATATGAAATATTCTCGGCTTTTAAACTTGTAGACTCATCTTCGATCTAAATAGATCTTAGTGTTCAAATACTGAAATAAGATCTTTAGGTATAATTTTCATCTTTTTAGTCTTAAAATACTTTGCCGCTTATTAGTTCACTGTTCCAGAAATTATTTACGTGTCAAAGTTTTACTTTGAATCAAGTTACGTTTAATAAAGAATCTCTTAATGTCGTAAACATTATGCTCATCTTTGAATTTGAAAAGCGGCGTTGAATGTCGTAAAAATATAAAATTTCGTTCGATAAATATGTTGACCGAATATTTACATAATTATAATTTTCGTTATTATTCTCAAAAATTCTGTGATATTTCAAAGTGATAACAGGATGAAATGAAAATGGTTACACTTAAGTATGAAGAAATTTCACTTAATACAGCTGACGTATAGAAAAGTAACATGCAAATGATCTTACCAAAATTTTTTTTTTCGTTTTCACTATTAATAGGCAGCAAACTAATAGACGGTGTGTTGTTAAGTGATATTATGCTACTAAAATCGGTCCTCATCTATGCCCATCCCGAAGCTTCAGGAATGCGTTGGAAACTACAAAAAAAAGCGATAAATGCATTTGTTAATTCACTCTACAACATTTCAAGTTAAAACCATTTCATCGTTGATTTTGGAAGGAGGGTGCTAGCTGGCCAGCCAAGTCAGGGAAATCATCAACATAAACCACTACCGTAGCTATTAAATGACACGGTACAGAGTCCAACGACCTTCAGGACGAGGGACTAGGTGTCACTGATTAGTCTGTTGTTAATGTACACCATGAAAAAATGATTATTGCTAAGACCTATTCATATTTCTGACTCGACTATTAATACATATTGAACAAACTTTTTCTTATAGCGTTAAATATTAGGTAATGTATATTAAATCTCTTACGAGGCAAGACATCTAGATGTTCTAGTTACTTCTGTGCTCTAATTCCGATCCTTTCAGCTATTTCGGCCAACCTCAATATAAAATTCAGGACACCCGTTTCGCGAATGTACGATGACCCCTGTTCCATTGAACTTCGATTACCATGTTCTGAATAGTTTTATTTTTAGAAATTTTCGTTGTATGAAACATTTTTCATTGTATACTATCAACAAAAAGTATACTTTGTCCCGTAAAAATAATATGTCACACTAAAAGTAATCATAATTGTTATTGTTCCAATACGATTTTTAATAAATTATTTGGTTTTAGTACCAAACATTTTAAACAATATTTTTAGCCGATTGTTGTGCAAATAATTAAATTATTGTCTGTCACCTATCGTACACTTTCAACACAAAAAGTTAAAAACAATACATAACCAACATATTCGGTATCACAAATCGACAAACTAAATCCGACACGGCCACACGAAAAATACAGACTGTTTCCAATTACCAGTTTTGCGTCCAGATCGTACGGGACGTTTTTCTATTCCGACATAAAAGCAAATGTTTCCGTAACTCGGGTGTCCATTGCACAATCCCGAACTGAACCCGTTGGTGTTTATTGTACAACGGTTTATTTTATTTTATTTTATGGAAATATGCCGCGCATAGTTCGTTGGGTCTGCCAAGATTTATTGATATAAATATTTTATTATCGTTGCAGGTAAGCCGCTGTTTTGGCGCCCGGTAAGTTCCTATTGAATAATAACCGTATAATTCAACAAATTCACAAAATAGTGACAAAAATTGGGTCAACTTGCAATATAATTAATAACGAATATAGTGTATTGTGGAACATTGTGATAAATTACTTATTTGTACAGTTAATATAATACAAATATTGATCTTGTTTTTGAAATGAGCTTAAATTTAGCGTAGATTTTAGTAAGCTTCCCAGTAGATTGTCACTTTCTTGTGCTACATTGAGTTTTCGATTTGTAAAGAAAGTCGCGTATTACAATTCATAAAATATGGTAGAACTATCGTATGATTCGCCTAACGACCTGCATGAAAATAACTGAACCCATTTGAGGGTAAATTACTAGTAACCGTTGACATATTGGAATTTTATGTCAATAAACATTGATCTTAAAACTTAAATCGGAAAGAAAATAACTTGTATTTATTTAATCTTCTTACAAATCCTTAATCTGTGCTTTACAAGGGCCAACTAATGTCGAAAATATTATGTTTATTTCATTTAGTGTAAGTACTCAAAGTTTTAATTTAATAATCCGTTCCATGAAATAGAATCTGTACAAGTAACTACAGAATACGTAACAAATGGATACCGTAAGCATCGTACATCAGAGTAAGCTACAATGAAGCACCGGTAAGTCGTAGGATTCTCTTCACAAAACACCGCATACTAGTCCCTCGAATCACCACTTAACTTAAACATCGCTATAACAACACAATGAGACGTCATAGTTATAAGACCCCTAAACAAGGACCCAACAATTTTATCACACGTCGACACAAATTATCTTTCGAGATGTTCCCTTAAACGGCTCGTGATCCAATCGTTTATGTTAGGGTACCTAATGTCGGATCTCGGTCATGTAAAATTACTTATAGGTCAACTATCATCTGGTCTCTGTGAAAAACAGTCCCCGCTTAAATCCTTGTTAATGGCAGATGCTATTACCCCAATTATGTCCCTTCCGGGCGATATAATCTGACATCGAGTGTAGCTTGCGAATAGAATCATAGTCGGCACGAATTATGTAACGGATTTTTTTATTTCGTTTGCTTTGCCATTTTTGTTGTTGAAGTTTTTTAATATTGAAATTCCTTTTAAAATTACAGAAAATTTCTATTTGCAAGATTTGGGATCGTGGTATAAATTATTGTTCTAGAACTTCTGGCCTTCTTGATACTGTATTTTAGGTCTCCTTGACAAGTTTCCTTAAAAAGTGTTGTTTTACAGTATAAAGATTTCATCAATATTTACGTTGAACGAGCATAGTCACGATTGTACAACGACTACTGTATTTCATTGGTATATGTAACTATCCTCAAATAAGGCTAGCATTACCTGTAGCATAACAATATATTTGAAATAATATTATGTACGTTAAAAACACTCATTCTTTTCCTAAGAAGAGTAATGTTCATAATATTAATACTAAATAATAAGGCTAAACAGATTGTGCCAAATTTCAGAGTACGCAAAATTGGTGGCTCTTTCATGGGTAGATGTGTTAATATTTATAATAAAATTCTATTACAATTGATGGAAATAACATATTGTAAATTAAAAACTCACGTCAACAGCATTCTTATGCGTTATGCAGAAAGGTAAACATCGCAAAGCGATGGCGTAGTTTGACGTTCGAAAAGTATTTATAAAAACCAACTTCGAATAAATATTATTTCATTCATTCATTTATAGTATATTATTACTTAAGTTATTAGTTACACATGCATTCCTGGGGATCGAAATGAAACACATTTTCCACTTCTTTGTACTTCTTCCATATAAAAATTAATATAGGTTAGTGATTCTTCTTCTTCTTATTTAAGGACTGCGCCCTTGTCGGCGTAGCATATGAAGCCCTCTCCGCTTTTCACGATCGAGAGCCACTTTCTTAACTTTATTGTAGGTACGACATGACGCAAACCTTATCTTTTATCTGTTTCATATAACTGATTTTTAGCCAGCCTCTCCTTCTCTTCCCTTCTACTAGGCCTTCGATGATGTTTTTTTTTATAAAAACGTCGTATCGTACAAGGTGACCGATCATCCTGCCTCTTCTATTCTCAATTGTCTCTATTAATATTCTTCTCTCATTTACTTTTTGGTCGTATTGGGGCGGCCTAGAATACTCTCCCCAATCCCACGCTGGCAGAACAGGGTGTCGTAAGAGGCGACAGAAGCCGGCCTGCTTGGTGGTAGGGCTTCGTATAAATATTATATTATCAGTATTATTATTAAGTATTATATTATATTATTACTGATATTATTATCTTTCCGCGAAACCTGCCTGCTAGCTACCACCCTCCTGCTTGAATTAGCCGCCAAACGACTCGTCGTGTTCCGGCTGGGGGCTTGAGAGCCATTACTTTCTTTCTTACCTTCTTCTCAGTTCCTGGCCGACAACTCATCGGTGATGCATTTCTTCTTGCTGATGTCCATGGGCGACCGTGACCACTTACCATCAAGTGGTTCGTCTGCTCGTTTTTCGGCTATTAACTTAAAAAAAAAAAAACTCTCTGAAGCACTTCCAAATTGGTCACTTTTCTGTTTAACTTATCCTTTCCATCCCCCTCCATCCACGTCTCACATCCGTACAAAGCTATGCTCCACACATATGTATTTATAATGATTAGTGATTATATAAATAATAATCACATTTTAGATAAATAAGTATTGCGACGTTACCGTTACCCAGCGTTACCCATCGAGCCGGTATCCTTGACCCGACTGCCCTACTTCTCACGTCCTTTTATTCGCGGAAACTTCCTTCTTATCCAATTTTAATTAATCACATCTACTTATTATATAGAATACAGAAACAACCTTTTCAACCATTTAATGTTCTTAAAACTAAATAATGGCAATCTTTGGTCATTTCACATCAAACCCATGGATCCTCCAATTGGGAATGAATTAAAAAACATGCGTGACAGAATTATAAGGTAACAAAATATATCCAATCTCCAGGCCAATTATATAAAATGATACTATCGTTAAAATTATACAAGAAAAAATAATAACATTAATGCCAAAGGGCTTCCACCTATATTAACCTTCAAGACGTGTAAAGCCGAAAATACTGCTGTTTTGTGTCATGACGAAATTCGCTTCAATCAAATTCATTTTTTTTTTTGGTGACTAATATCTGACTATTTAATGCGTAACATAAATGTAATAATTATATTCAACATGCTATTCATAATTTAATAAATTATATGTGATATGCATCAGCTACAAGCGACCGCAGTTTTACAATCTAATTAGAATTCAGCGCACAGTCACTTTTCATAGCGGTGGACGCTTAATTTGTCGAAAATGCAACACCGTTACACAGTTAGTTATAGTGCAGTAAACCAACATGCCAAGTAGCCATTGAATGTTGCACCTCATTATACAGCAGAACGCTCGTATTGAAAAGATTAAACGGTTTTTTTCGTTTGTTGATTTTATTTACCGATGTAGCGCTTCAGCGCTAGAATGGGGCTTACTTCCCGCGTTTTATTGGCGCATGCGTCGTGGCGTCGCATCCCCGACTCGCGAATTGCGCGCCAGTCTCTATTGCGCAGTGCAACGCGGGACGCGCTTCACCATAACAATTGCACGATGATCGCTGATTTGCCGTCACTGCGAGCTATGGAGTTACGACTGTACGCAGAACAGCACGACCAGCTTTCCTATAGCCACGGCGACGTCCGGAATGCTTCTACCGGTACATTGTTTATTTGTATTTGTATGCAAGACTATGACGTAGTAAGTAGCAGGTACACGGGTATATCTGTAATACAAGCGTAAAGAGTTATGAACTCCAATATGACAAACAGAAGAATTATTAAACGCGGCTGGCTATATTGCCATTGCACATGTCTCACTTTATCCGCTTTTATGTTAACGTTATGCAACAATAACGTTACTACGTCATATGTTTTATTTCGATAAGTGGGTACTGCGCGTCACTGAAATGAGATATTAGATGCTGATATAAGTTCTTAGTGATGATACGATGATAATAAAAGGGTAGAAGTTGTCGTGATAGACTCGTAATGCCCTGAGCCGCCCTTGCGACTTGTTGCGTTTCGTATTGTTTACGTTGTGGGTTTCGTGTTTGTGTTACACTTTATGCGAGACTAAATGAGCGCATGCAGCGACTTAATGCTAAAATTAAGTTTTAATACTTTAACTTCCATTAAATTGTAAAAAATACAAAGTAATATCTTTTTATATTTAATTTAGTACAATACGATATATTTGTATTATTTTGTTACATATTTTACTAACTTATATTGCTCTAAATGGAATGTTCCAATCTGTCAAAACAGGGTATTGTATAGAAATCAATCTCGCTTTCGGACCATCTTTCTCAGTTACTACTCAAAATTTTACGTTACGTTACTTTAAGTTAGCTAGTTCTTTATACATTTATAAATAAAGTCTAAATTTCACCCGCATATTCATCCGCATAAAATGCTTATAAAATAATAT
>PDGT01000003.1:7172027-7206874 GCA_003671415.1 Megathymus violae | reverse complement strand
AATTTTACGTTACGTTACTTTAAGTTAGCTAGTTCTTTATACATTTATAAATAAAGTCTAAATTTCACCCGCATATTCATCCGCATAAAATGCTTTTTACATAATTACAATTTTACTAACTCACTGTTTTGCATCTATATTACTCATAAATTTGTGGTTGCCAGGCATTGAATGATTTACTTTACCTGTGATGACAAACAACCGTATTCATCGAAGTTTACGTCATTTCCTCTCCATTACAATGTGCGCACTCTAAAGTTAGATGAATATGACAGGTGAGTAACATCGATAAGGTCGCTCGGGACAGGCCGACCTCTACGCAATCGACTTCAACAAAGTATTAATGCGTACATACAATATCGCATATATTTTTCATTTCATAACTTCTTTAGGCGCACGACGGATTCTTTTTCAGGGCAGAATACGGTACTGGCCCGCCACGCTCTAGTCGATGACGATGTCAGCATTTGCACTACCTTTTTCTCATCTGTTTGTATACCGATTTTCTTCATTTCTATGTTTATTGGTTATGACATAACTATTGACAGTCTTTAGTGTTGTCAAAAGTTTTTAATAAAAATATAAATTCTCTATACCTGAATATTAAAACTATTCATCCACTTTTTTCGTTCGTTTTTTTCTCTGTTTTTTGTTTGATAGCTATTGATAAGCGTTAGTGTAATCCATAAAACAACTTGGATTTTCTTAACTATACATTTTCTATATCTATATATTAAACCGTGAATAAAAAAAATTGTACCCTTTTTTCCTCTCTTTGACAACCGATTTCTTTATTTTGCTTTTGTTTGGTGGCTTTTGATAAGCTTTATTTTAATCAAAAAAAAATTGAAAAACGTTTTTTTATGGATCTATAAATTCTCTATACCTATCTGTAAATTAAATAAAATTTGAACCACTTTTTTTCTTACGTTTATTAACCAATATTCTTAATTTTTTTTGTTTAGTAGCTTTTGACAAGCTTTAGTGTTATTTATAAAAAATCAGAGACAGTCGTGAGGACTGCCGACAGAAATGAAAATTTAAAACCGTATTTTAAATTTTCAAACCGATTGCAATATTAAAAATTAAAATTTAATAATTTTTGAATTAAAATTATTAACATTAATCTGATTTTCATCATCAAACTAAATAATCATAAAACGAATCTCGATATGAATACTGAAGATATTTTATAATAAGTGCTTGGCTATTAAAAAAAATATCATTATTTTTGTAAGTAAATATTAATATATTTAGTACTCAATGTTGTACCGCACAATAATCTGACATCTAAACAAATGAAATAATAATCATAACACTTTTTAAAGAACAATACAAAGTATACACACTTACAAACGATTCCTTAAGCATAAGCATTGTTGATGCCGCGGACGCGGAAGATTTTCCCCTACCAAAAATCATCTAACGTGACCAAAAGCTTTCGTACCACTTTTTCCCTCTCGGTGACAACCGAAATTCTTTATTTTTCTTTTGCTTGGTAGCTTTTGACAAGCCTTAGTGTAATCAATAAAAATTTGTTGAAAAGTCTTTACAATATATAAATTTTCTACGTCTTTTTATTATATAACGAGTACCCACGATACGTTTTATTTATTACCAATATTTCGACCCAGTTGCATGGATCGTGGTCATGGAAAAAGTGTACTATATCTGTACAAATATTCACCTGTAGGCGCACCTCGCCTAATGATAGGCGCCGACACACCAGTATCATAATATATGACGAGAAAACTTTCGACCATTATTTCTCCTGCGTATATCAATCGATTTTCATTATTTTTATTTTGTTAGAAAACGATTAACAAGCTTCAGTGTTATTTAGTGTTATAAAATTTTGGAAATATGTAGTTTAAATTAAATTAAACATTGAATATGTTCAAAAAAATTCCTGAGTGAATTTGGAGTAGATGATTTGTGATTGATTTAAGTGTAATGGAAAAATGTTTAATGAATCAATTAATGTCTGATAATCTTCACTACTTACTTTTTCAACGCAATCATATGTAGATGGCACAGATACTTTATTATTCTAATTTTAATTTTACTGTATTTAATATAATAATAAATTTAATGAATGAATTAATGTCTGAAAAATCTGTATTAACATCGAGCGTCATCCACTATAAGTTTATATGTCATATATTATTATATAAGTTAAAAATATATTAGAACTTGAGTGGATAAATAAAAAAGTACTTTATTAATAATTGAAAATTTGAACATGATATATAAATATAGGGAGAGTGTAACCTAATAGTAGGAATTAAATAATGAATCACGGTTGAATTTCAACCGCTGGGCGACCCCTGCTGTAAATATATAAATGTATAGTAATTAATTTGTCGGTTTAAGTTATTTGTTATTTCAAAATGTGTTTTTCACTCAATAGCTAAATAAATTCATTAAAAATTCCTAATACCATTGTTATCTGATTTAATTCATATTATGCCTATTCATTTACAGAATATTTTGTTACTATGCTCATAGATGTGATCATATCACCGCTTCCGATGACACGACTGTCATTCGTGTTGATACTCGAAATGTTTCATTTTAATATTTAGTACCGATAACCCACTTTACCAATTACCAATTTACCAATCGTTCTGTTTTATTTATTTTTGCCCGACACTTCATGTTTACTAAATAATTCTCATAATGCCAACCGTATAAATAGAGTTCTTATTTTAAACCATAAATCCTTAACATCAGTTAAGTTTTACGAAGTCAAATTTAATATGTAACTAAAAAGATAACGCGATCGTCGTGTTGCCAATTTGCAAACAGCATCTAATAACATAAAATATCAATACCCATCATGTAACATCAATGTAATCTAAATTATTATCTATATTGATATTATAAAGAGAGAGTGCGAATTTTATGACTGTGTATGTGCGGAAGGTATATCCAAAACCATTTCATCTATTTGAAAAATTGTTTTACCATTTGAAAGGTACATTATTCCAGGTGAAGATAGGCTACATATCAAAATACATATATATGTAATAATGAACTGTTGAAACCGAACTAAGTCGGTACGGGACGCTTATTTTATTATAGTTTTATTGTAGAATCTTTTGCTGCGTTTATTATTTACATATGAAATCGGATATAACCATATTTGTAAAAAGTGAACACGGCGTTACTATTGCAGCTTTTTTATTTTAACAGAAATATTATTTTCAATATAATATTTGCATACATCAAATAATACGATACTAAAATTAACCATGCAAGTTACGCGACCTCGCTTCTTCAAATATATTTTTTACGTTTACAAACTGATACCGGCACTCGAAACAATTGTTGCTCATTTTCATCGGGCGTTTTATAAATAACATGTTTACCCCACTTTATATTTTTTCCCATCGGTTTTCCAAGTTCTATTACTTTTATCTGAAAGAATTATTTACGCATCTTATTCCGTAGATACAACATTTTATCGCAAAAAGACACAGAAAACGAAAATGTTTTGGGTTATATCTATAATAAAATTTATTTCCCTTGGAATATCAAATGAAATTTAAAGATTTTACGTCTTTTAAGTAAAATGCTTAATCTCTTCATATTATCAAAAATACTTAATTTTTAGGTGGTGCTATCAAATCGAACCATGTGACTTTCAGAGTGAGAAGTATATCATAGTTGTATAAGATAGGCACTTACTTATATTTCATTCAAATCTTTTACACTTCACGCTCTGTAAATAATCATCAAATATCAGACTTAAATATTTAATTTTCTCCGTCATGCTGTCGTCCATAGAGGGTAAAAGGCTTGCTAATACCGTCCGAAAAATACGTAGGCAGTTTTAGTTGACTTTGTAGTCTAAGATTGCGATGGAGAGACTTTCCAATCAGCAAGAATTGGTTAGCGATTTGGTTGGATATTACTTAACCAGAATTAAAGGCCTCCGGCTTGTCGATCCTAAGTTTTTTGATGATGGATGATGGTGGTAAATAAAACAACAAAAATATATATAAAAACTAAAAATTCACCACATTTACAAAAGTGTATGTGTGTGTCTGAGTGCGTGCGTGTGCGTGCGTGTGTGTGATGATTCTTGAGTGTAAAGGTATAAATAATACTTACACTTTTGCGCAAAGCTGATGTTGTTTCTGACGGAAATTAGAGCAGGCTTATAACTTCATTCCCACCTTCTGCTTCTGGAGGATGCTGACAGCTTAATGTCGTAAATGAGAGTGATGTTTTCAACTTCAGCTCATTCTTTTATTTCATCTCCGTCCGTATTTGTTGTAGTTGGTCATGCCTGACAATTATTGCTACTACTATTTGGAACGAGATATGTAATACTTCAATCTGCAGAAGGGACGTCCGTCATCGATACCTCCATACCGCAGATGCGATACAGATATTATGCCAGACTAATATCGACTAAAACCACCACGGTTGTTCCTCCTCTTAACCCCTTGTCGGAATCACGGGTACGGTTTCGCTTACTTCCGCGATACTTATGGTGTTGATCCGTTTGGGAACCCTACTCACGATTGGGATGTTGCTGGAGTATCCCTATCCCATCTTCATAGGGGACGCCCGGGAACACCACACCCCTCATTGAGGCTTTATGTAACTGGCAACAGACGCTCCCGTGTCTATCGCTACATTCATGGAAGACGGAGGAGGGCCTAGTAATCTTCTTTCTACTTTACGTTATTCTTAGGCAACCTCCATTGCTTGTGATGCGTTCCACTGATCACCAAACATATATATAAGACCGATACGCCGCTGGTCATATCCGGATGATCTTAAATGTCGTAATGATATTTTTCCAAAGTGGGCATACGTAATTTTAAAATTTATAAAACGAATACGCCAGGTATATTTACCAGGTAAATACTACTACACTTGATGTTTATCACAAGTGACAATAAATTAAGGAATTGGAGCTGATTTACAAGCACACATCGTTCTGCCAACCGTCACCGAAATGTCCCTCGACAGTCCTTACGACAAAGTCGCGACACTTGCAACCACATCCTGAGTAACTCGCTCCAAAAAACACGAGCTTCGTAAATCAGTAGTCGACTGGGTGAAATAACAGTGACTAAAAAAACTCGAACAATTAAAATGATTAATTTAAATAGCACACAACGTTATATATATCATATGTATATTATTTATATACGTATGTATATAATATACAATATTATCTGATATATTATTAAGATAACCTGTTTCGGTTATATTGTGGTAGAGGCGGCTTCACCGCTGTCTTCTTGGTGGCCAAAGCGTCGGTACTAACGCTAGCACTATGATCTGAATACGTAGCGCTGACCACTGATCATGTGGGTCATCTGCTCCTTTTTAGGCTTTCGACTTAAATCGAATTGTGAGACCCTAAGCGAGGAACTCGGAAACTCGTAAGTGAGCTCCACCTCTCTAAAATTTCCATATTGAATCCTTAGTCATATTTTTCGTGTGGGTGATGCGTATGGTTTACTCGATCGTTTATCGCAACGTTACAATTTATTCCTCTTTATAAAATGGCCACGTACTCCCTATATTATACCCTTATTTTTAAAGCAGCTTACAAGTTCCTATGAAATGTGGTAGTTAAATATACAAAAGCTCTGGCAAAGGTCGCGGGGGTGAGAGCGACCTTTAAACGTTCGTGGGAAGTAGAAGCAAATAAAATTATTCTTCTCTGAACTTTTATAATATTAAAATCGATGTTTGCAAATAAATATATTACCACATCGACTTTTCGTACCTATATACGAAAAAACGAAACTGAGTGAATGATAAAATGGCATTACTGTTCACCAGGTATTTTTTACATAACATACGTTAATGCTTGACAACAATTCCACCTGATGGTAAGTGGTGATGAAATCTAAGATGTTGAACGCCTCCCTTGATTCCTTCCACAAAGTAAGATGACGGGAATACCGACGTAGGCAAATTATGACGACAAACGACGTTTTAGTTACTTATGAATCAAGAGAAATATTACTAGAGCTCTATTAAAAGTAGGTCACAATAGATCACCTCTGAAAATTACCTTCTTCAACTTATGTATCATTTCAAAATTGTAAATCAAACCCTGTAATAATATAAATCAATGTAATATGATATGATATAATATAAATCAAAATAATATGAATGTCCACGCAATCAATTTTACTCTTAATCACTTAGGTATTTGAGAAAAAGCTTTTGTATATAGCTAACATTGATTACCATTGATTGATTATTTATTATTATTATTGATTGATAACTATTACCCTCAATCAACATATGAATATTATATTTTAGATATATTCAATTAAACATCGAGAAAGTATATAATATAGAGTGAATAAAAACCTTCTATAAACGTGGATTAATATTCATGACCTCGTCATGGCATGAAAATTAAGAATTATTTATTGCTTATTACATACATACTCAACCAAAATGTTATTAAGAAGAATACAACAAAACGTGTCAAATTGGAACTATATTATGCGTACAGGAAAACAAAACGAATAGTTACGTCTGATATTTTCATTCATTTCTAATAATAGGTACATTAAAGTAAGCTTACCCTTAAACTTAAATTCAATTCAATACAGATGCAATACTTTCGGTCTAAAGATCAAATATTTTTTTGTAAGATTTTAGTTTTAATCAACACAAGTATAGCAAAGACCATGCATTCAATTTAACTATTATAATCTTATAACGTGCGACATACTTCATCTTAAAACCTAATATTCTTATTTAGAGTGTAAGAAGCTCCAACCAACCATGGATGCATCTCAACTTCCCCGGTTCGTGATGAACCCTGAAGCAATAAACAAGGCTATGGCGAACGTTTCCTCTTATTGAAGGTCGCTGGGCTCTGTATCATCCAGTATAATTACAGATTAGTACCGAGCTACTCGTGCGTGGTGATAGGGTGTTTTAACTGCCTGACTATCTATCACTTTTATAGAATCCTTATAAAAAACATACAGACAAAGATAATTATGTGTAAATAAACAGAACTATATGAAGTTTACAATTCACAAGTCATTGATACGACAAAAAAAATCAATTTCATACAATTCCGCTGGAAGCCCGGAAAGATGATATTTCAAAAATATAGATAAAAACTTTAAAACTCAAGAACCAACTTTCAATGACATCTATTCTATATATTTGGTTAAATAAAATCTTATTGTATCTTATTATCTGGCGTGTACCTAAAGGGGCTCTATCCTTACGCTTCCAGACATCTTCCTATGCTCGTCTTGTTCCCTTAAGCTGAAGGAATAAGGCAACGGTCCTATGTCTTAGAACTTTAAGATTGCAGGTTATTGGTTTCCCTACCATCCATACTAACCCAAAAGTTACTTGTGCATGGTAATAGGGTATTTTACCTGCATTGCTAACTACCACACTTTTTTTAACATATCTCGAGATATTTTTCATCACAGTAAAGTGTTTCAAAAGTGATATTGTTACGTTATGAGATTGAAATAAATGTGCTCTTAAATCATTTGCTATAAGTATATGTGTTGAATATGAATAGTATATGGTTGATAATATGAAGATTCTATATACGCAATACACTGTACCTACTATCAGAGGTAATGATTTGAAACCTAGAGTACAAAGTGCCTATATGCTTAAAACCCTCGATACTAATTAAATCAGCATTTAGCTGAATGACACAAAGACCTGCAACAAAAGAAACCTAGCGATATTACCTATATTCGTTTTTAGCGAGTAACAAGAGTTGCGGACGTTGTTTGGTATTTGAGCATGAATGGAGTCCTTTATACAATTTCATCTGTATATTACTATAACAGCATCACGTAAAAACAATAAAACTACTGGCCGTATTGGGGCGGCCTAGAATACTCCCCCAATACCATTCTATCAAAAAAGAGTGTCGTAAGAGGCGGCAGAAGTCAGCCTGCTTGGTGATAGGGCTTCGCGTAAAGATTATATTATCGGTATTATTATTAAGTCATTAATATTATTACTGGTATTATTATCTTTCCATGAAGCCTACTTGGCTAGCTACCACCCTCCTGCTTGAGTCAGCCGCCAAACGACTCTTCGTGGTCCGGTTGGGGGCTTGAGAGCCAGTTCTTACTTTCTTACCTTCTCCTCATTTCCTGTCTAACAACGCATCAGTGATACCATTGGTTTTGCTGATGTCCATGGGCGACGGCGACCACATACCCTCAGGTGGCTCGTCTGCTCGTTTTTCGGCTATAACACAAAAAAACGCGGTAATTGGATCAGAATCTTCCGAAAATATTTCATAACATAGAATATAAACCTTTAAAAAGTAAAACTTAATACAATAGAGAACTAAATAATATTTAAAGTTTTGCGAAAACAGATTTGAGTCTCATAAATAACAGACTAGTGAAACAGTTCGAGGCAGGACCGTGACTTTGTGAGGTTTATTAATAATGTTTTCAGTGCGCGATTTCAGGATTAAAAATATTTTTTGAAAGAGAGCGGAGATGTTCGTAAATTTATCTTAATTAAGGCTCCGCTGTTTTAGAAGATAATATCTTAGAATTCAAATCTCTTACTGACCGTTTTCCTTTTAATAATATAAGCTTTTATAAAATCTGCTTTTGTTTACAAAAGATTTGAGAAGCGGTGATTAGGATTTCATTGTGGCATTGTAAATGGAACTACGAGGTAGTTTCAAAATTTTCCACCAGAACATGGTGGTACAAAAAAACAAAGAAACAATATTTACTTTTACAGCCTTAAGGTCGACGATGATTTAAGAACAATCATCATCAAAGATATACTAAGAATAAAGTGGTGAAGCCACTTGTTTAATAACTCTGTACCGCTGAAACCGAAACATGAGAATGATAGATACCTTAACAGGTATAAAAACTGAACAACATGCACAAGTTCATTCGGAAGTGATTGATATAAACCTCAGCAATCTTTAGCTAGTTAGTTTTCTTGCAGGTGCACTAATACAAGGTAGGTTGGTTCGGGCTCAAGAATGGTTGGATTATCTCAAAACTTTATTATCTCCTTCGTTCGATAATTATGTCAAATATTATTATGTAGGAGTTTCAGCAACGGCAGCCACGGTCTCAGGCGCACCCACGCCTACACCTACGAACACTACAAGATTTATTTCCTATGGATAACCTAACACTGTAATGGCCGTAATGGGTAATACGGAGACGTCATTCGTTTCCTGTCAATCTGTGAGGGCGAACCCAGATGTCGACGATAAACTTTACTCCAGGGTTGATACATTGTTGAACTGCTTAAGTAATGTAGCATCGCGACGTAATGTCACAGCGAAGTAGGTGAGGTGAAACTATTTCCTGTACCTACTGTACAAGTATTGAACGGCGCTATGTATCATGATATATTATATGTTCTCGTATCTTTATGATACTTTAAGTTTATTGCTTTTTATTATTTCTTATCTTTCCTTGTTTTATATGTTTTATAATAATATAACCTTAATGAGATTAGAAAGAGGACAAAATATATGAAAATAAATACAAAATAACTTACACAACGGGCATAATAATCAGAGATTTCGAATCTGGATAGGAATAAGTTAAAAAAAATTCAACCCTTATTGTCCAATATTTTCGAATAACTTCAGCTATTTGAATAATAGTATTTTTTTGACTTTATAATAAATATATATTAAAACACGCATATTAACAAAAATTAGTGTACTTGTTGTAGGTGCATAATAAAAAAAAATATTAACACGCATCAAGAATGAATATGGCAACATTCAATCGTTCCAAATGTTTCCTACATCTGTTTAAAATAGTTTATACATTTTTATGGAATATGTTTACATAAGATTTTAGATTTTTTTTTTATTTCGGGTATTTTATAATTACGGTTATGGACATTCATAGCACCCCTAATATGAAGACACTGGTAGAACAAAAAGCGATCTAATCCACAGCTCGGGCGCCAGTGGGCGGCGGACGTCACTAGCCCACGCGTCGCGCCGCCCACTCCTCCCACTGCGAACGCTTCAGTGCCTGTAATGGACTCCGTGTCACATACATATTTACAGAATATTAGCTTAATTATCGCTCATTCACTAAAACACCATGTATTGATACCGTATGTGCGCTGTTAAAATTCATTTGTCAAATTGAGTGTGGTGTAACGACAGAACGATATGGTTTTAAATTTAACCGAAATTTGGAACGTGAGGTGTCACAGTCCGAAAACATTTTGTGACTTGCGTTTGCTTATAATATTTTCTGATTGAGATCATTATAATTTTTCGTCTCATTATAATATTATTTGTAAGCTACCCGTTATATTCCTTCCATCTATTATTAAAGTATCTATATATCAGTTATTCGTGTATGCCATAAATACAATTATTGTGTATAATTTATATTTAGCTTTAATTCAACGAAAATGAAAAATATTTGTACTTGTCATTTGTAATATTTTTGAGTCAAGTACAATAATATGTTATTATAATATTAATAATGGATTTAATTTTTATACTCTCGTTTATGTTGAAGACAAAGTTACTTACATGTAAGAACTCCATATCACAGTTCTCTTCCTGACCAGCCTTAAAGAAGTTGTGCTACACTGTTGTGAGAATTCCTTTTCTAAGCTGATTTGAATTAATTATAGTTATAGTATATTAGGTCCAAGATTATCGGCGAAAATAACACGAAATAACTTTTTATGCAATTAGGTTGTATGACAGTTTGCTTATTTCTAAAAATAGCTTTTTTACACGTAATTTAATTGATTATTGATTGAACAAGGAAAACATTTTATTGCAAATCATTTATTTTTTTAAACGAAATATGCACAATTGATTTCAATGTACGCCATTTCACATTAATTTATCCTTTTGTTAAAAAATCTAGGAGCGAAAGAAAATAAATTCTTTGAATGCAATTTTGACTGCGTCATCGAAGTTGAATTTTTCCTTAACAGGAAATGGCCTAAATTCCGAAAAAAAGTTAAAATTTATTACAAAAACAAAATGAATCAGTATTTACGTGTCAATATCTAGAGAATAGGATGCAGGAGGGATTTTCCAGTCCCAGATTCTCTAATTTGAAGTTAATCTGTTGTCTGTTATGCGGTATGTCACTATGCCTTGTCCTCAAAGAGCTATGGACTTAACCAATTGATCGGTCTCGGTTGTTTCAAAGCGAACTATTCCAACTTTGTTGACAGTACATAGCTGCAATTATTGTCTGACCTGATTTTCAGAATCTATACTAGATAAAAGTAGCGCAGGTCTACCAATCACTCATCAGTCCTCTGTGTGGACATTCGCGTTGAGCGAGGTTTGGCAAGTTCTTCGGGGTTAAGTCTTGTGATCAACGCTTAAAATTATCATACAGAATCCATTATATATCTGAACTATTGCCCAGAACTGTGTCATTGGAGAAAGATATTGCAGCACTCGACGCATATTTTCTAAAGTTCTTCACTTGAGTCATGCGATATCTACTTTTCAATTACAAGTATACTAATGTGACTATTTAATCAATTTGCGACAAATTAACTAAATAATTTTCGTCATACACACTGAAGGCTGTTGATATATATAATCAGAGAATTATTCCAATGTAGAATGGTTGCGTTTCCACTATTCTCTTCAATTCTTCTTTATAGACTTGCGGTTTTTGGTCACCCTCAGGGCCCATACTTGCAATAAAAATTGAGAACGGAAGTATTAACAACAAAAATGCTTCGTGCGTTCGTTAGCAGTGGCTAGTTCAAATACGTAATTTTTTGTGTTATTATCATTATCAAAGCTGGTGCCACGAAAGCAGTAACATTTGAAAATAAGTATTCAAGATTCAACAGTATATATATAATACTTGCAATAGTATCATGAAATGATTAAAATAAATCTACAATGCAATGAAATTAAATCAAGATATTATGTAAACTTTCTAACAAAGGACAAACAAAATCGAACCTGATTCTTTATTAAAATCATTATATCAAATTAGTAAATAAACATACCAAGAAAGTACTAACATTTGCATCCCGGGATGGCATAAAATCATTAATTCGTTGTTAAAAGGATGTTTGCAAAGTGTCAATTCTGAGTACAGGTCAATATCGGTCTCGACAACTTACTCTAAAATCATAGAGAGGATTGCATACAAAAGGCAGTTATGTAACGTATCAAAATATTTCAAGTGTGGATTTCGTGCTGAGAAATCAATGGATAAGTTGAACTCAACACTTATCACCAAAAATACGGGAGAGAAGTATTGATTCCCGTTCTTTTGGCATGTCTTTAGAGCGTTGGCTGTAGGGGAATCGTCTATTATTCATTTTCTGATTATCTTATTCTCCTAGACCGTAAGTGAATGCCTTAAGTGGAACGGCTTATTGCGAGTCCGCTCGGATTAACGCTATTATTGTTGTTCTTTGAAGAATTGTACAAATTTAACCTCAAAAGCCGACATTATTATGTTGGCAGGTGATCCTGTTTTACTGTACGGGGTTAAAGACACATTAGCTGGTAGAAAGTACACCGCCGTTATTGTCATGTAACAGTCATAAAATTGTTAGAATATCTTCTGTCACTAAATGTAGCGAAGACTAAATGTATATGTTTCGAAAAATCTGCTAGCAGACTATTAACAAACATTAAAAGCACAATCGTTAGCTAGAAACGTAATTCGTTCGATAGTAAGAACTTCAGCTGTAGCGCACCGGATAAAATGGATAGTGCTAAATATCTCGATTTCGTCACACACCACAAATGCACTTAGAAACCACATATCCGAGCAATTGCCAAGTAAGAAATAAGAAAGTTTATTTATGTGGTTATCAGGATAACAAACCAACACTGTAAATAGGAAGTAACAGAACATTAAAAATAACGGGATTTTTTAAAGTAACTTCAATTAAGTTTTTGAAAAGTGCCATACACTTCCATGGGATAGCCATTGATGATCCTTACGGAAAATGTGATTTATCATCCCTTTTTAGTATTTTACTGCATCAAGTTATCTTGGAAAAACGAAAAACGACCTGTCACTAACAAGAGGCTGCAAAGATACACAGCTCCCAGATGCAACAGTGCTCTCGTACAAACCGGCTGTAAGATGTCCAAAATCGCCTGTATTGAGAAAACAAATATTTTCGGTCTTCAGGGACGTAATTATTTTAGCTTAATATTGGCAAGGTTAATGTTATATGCAAGTAATATATTTTACTCCTGTTGACAACCTGGAAAAGCTCACAGTACAAATTAAGTAGAAAAAACGGTCGTATTAACGTTAAAGGAATTATCTTTAATTTAAAAACGAGTGTTATTTCAGAATACAATACCTTAACAAGCTGAGCTGAGCGCATGAGTTATTGGTCTCGCGTAGCTTCCGTCGTATTAATCCTAATTTTAAGCATACATATAATCACATCTTACGGGTATTACCATTTTTTGAGTATTGATAATAGTACTTTGACAAATAGTTTAAACTGGTGTAGTTTAAATTGTACTCCGTTTAAATAGGTAAAGATTTGAATCATGGATTATTATATGTTTAAAAGCCTTATGTATCTACTTACGAAAGCTGCATAGCTATGTATTTTAGTTTTAATTATATGTTTAAGCAATGGATGTTACTATAAGTTGAAATAATAAAAAAAAATTTGATTAATAAATAAATTATTGTAGATATTACTCATTAATAAAAATGAAACATCGCAGGAAACTTCATTTAGCTTGTTTGCTTTTCGGTGTGGTAAAATATCAAACTCCCGCTTATCTTTTTAATAAATTGTCCTGGATGTCAAGTCAGAGGTCATGCAACTCCCGACAGCGAGCAAAGCAGCTTGTAACCCAGCAACATAAGACAGCTGCTTTTAGAGGTAGTTTCCGTTACGCTGCATCTAAGTGTTGGAACAGTATTCCTCCACCTATAAGGAACCTGCAGAGTATTTATAGATTTCGAATCAAACTAAAAGAGTATTTATTTGAACATCAGAAAAGGCAGGAAACATTAATACATGACACAAGTGCAATATAAACTGAATAATACACACACATACAAACGCACACACATGGAGTCGCACTCACATAAACACACACACACGCACATGCGCACTATCACATACATATATTATACACGAACACAATACTTTGTTTTTTAAATGCCAAATTTTAACATCAAAATATTTGTTTAATTTAAGTTTATTATGTTTATTATTTAATATTAAGGGTGGGACGTGTATGTTGATATCAATCGTCCGAACTGCACAATTATAAATGGGTCACTCTGAAAACCAGCGGCCCCGGTTCTTCCGTGACCATATGCTGATCGTGAACCCTTTTCACCTATTACGCATACATACTATTATGTCATAGTTTTAAGGTTGTAACATATAACGCTGTAATAGGTTGAAATAAATATTTTCTTTCTTCTTTCTTTCTTTCTTTCTATGTACTTAAATTTAAAATGCCTTGGTTACCAAAATACATTGTCGTAAGACATCGCAAACAGCCAAGACGAATAAACATATATATGTATGTTACATAAAATAATGTCTATTTAAGCCGGAAATCAAACTTGGGAGTATTTACTCTGCATATAGGACTACTACCATCTGCACGACAATATCATTGTATATTATTGACTAAGGGTTTCTCTGATGTCTATTTTCGCTTTGGTATGTTTTTTTTTACATAACTGCAATTGCACTTGAAACGGAAATTGCATCCGCGGCTGTATTCACAATCGGATATTTTTTGAGACACGAGTTGTTTATTTGATGAGTTAAGCTAATTGTTGCATGTAGTTAATCGCGAATACAAATGAGGGACGTGAAAGGTATACGTATTTCGAGCTGAATTTTAAATCCTTCGTTTGCAGGCGAAAGGTTTTCTGAGTTATAAAGCTATGCCATATAATTAAACTTTTCTCCCGGCAAAGGAAAATCGCGGTAAATTTTTCAGCAAAATTGTAATGTATGATATTTTTACGAGGTGTTTAGACATTTGTTCAACAGAAAATCTTTTGAGTTAAAATCTGCTTGGTAATTTAACAAAAGAAAACGAATTTACGAATTTTCATTAAAAATTTTAGTGGCTACCACTTAAAGTTGAACAGAAAGTGTGCTTAGCAAAGTTATAAACACTTTGAATTTTCCAAATTTCAGCGAATTACAGTTTAAGTAAACATGTAATAATAGTTCTAGTAGCAGGAGTAAACAGTTCAACGATTTACCGTAAGCATGGAGCTTGATAGTTAACTTTATACAAACTGACACTTTAACATTAATATCAATAAAGTAACAGTTTAAAGTAGGTACATACATAAAACAGTTATTCGTTAATCATAGTATATCGTCAAACACTTTGCTTAGAATTTAACAAAGCAAATACCAACTAAAATTGAAAATTCAGTCAACGAAATGAAACAAATGCAACGTATGCACTGGCTATATTTATGAAACATTTTCAGACAGACTATGTGTGCTGTTCTGTTCACGTATGCACACCGCCACACGCCTGTGTGCGTTACGTAAGTGATACGAGCATCGTAATATCATTACCCGACAATGCTGGCCGACTGAACATACCCATACATTATTCATACATTTCATTCGTTTACTAAACCCTGAAGTTACGAGTTGGTAACCGACAGATTTATACACCTTCATGAGGGATAATATCGTTCATATTTAGTTTTATAAATCCGTTTCATGATGCGTGCGTTTGTTCAACTTTTCGTTTTATGAATACGGCAAAGTGTTTTTTTTATTTGATATTCGGTTTTTTTATTTGTTTTCTTTTTGTTACTTGTGTTTGAATTTTGATTAACTGTAATGGAATGAAGAATGCTTAATTTATAAATAAATAAGTCACCTCTCATTTGTAAAGTCCTTGTTACCAACACCGTTAAAACCGAAAAATTATTAAATTATATCAAGCAACTTTTGACAGCAACAATTAGGAACTATAATGATACAACTACGTTTTTGATCTTCAAACACTAGTCACTGCTTCAACTAAATAATACGTCAATGTTTACTTAACGCTTATATATGGGTCTCCCTGCACCTAGTGGATTCCCTGTGTTAGTTCCAAAGTCGTAGATATTTGTTACGTGCCTAAAACGATGAGAAAGATAAACGATAACAGTCAAAACGAGACCAAATAAAAGGTTTATATATGAGTGAATCGTCTACGTAGGAAAATTTTGCACTAAGTAACTGAGAATATATTGACAGGGGACTCTGTCATCACAACTGTCCATAATCATAAATAAAAAAATACTGGACTAACATGTACTAAAATATATTCAATATTTTGTAAAGAAACAACTGTTTATTACCTCTTTAAAAGAAAATGTTTAGTAAAATACACATTACAAATAAGCAATGAATAATATCATAATTACCTGGAAAACGTGTATTTTATTTGAATTATTATGCCTTCTAAATTACAGTCACGCACCGAGCACGACACCATTTTGGAAACAAATAAATTTGACTTGCTTTGATTCGGGATTGTGTAATAAATATACAAAAGTCACAAGGACAAATATGAGGCGTGTCTCTACAATCGTTCGCAAAAACATGGTTTTAAAAGTGTTTTATCAACGTTCTCTTTTTTTTTATAAATTCTCGCTCGCATACCCCTGCTAGTTCCTTTACATGAAGATTCTAGGTTTATATTCTTGGAATTAGCATGGGCGTACACAGAATTGAACATCAGAAACTACCAAGAACAAAATTTATCAGCCACATTCGAGTAGGGCTTGTAAATGAGAATTAAACCTAGTGCCCTTCGTCCGGTAACTACCAACTAAGGTACGGGAGAGGGGGGGTTTCGACAGTTACTAGTGTGACTACCACAATTTCACCACAACGGATTTCTAATTTATAGAAGTAATTTTTTCAAGGTTAAAACCTTTATGTTACTTAAACAGACAAACGAAATTTCTGACTTGAACTGTAATATTGAAAATTAAAATAATGTGGATTACCACCCAGAAACAAACATCTTGGTGGCATTTAGCAATCGCCGCGTAGAACGTAGAGATCATTGTTTTGCAATAGAAGAGCTTTGAATCTATTTGGATCGTAATTTATTTGGAGAGGGTGAGCTTCAAGGAAATTCGTAAGCCATTATCTGGTGTTTTGATTCTGCTATTCGGTCTGAAGACATATTTGTATCACGTTTTATTATTCATGTAGATGTATTAAAGCTTTTTTATCTGCAAAAGGTACTCACGATTTTTGTGTTTTTTACCTATATTTCGATCCAATTACCATACCATAATAGTTTAGGTACCATACACGATACTAACAATATCTTCACGTACTGATTTTAATACTATTTTCACCTGACACAAAGTTTATTATTAGATCCTAAGCTTTAGCTAATTTAAACTCATCTTTTCTATTAACATTAATATTGAGATGTTTGAATTCCGGTTACAGTTAAAATGTATAATATCCCCGATAATATAAGTTTAAGTTAACCAGTGTTAAGTAAGTATCACCGGTGCATAGCTACATTTCGTAAAATAATAAATATTTATAAAGCAAAAACAAACACTATTGAATCCTAATGGCATTAAATATATGTCGGCGATGCCAGTAGTTTTAGCAGCATTGTCAAACATAGCGTGGGTGTATAATCGTTTAACACTTTTAATTAATTGTTAACAAACACTTCATAGCGGGAAAACGAATATAAAACGAATATATATATATATATATATATTTATATATTTATTTCTATCTTTCTGGTTGCTACTGCCTTTGACTGTAATACCGAATTTGTTTCGTTCTATCTATTAGCTTCCAGATTCATTCAAGATTGTCTCCTATCTGGCGCCATTTTGATCGGTACTGAACTTTTGTATACAAGGCATACTGGTTGTCCCGATGTGTTTAACCTCGTTAAGGACGTCCTATGCTCTTTTTACCAATGGATGATAATCTGTTAAATGCATTTGTACGATAATAACCCTTGGTTGTAACGGACCAAAGCACCAACACCGAAAGCACCGAAGCACCACAGCAAAATTGTATATGTCATCACGTGCATCATAAACTGTTAAAAAATCTACCCCATTCAGGCTGTAAAAGAATTTTTGTATATCTGTTCTTCACTAGCAAATCTTCTGCTTTCGTCGGAAAGAACGTTTCACAAGTGAGCAATCTAAACATTAATTTTTTTTAAGATAAAACTAAAAAATGACAAAAGAGGTAGCAACTAGAGAAAGGTTGTTGATCATGGGAACAAATATCAGATTTCAAACAATTTGGTAAAATAATAAAATAAATAGAGTAATCTAACGTGCTGTCGACCAAGGAAAAGAAGTCATTTAAGTTTAGAATAATAACAGGTAGTATTTACATATACAAATAACTATGCACACATCACCATAATCTATACTCAGGAAAAAAGATATTTTTTTGTGTAATAATCCAGGAAGAATTTTTAAAGTTTCATACAAAGGATAGATCAAAGAAAAAGAAGCCTAAATATCTGACTGACTTGTGAGTTAGAACGATTTTAAGAAACAACGTAAAAATATGATATCAAATTTTGAAGAGTAGTTTCGAACATTGACTTGAACACGGTTAATTTTATAGACGATATTAAAAATTTCTGTAATATCAGTGTTCGCAGGTAATCGAGATATGCGTATAGAAAAGACACTATTGAATTGAAGATAATTGTAGTAAACTAGAAATGTTGTGAACCATTTAGACAATCGCTTTTCAACTTTGATTACCTGCTGACTGCCAAGAAGATATGAGAATAATCATTCTTTATGCTATGGCAACAAACCATATTCATGCAATAAATGAGAAATGGAGAAATCATTTAAAACAAACTGGTGACCATTTTGCTTGCAGTGGTGATACTAGGATCCCGTTTTAAAACCAGACTGACGTGAACATATGTAGCAGATTACTTTTGTAGGTCTATAATGAAAGCTACTTGTGCACTGTAACCCCTATGACTTTAGAGAAAAAAGGTATTAGCGAAATAGTCATTGATGTAACGAGTGTCCCAGGACTGTCAGAATCAACAGCTAAATAGTCTGTTCGTTTGTCGGCTGTTGACATGTAAAGAACTTTAGACAGCGACTGACATTAATTTACAAGATATGATGTACAAAGTTGGTTATATTTGTATTTTGTAAAAAAAAGTATTCCCGCTAGTGTTAGTACTTAAATAACCGAGAAATTACCTGGAGAAAGTGAGTACGCTAGCAAAGTACGCAATGTATATACATATATATATGTACATAATGAAAATAAGGAAACAGGTCCAAAAATAAATAACTCGTATATATTTCATATACTCGGTCTCAAGCGTTGATCACTATAGAAATATTCTGGGTCAATCTGGCCAGCAATTTATTTGGAGAGAGCGAGTATGAACCTGATTTAGCGATATATGGATGACACTCTTTGCTCGCACCGTTACACAAATAGCCGAGATATTATTGTCTCGTATAATTCTTTTTAAGAGAAAAATTCATGGTTTTATCAACATGTCACATTCGCAATTTGAATAACACAAATGAGATAATCGTCTTAAAGTAAAGAAGATTTACTCGTTGAATCGTGACTAAAGCAAATATTTCCATAGCCTATATAATAAATCACACATGGCAGCAAAACATTGCACATCATTCTCATGCTTGACAGCTGTTATTATAGTCTAAAAACATTTTTTGGAAGAAAGTACGCCAATTCTATCACTTACATTTATCGTCACTTATATTCGGAAGATATGAACAAATGTACGAAGTGATACATTTGTCCTTTTCTATTTTGTAACGTTGATATCTTGTTCGTTAATGCACTTGGATGCATCTCATTTTCGTGGTGACTGCATCATATTAAATAGGAATCTATATTAAAACAAATGACATACATAACCCGTGGTACATAATAATTATACTAGAGAATGTCGAGACCATTCTTCCGCACCAAAGGAAACTTTTAGGGCAATCTAAACGGTAGTTTATATAGAGGGAGAGAATATGAAGTTGATGCAGCGAAATATACGACGATACTGGTTACATACATGAGATAAAATTGTTCAGTTTTACCCACGCTTTTCTTAAATAAACAACCTTGATAGAAAAAGATATATATACATATTCAATGATCCAACAATCATTTGATGTTTTATTTTCCACTAGTCATGTGCCTAGTTTTCTTTTCTTAAATGAGTTTATTAGGGCTCACTCACGTTGTAAAAAAATAACTCCTGTGCAAAATTTCATGCTACCAGTTCCTTTAATTAGGGTTATGTTGCTTGTAAATTAGTAGGTGTTAGCCTTTTTTTTTGTTGACGAGGGGGAAACCTTCATAAAGGTTCCCGATGCCGTGGGAGCAACGCCGGGTTATGTGGGATTTTTACCGCACTAAAACCCCCCCGGTGGCCTTCATCGGCGCCATGATAGGACTCCGAGATCTCCATCGGAACACGACCGGAGTCCACGAGCGCATGCCCCGTCGGGCTCTGCTCAGGATGAGCGGACGATAATCCCCGAATTTCTGGTATTACGCACACACATACCGACGTCCTTCCCGGGGTCGTTGGCAGAACGGTTCAGGCTCCCACCCTAGCCGCCCACGACCCGGGAAGCCCCCTTTTAGTCGCCTCTTACGACAGGCAGGGGATACCGTAGCCCTATTCTGGTCCCGGGCTATGGGGACAAGTAGGTGTTAGCCTAGGCGGTCGATAAGCATATGATCAGATTTTGTTTTGTTTTCGAGCAAACCTTCAAAAGGTACACGGTGCCATGAAGGCAACATCGCGTTACGAGAGATTTTTACAGCACTACTGACTTCAAATTATTTTAATATTCGTTTTCGAATGCCGAATCCCCTTCATTTCATACATTGATACAATGATACAAAATTGTGTACCTTATCAAAACACGCTTTCGCTCGCGGCTGACATCTTTCCATGAACGTCGCGTTCTTGCGGCGTTCGTGCTGAACATAAACTTAACGAGTATCCAAACTGGTGAAATACTACTATGATACGGCACTGAGGGTTTTATTAAGCGGTATCTACCACTAAATAAAAGAGGAAGATAAGAGTAGAAACTGATCGAGTACACAAAACATTAACTAACAGGTTAGATTTTTCAGAACTACAAAATATCGTTTCACTTCGCTTCATTACAGGCAGCAAACACTATAAAGTTGGAACACCGAGTGTAACTTTGTTCTGCCACACATATTGGTCAGTTTCCGGAAATTGCAGTCTATTCAGAATGGGAAATTTGAAACTGATTTCAAGTATTCTACATTGGTCCAATTGTTACTGAAATTGTCCGTTTTCGATGTAAACAGCTCCAATTAATCTTAAATTCAAGCTAGCTTCTGCTGCACATGGTACCTATATATATATAGCCTTTTTTTCGTCGACCAGGCATATATATATATAAAAATCATGCAGTTATTTATATGGGATCACGTCTCTTTGCTGCTGGACAGGCATATGTAGCTATCAGCCGTGTAAAATCATTAGATGGTCTACAAATAGAAGAGCTCGATTGCTCCAACTTAACGGGGAGAGTTCCATGTAATGGTGATGCGTTAGATGCAATGATGAGATTACGAGAACATACATAAATTTAATCGGAATTTTTTGTCACTTATAAAATGCAAAAGTTTCAAGTGTCTTTATACATTAAACTTCAATTTATTTTTAACACTGAAAATTAAAATATAGTTAAAAAAACTTAAAACACGCTTTCGTAGAAATATGAACTAAAAAATAAAAAATACAGTTTGTGATCAAGAGAAAGAGAAAGAAAAAGAGAGAGGGAATTTCCTTTAATTCTGTAAACTATAATTTTTTTAACATATTCAAATAAACATAAAAGAACTAACAGAAAAGTTAGCTTTAACATAAAATAACAAGCGTGACATGCTTTCAACAGGTGATATCCAGAACCTCTCTTAGTTACTTTATTTATTACTTTAGTTATTTATTTATTTATTTATTAGTTAACTGATATCCAGAACCTCTCTTAGTTACTTTATCTTATTTTGAATATGCTCAAAAATTATAGTCAATAAAGTATTAGAAAATCCTTGTATATGTATTGTTTAATTGTTTTTTTTTAGGTCTTGTGCTTTCTTGTGGGTGAAGCGTAATGTTGTGTTATACGAAAGCAAAGTGATTTTTATTGTATTTTTAAATCTTAGGATTTTAAAGCACAGGACGTGAGCGCATGCCTTTGATTTGGTTGCGGGATTCAAACTCAGCAATCGCAACAAATACAAACTTTTCTCTGTTATGGCACCAATAACTTTTATTATAATATAAATAGTTTTTTCTACCAACTTGAAGTATTATTATGCACTGAAAAAGCAACATTTTCGTTTTGTATTTTTTCCTTTGTAGAATTCTTTACGATTAAAATTTGTATACAATATAATCCAGAGTAAAGCAAAGAACTAGGTCAAATGCTCCAGAAAACATCGCAATATCTTTTATTGATATAAAAGCAATTCGATAAAAAAAAAATTGTAACGAGTAAGCGGTTTATCATAGAATTTGATATATGGAATGTAACACCTGATTTTTAGTGTCGCTAAACATAGCATTCCACGAAGTAACACATAGGATTACCTGATGCAACTTAACATAACATACAAAGAACCTGCACAAATACAAAATATAATTAAGCTACAATAATATTTCTTGGTTATTCTTTAAAAGTTTTTTTTTAAATATCTCGTTTCCTTCAGCTGATTGAAGTGCACCGACCTAGAAGTTTCTACCTTGAGGTAAATTTGCTTAGATACTACATCTCTAGCATCAGACCAATTACATCATGCATTCTATTTAGGAAAATAAAATGTTTACTGACTGCAACCCGCAAAACATGCCACCGCCGGGCACTAGTCTCTTCTAGCAAATTCAATTCCATTCTATAAAAGCACGCGTAATGCACCAAACTACAAGTACCGTTCTGCCAACTTTATCGTTCTAACTCGATTGTCTCCAACAAGAAGTCTTTGATTCGCATCTCGCTACATATAATAATGAACAAATAATCACGCGTTTATAATGGTACTTACATTAACACAAGACGTTAATTAATCTTACATACTTCATTCATTCATTCAGTCTTCGTTACAAAAATCATGTTGGGGCGATTTGTAAGGTTATAACAATAAATAAATTACTTCTTCGTGAAACTTTAACGTACTTACACGTGCTGAACATAGTGCACAGTTCCATATAACACCTTATTTCTTCTTTGAAGTTTTCTTTCAGTTTTAAACGACCGTTATCGTTAAATTCAAAGAAATATAAAGTGAACTTTCGTTAAGGTATTTTTGTTCCTGTAAACAATTGTATTACAACGTTAATTTGTTAATCTTATGCGATAAAAACTCATTGGAAAGTCCGATATCTAAAAATTCATTGTAAAGCATTTTTTGATTTCATTACAATATTCATTTTCAATTATTAAGATTGATGAATATCGTTTTGGACATAATATTATGACACTGTTGGCGCCGGTTAAAGAATAACGTATTCACTCATTTTTATAATCAAACGAAAAATTAATCAACTTACTAAACGAAAAATTAATGTGTGTTTTACAGTAGCTTTTTGCGGTCGGTTTTTAAATTAATAGTTTTTTATATTATAATTAATATTTATTAACTTATAATTTTTAAAAGTAATACCTACTAGTAAAAAAAAATCATAAATTATCGTTTATCTATCCATGCATCAATTTTATTCCATAATTTAACGCCGGACGTCATCACCTAACTTTCATCATATTCTTAAGGTGCCAGTGACTCACCTCGACTTCATTCGGGTTAAAACTTACAAGATAATGCCCACCTCGACTTATATATGTACCTTTCAAATGGAAAAAATATTTTTTCAAATAGGTACCGTGTTTTCTTTACATAGAATGAGTTAATGCTTGTCAACAATCCCACCTGATGGAAAGTGGTGATAAGTCTAAGATGTTGAACGCATTAACTTCCTATTCACTCTCCTCTTGAAGACTCCCACGTTGTAAGAAGGCGGATACACCGACGCGAGCAAGTTATTCCAGTCCTTTGCAATGTGTACAGTTAATGACGACACAAAACTGCGCCGTCCATATAGGTGGTACGTTAACTACGTAAGGATGAATACGCGCCGTACGTCGAGTTGTTCGATGGAGAATCGGCGATAGGAGAATTATTTCGAACAATTCCTGCGCACACTCCAAAATGTATCCTATAGAAGACCGAGAGACTAGCAACCCTGCGCCTGTGCTCAAAACTTTGCAGATTGGCTACGACTAGGTCACCAAAGAGCCTCTTTGCACACCACTCCATCGAGTCCAACTCTGATAGATGATATTTGGCAGCACCAGCCAAAGTGATTCCGGAGATCACCCTCCACGTACACACAAACTCACAAAATAATATATATAAATATCTTTATAATATAAATAAAGATCAAGTCGATAGTACCCATCCACTTTCTAACAAAAAAGGATTACCCAAATCTATTTAAAAATCTTTAAGTAAAATCTAATCATAAATCTAAAACAAACTGATCAAGCTTGTCAATATGAATCGCCTTCCTTTTTAATGTTGCTTAAAAACTATTTACGCATTATTCATCTCATACTTGATATTTGATCAATCGGTACTCGTAAATTTATCCAAAATCGCCTTCGTCGGTGGAACTTGTCTATTAAACGTAATTATTGTAACAACAAACTCGAGAAATTCACGTGCTTGGCTTTAATTTTGTTTACTGGGCTTCAACTATCTCAGACCACGAAAAACTTTCAGAATTCCGCCCACACACCTGCTTTTACCATCTGCCGACAGCATCTTCATTTATATTTTATTTAAACGATAGAGATCTTATTTTGTCTTACTCCCTTAATAACACTTACTAGAAAGAATATAAGATTCAAATTGATGATTGCGTAAGCATCGTGCGAAGCGAACGGATTTGAGATAAAATACGATAGATTTAACGGCTCCATCGATTGATCTTATCGATCGAATTTATGAATGGCTCAAAGCTAGCATTTAGAGAGATTTGAATACTTTCACGTAAACTAGAACTGAGTTAGTGTAACAACCACAATTATTTGTGACTGCTACATGTACCGTCATAATTACGGTTCATTTTGATAAAAAAAAATAATGTGCCAATAAGCAAGTAGGGCTTGATACACGCTCTCTGTCATTGCTAGAGAAAGATGTTATAATCTTCCACATTCACAAATTAACGTTTGTATTTTAGACAGTTTTATCATATCCTATTTTATACTCGCAAATGAAATTAAATTTTCACGACATCACTCATTGGTTTGTCATTAATGATAATAAACAATTGGTGGAATGATACGACAGCAAGCAACAGCAGTAACTGTTCAAGTGATAAATTAGTTGACAAATATCTGTGTGCGTCGAAGTCACATTCATCATTCAGACATTTGTTACAGTCCATTCAAATAGTTTAGCACAGCTTTTCGCAATTTACTGGTACTTTGTCGATCCAAAGAAGTTTTTTGTTGAAACTTTAAATTGTGTTGATGTTAGTAATAAAATTGTAACGTGGCTGAAACTGTGTCTATATAAAGAAGAATAATATTCAAATTCAAAATCATTTAATCATATAGGTATTCAGTAAATACACTTACGAACGTCATTTTTTGCTTCTACCACCGTTTCGAAAAGGTGCTTTAACAATGAGGACAAGAAACGGCAAAAGAAACTCCTCAGCACATCTTTTAAACAACATATGGTAATTACAAAAGTTTAAACCTATGCGGAACTGGTTTTGACACTAATTTTTCCAGACATCCTTGTCATTAATGTACTCTATACTATAATATCCTTTGCCTATAAGTTGTGTTTTAATGCGACGCTATATAATAGAAACATCTACTTTTGTTTTGTTTAGACGTGGGCGTTGAGTGTATGTATATGACAAGCTGACGAACGCGGTCGGTAGTTAGATAGGCGAACGCTTCGATCCCAGTTGCTGTCGTTAAGGCATGTCAGAGGCCATCGAGCTGAATAAAAGCTTCCGACACTTCGCCTGGCTCTCACCATAGAGGGGTCAATCAATTATCACTTCAGAAGAATGGTAGAGTATGTTTTAGACCTTATTGAATACAACAAGAGAGACACCCATGACCTATATTGGCCGCTAAAAGATCGAAGTCATATTTATAAGTTATTGCATCATGCAAAAACCACAAAACAGCTAGATAACTAATTGGTGTATTATTAACTTGTGTGGATACGGATTATATGTAGTATTTATAATACTTACATGTTTTTATATCCAGTATTTTGGTATTCACATAGTTTGTATCTCTTATAATACTCCTTTTGTTAACTTCTTTTATAATTTCCTGTATCTTTTATCCATTATTCTGTAATTTCTTTATATATTTTATTAGGTTTAATGTTTTGTCATTGTTGTCAAATATTTGACAAACGACCTAAATTATTTTCATCATTTTTGATTTTTGATCACTTTTATTTTTGATTTGTATAATTTCTATCCTTTTTGGTAATATTATTTATTAGGCTGAACAGTAATTTTAAATTCGTAAATAGAACATAATAAGAAGATCATTCCAGAAGGTTCGACATATAAAAGGCGAGCTGTGACGGCACGATCAGTCTCTCTCGCGTGTTGGTAATAAAAGTAACAAAAGTTAACAAAAGGAGTATTATAAGAGATACAAACTATGTGAGTACCAAAATACTGGATATAAAAACATGTAAGTATTATAAATACTACATATATGAATCAACACAATGATTTGGGAGGAAAAATGGAACTGTTTCCGCGAAGATAAAAGTTCGGTTAAGGGATTATAAAATAATGTTTTCAGTGCATTTTTGTAGATATCGCAATAAATAAACATTTTCTAACTCGTAGAATTAAGAAAAGCTACCTTGAGTAAAGAAATAGGAGAACCATGAATATAAAATGCCTGATAAAACTAAGTAACCTTCTTACGGATGAGGATACTGTTTACAAACGTAAATAATGTTTTCCGAAGCGAAGCGACGGCAGGTTGCTGTAATTATGATATCATTATTCCCCTAATGGTATCTAATTGTATATTACGAGTTATAACAAACCAGTTACCTAATCGAGTTACAGTTATACCGAAAATAAACATAAATAAGCCCCATCTTCTCTCATGGCCTTTGGTCTTAAGAGAATAGAAATCTAATGTACATCGAATAGGATATTCGAGGATAATAGACCCTTGTTACACACAAACAGACCGTGAGAACAGCCGACAGTTGTTGTTGGGCTGACCGATAGCATCAACACACCGCAGGCTAAGAGAGTTTTCGGAGAAATTTAAACTTTGTGTAATAGTCGTAAGAACAATATTGCTTTGGCAAGCTTGAGGATTCCATCAGACTCGTCACGTCTCAATTAATAGTGATACGGCCACGCTTTATTGCGAACTTCACTATGATCTTTTATGCTCGCTCTTTCGCTTGTGCATTAATTATTATATTAGTGTCTGTTTATTTCTCTTTTATTACAAGCATTAGCGCATTTGTATATTTGCATATATTTTTAGCGACTAAAAAAAATACTTAAGAGTCAAAATTAAGCAATAATCTAGTTAATAACTTAGGCCTGATATTCGTATCCATGTTTTCAGTAAATTTCATGTTGAAGTTGCTTAAATTGTTAAAATTCTAAAACAGTTCGATAAACATAAGTCAAGTCACACTTTAACTAAATTTTAGATTTATAAAGTTACATACTTAAGATCCTTAAACGTGAAGGAATGTACATACTTCGTCATTAAATGATAATTAGTCAATAAAGTTCATTATTTTTTTTTCTGAATATTCGTGTATCATAAATTATCTAGTGGAGAAATATACTCCTTTAATGTATTTTACTGACGAAATAGTTTGATTAAATCTACTTCTAAATTATATCAGTAAATTTCGCTACCTACAAAGTGTTAAATTTAAAACGCTTCAATCACATCGAAGAAGATAAACAAACTAAGAAATTAAGATTGTGCAGTTTTTGTAAAAGTACTCTGAACAAAACCGTGATCTTTTTGAAAGAACAAAAGATTAAAATAGGGATTGAAGCGGGCAGTCAATATTACTTTTTAAAGTGTTTTTGTTTTGCCCAAGGAAGCCGTTGAGACACTTTAGTGCTCAGTCTAATAACGGTCTAGCCGCGCATTGTTTTCTTTGGTTCGTTCGGATCCCGACTCATATATCCTGTTTGCAGCTGAGGCGCCACGAGCCACCCACACAAATATCTCAACTCAATGGCTGGGTATTTTGAATCGAACCTTGACTTACGTTAAATTTTGAGGAATAATAAAAACGAACAGCGGTATTTTTTGTGAGCCGCTCACCAACTCGTTTTGTTCAATCTTATTAAACCATATTTATAATAATAATTAAATCGTTCTATTGCCTAAAAAAGGTACAAATTATAGAAAATAATACTATTTATTACTAAGATAAAGGAAAAGGGCTGTGGCTCAGCTTTGGACGACACAGGATAGTGATCCCGGTTAACTCTGGTTTTCAGCCGCTCCCTTCTCCTTGAGCTGTTATAATAACAGGTTACTGTTATAATTGATATATTGATGATAAATTAAAAACATTAACAGGAAACTACGAAATAAACTGTGTATATACGTGCGTGTGTGTGTAATTGTGTGTGTAAGATGTAGTTAATTACACAATAAAAAAAAAACTTAACTAGAGATGTTTAAGATAGGGATGTTTTAAATTTTTCGCAGCAAGTAAAACAGCAGCAAGCAAGAAAAACGAACTAGACGTAGGACAGATAGATTAATCTACCGCTAGCTTATCGACAGTTTCTCCCCGCCACCACAGTTTCGCTGGGACCACGATCCTTGCTACTGGGTCGAATATTGGCAACAAGTAAAAACGTATCGTGAGTACCCGCTACATAATAAAATCCCATATTCATATTTATACGTAAAGTACGGTTTTATTTCGTTATGCTTTGCGGTAAAATAGCTTATGAAATTAACTAAAAATAAAGAAGGTTTAGCGGCATCAGAAAATATAAAAAAAAAGAACTGAAGGCAGACAGATGAAACAATATTAAAACGTACCTGTTTTTTTTATTGAATCTTAATATAGACGAAACATATTTTTAACACGATTAAATGTTCCACAAATAAGCGCTAACACTGTTATTGGTAGTTACAGATAATTTTATCATATTTATTACACACAAAATATTATAGCGTGAATACTATGAGTTTATTTTGTTGACAGCGAGGTTCCCAAAAAAATTACGTGCTCACATTCCAAACCGCCAAAGGCTGTCAAAAGCTACTCACTGAATGTATTCGCTCCTGTGTATCCCGAACCTCAACTGCGTAATCGAAACCGCCCACTGTGTACGCTGTGTTAAAGATTATTTGTTTTTACGTAGGTATAATAGTGAAACTGTACAGGAGAAGAAGTTAAAAACTACCGTGACATCTTCTCTGATTTTACTCTCTGATTTTAATCTGCAGAGCAGACAAATTATCTAAAAAACATTCACTTAAAAACTATCTGCATAAGACAACTCACTGTTCAAGATATCAAAATTACCAGTGCAAATGAATAAAGCGTAGAACAGACTCATATGTCTATTCACTTTTATAACACTTATTTACATCGAAAGATTAAGTCATGATTTCTCTTTTCGCTCACGTAGCTATATAGAGAAAGATTTATTGCAACTACACTCAATCGTCTAACTCAGGAAAAATTGGAATAGCTATACCGAATCAAAATTCTAAAGTCCCAAATTATTTTTATCATATAATTTGTGATAACATAGTTACTTACGTGAAACGATGTCAACTGAACATAATTTAATAAATGCTGGTGAGGATAAGTATTATAATGGAAAAATAAATTGTAGTGTATGTATTGTAATATTAAAAGAAATAATGTTGTGCATAGACATACTAAAAAGATATGACATAAAAAAAAGAATTCTATGAGTTATCAATACTTAAAACGCTCAGACAGTACTTTATCTGAGATTAGTTTAGAAATCAGTACTCACGACTCGAGGCCAGCGAGTTTGCCGTCAAGCATGCAGATGCTAGTTCATTGAATATTCTATAAGTCATATCCAACATCGGATAACGTTCATTCATGCCCCCGGTGGGATCTTTATGCAGTTCTATGTTTAGATGTTCACTTACATTTTGTAGTCTCTCGATATAAATAATTTGATTGAATTTCCGTACCGAGGTTGTATTTTTGATGTTTCTCTATGTATAAGTGCTTATTTTAATAATTCTTTATTGTGTTTTTGATCTTTTTCTTATCTTTATATGCTTCTCGTAAGATTGTTAATATTTCTACTACGTTTTGAGATCTTCGACGTTCTACTGCAACTTTTTCCTATTAATATTTGTTTTCATATTATAGTTCTGTACATACACTAAATAATACAACTCTTATATGATTACTCGCGGGTTTGTCTGTCCGTCTGTCATGCGCGATTTTCTCAAATAAAAGAGCTCATTTCGTGATACATAAATATACAAAATAGTTTAAATGATATTAAGACAGATAAACCAACATAATTATCGTCTATAATAAAAGTAATATCCCAAGTTTTTGCGTATTTACAAAAAAACGTAAAATGTTGCAGGATACATTTATACTATGAAATTCTATTCCACACGTGTTCGATTCCACTTTAGCCTTTTCTTATCTATTACTACTTCTACATGTAACCGTGAGATCAGAAATTTTAATTGATCGCTTTCTTTACATTAAGGATATATGAGAAAAACTATTAGTAGGGGCCTTTATGAAAGCAATAGAATCAAAAACAATAGGTATTACAATTTTTGTCTGTTTGTCTGTGCGTTTGTGTGCGCCAATCTCAGAAACGGCTTAGCTGATTTCTTTATGATTTTAACTAATGTATTGCTTGCTGCATCACTTAATATTTAAATTTCGTTTCGTGTCCTCCGTGACCGGGAGGTAGTGTGGCAGCCGACCGTTAATTACCTAGGATGTATCATCGATACCTCGATGCGGATGTGGCAACAAGCCGACAACGTCATTTGACAGGCGCGTGCCGCGCGCACTATACTTCGACCGGTACTTTCATCCAGGTTACCACTTAGAGCAAAACGAATGACTACACCTACATTCGGTCACGATTAACCTACGCGGCGCCGGCATGGCACGCGGCGGTTTCTAGGTGGTAGCACAAGCGTATGCAACAGCAGCAGAACTTACCTCTGCGAGCGATCACGGGAGCGAGACGGTACGTCTGGAACAACATGGTGGCGCGAGACCTCAAGGTGGAGACGTTAGAAGAATATGCGGTCCGGTTAGCGCGGGAGATGTTCGACCGCGCCTACATCGGACCACATGAATCCCTAAGAGGGATCGCGCAACTTCACGCTCGACCTCCGGAGACCTACCCGCTTCCGCGGGAGCTTTTAGTGTCGGGATAGTCCCCCGCGCATCTGAGGGACTACTGGCTGCAACCTAGCGAGTCAGATGGACGAGAATACCCCTGCTAAACAGCGGGGGCCCCACAATCTTCACCAGGGTACTCTTGTTCCCCTGAGTTCCAAGCCCGGGTAAGAAGGATGACCCTTGCGGCCCGTAGACCCCTCGTCACCTAAGCCGATAGATCGGTGGCGTTGGAAAAACCCGTTGTTGTTAATGTTTCATTTCATATCATGTCCATAAATAAAAAAGTTGTAAATAATATACGTATTTGTAATACACAGAACAAAAAAACTCAATCCTAAAACAATGCAAGTGCTATTTCTAAGCGTAAGGCGTAGTTTTTTGTGAAGCGAAGCGAGGGCGATTTGCTAGTTAATAATATATTTAGCAGGCTCAGATTAAATTGGAATTCTCAAACTGTTACTATGTACATTAGTCAAATTGAAGTTATGATTATGTAACAAACACCATACAACTTAAAAAATGCAAACTGTTATTACGTTAAGTACGTTAAGCGTCCCGAGTCAGAACACTCGATGCATCGATGTACACACACGAGCGCGAGTTCGTAGTTTTGACTAACTTGGACAGTTCATGTGTATAATTTGGATTTGCTGCATGGACTTTTAGGACATATAATGTTTTATATTGTGTGATATTTTATAAGTTTAATAACAATACTACATTTAAAATGCTACGAAACTAAACCGTGGTTGAGCTTTAAAACACGTCCAGAAGGATAAATAACTTTAACTACAAATTTTAACGATTATTATACAACTCACAAAACTTGTAAATAATGTGTTTCACTAATTAACATAATATATCGGTAATGGTAAATGACAGTAATTAGTTCTTAATAGTTCCCTCAGTAAGTACAGCAGCAAAAATGTATGAGTTAGTTGTTAACACAAAACTGAAGTAAGCAAATCTGTTAGTTTAATAGAATTTCTTATCTCAATATCAGGAACATGTGAAGCAAAATTCTTGATGCACAGAGAAATTCAAGCATAGGATTACCAACTTATAAATTACTCGGCAGGAGTTTCGAGAAATTCTACCTACTAAAGTTTTATGAAATACCTCGACCCCACACGAGCGCATGTTACCCCGTAAAGTTAAAGACAAATCCAGACAGTTGAATTTCCTTTCTAACATAACCATAGTTTCAAAATCATAGTAAATATATGTAAGTTGTTTTATTTATTTTGTCATAGATGTTACACATTCTACCTTTAAGCAGGTTAAAAAAACAGTGATTCAATTCCTAGAAGTATTTCAGATAAAAAACCGACTTCTAAAACTCTACTTCTCATTAATGCAAATTATATAAAAATATATATATACATATATTTATATACATGGATCTTACCTGTTACTGATAATACAAGTAATTAACATGTATTTCCCAGGATAATAATAATAGGATACATTTAAATTAACCAATTATTCCTTTATTATTATCAATTGAACCTGCGTGGTGTCATATAACAGTAGCGAATCGAAATTGGCCAATAACCACTAATGGACCACTTAATGGACCGTTTTCGAATGATACCAGAATTATTTGTGCAGAATTTTGTGTTGGATGCCGAAAATCAGCTTGTTACGGTTCTTGCTTGAATTAAATTTGTCAAATGTTAAGTAAATTATTAAAAGCAATGAGGAAACGAATAAAGTTTTGTTAGCTCCAGAAATTTCGGCACAACTCCAGGAAAGTTCGATATGATTTGCCAACTTTGAGCTCTAAACTTATAAAAGTGTTTTGGCAAACTTGAGCGAAAACTCTTTCAAGATGCCTTAAGTGAACGCGTTTAGTGAGATAACGCAATATAGTAGTAATATTTATCCTTAAATGTATCCAAACATATCTCATTTTGTGAGGAAAACGAAGGTAAGGAGAAAAGAAAAATATCGAATATATGTAAACCTAAGTTAGCAAAACAATATGTATTTGAAATCAAAATATCTAATATTATAAAGAGGAAAGCTTTGTACTTTTATATGTTTGTAACGAATAAACTCAATAACTACTGAACCGATTTTAAAAATTCTTTCATCATTAGAATGCTACATTATTCCTGAGTAACATAGACTGTATTGAAAACTAGAAAAATAAGGGATCTTTGCTAAAACTTTAGTAATGTAAACCAAGGTGTAAAAAAAATTGCTTAAAAATTTCTTTTATCGCGTACTCTGAGCAAACTATTGATGATAAAACAAAAAAATGTTCTACAATATTAGATAACATATCAAGATAAAATTATAAATATATCCAAAATGTTTAAAAATAAAAGTACACCCGTGCGAAGCCGGCACGGGCCGCTAGTATTCAATAAGACGGAGGAAAGTAGGTAACTGGACAATTTGATTCGAAATAAATTTCGCGCGGAACACAGTTGCAAATCAAGGTTAATCTACTCTGAGCGGCTCGTGGGGCTTGAGTTACTCTCTCTAAAGCTCAGCGTAAACTGGTTTTTTCATATTTATGATCACTGACAGTCCTATTATTTGTATAATTCTAATTATTTAAAGATCGACAACAGACAACAACAACGAACAACAAATGGACCGTCTGAAATTTGCGTCATATCTATCGATCACTTTGAATTTAGACAGCTTCAAATTGGATTCCATTTCGTGTTTAAATTTTTATAGCAAGTTAACGTTTGTTCTTGGGTCTAATTTCATATTAATAACAAATAAATTTTTCAAAACTATTTGCCAATTATATGGCTCCGTTACATTATTAGTATGAATACCTATGTACAGCACCTATGCCCATCAATTCTTTGACGATTAATTCATTTAAGTTAATTCATATACATTCGTGCACATGAAATAAATAAAAAAAAATGATTGTATCATTACTAAATATTTCCTGAAGGTTAATAGTAAAGCTAGCAGGGAAATATCACGCTTACGAGATAGTCAAATTATGACTACATACAAATTCACGAAACAAGGCTACGAATCGAGGTTAATTTGGTCAGAGGCCCCCACTAATGTTTGAGTCGCACTAAATGATTTGAACTCCTAACAGCTCTCTATTATTTGTTTTTGACATATTTATTCATGCATAACTGTAATGAGTGTGTAAATAAAATTTAAATAATCTGTATGTTCGTATATAATGAAAATGATTTTTTTATATTTAAACGAGACTCCCACCCCGACTTCGTTCGGGTTTAATAATTATTGATTATACCAATACACTTCATATAATAATATATATATACATACATATATAAATATATATATATATATTTAACTTTTTTTTTTTTGCGCCCAGAGATGGTAAGTGGGCTACCCTCCGGAAAGCGCGGGAGGGGGGTGGTGAATGCTCC
>PDGT01000003.1:7114912-7171581 GCA_003671415.1 Megathymus violae | reverse complement strand
GTTTTCGTTTGGGATAAAAACCGCTTAGGATATATTCCACTATACGGTGGATTTGCTGAGGGCACGAATGTTTGGCACGGAAACCGAACTGGTGAGGGATTATTAAGGGTTGACCGCTTACTGGAAAGATATATTTAACTTAATTATGACTTAATAAATAACTGCTACATTACTAACCTTGAATTTTTTTTAATATTTTATTCGCTATTATTTTGAAACTTTTGACAGCTTTTTACCAAATAACATAAAAAGTTAAATGTATCTCACAGTACCCATGTATTTATTCAGGATAAAAAGTATCCTGTGTTACTGTCTCGCTCATAAAGTACCTTTGTGCAAAAAATATTACGATCCATTGTACCGTTGTGACGCGAAAGAAGAACAAAACCAGAAACCTAATTGACAGATACGTTCGATTAGTCTTCATTGATCATTTCGATGTTGTACTCCGAATGTGACGGTAATCAAATGATCAAGGCCATTGATGAAAACCGACAATTCGAGTGACGCATCGAAATAGATCTAGTTAAGGTTGTACAATTTTTTTCTATATAAAATTAATAAAGAGTATATAATACGTATATAGATTTTATTTGTGAGTGAAATATTAACGAAAGGGGAAAACATACAGAAGTAAATTATGTATACAAAATATATTTATCTATTTTATTATTCCTTATATATTTTGCAACGCTCTTTTTGTGTTTGTAATTATATTAAAAAAAAACTGAATAAATAAGTAGATCACAGTAGTTTCCAAGTATGTTTAGTGATAGGGCCATTTTTTGTAGTAAACCAAGTTGTCTACACTCCAACTTCGTTTAAAATCCACTAAGGAGGCAGACACATGATGTTTTTTATTATGAATGAACGGCGAATTACAGATGGAAAAGTTGATGATTAATAATATTTTATAAATAATATTAGTGTATAATTTTATTAAATACCATTGATTATTGTGGTATCTTTCTAATGATTTATAACTGCTTAAATTAAACGTCTATTGGTTAATTCAGTTAGTAATAAAATATATTTACAGATTTGAATTAAGAAATTAAAACTTCCAAATTCTATTATACCATGTCTTATGTAAGCACTCCCATACCAGCTATTGTATATTTAAGTGCAAATAACTCACAGTTCAATGTAACAAGTTATTTCAAACCCATTCATACCTGTTATAAATAGAACGATGTAATATTTTTAGGAACGAACGAAGAAGCGAACGCTACATTTATGAGAACAATCGGATATGAAATAAATTTGTAACACTATAGGGAATCGAGGTTAATCTGTTTCGACTTCGCTACCAAAATATATACATAGCTAGTAGCATTAATTTCAAACATCTTACCTTTCGATATGTGAGGGAAATTCTTGAATTTAATGGTTGATTGTTGATATTGTCGTATAAACTCTCAGTTTCAATAGTCAGTCACTGAGAAAAATATAATTTTATCAAATAACATTGGATTGAGCTTTAAATGTAATGCGTAATAACGCATTTATTTATATTCTACGGTTTAGTTTTTATGATGCCTTACCGAGAAATTATGGAAATTACAACCCCAGTCCGTCTTATTAGTAGTTTCGATAGAAAGGATTGCAGACAGAGTTGATACTTATGATCAAGGTCATCTTAACGATCTTGGGGACATGGTAAATTACCTTTTTAGCTTTTTTTTAGCTAGGAGGGAAAATAACAGATCCTACAGAGCGAAAAGGAAAATAACAGATCCTTCAGAGCAAAGAAATAACGGAACTTTCAGAGTTTTCGGGACTATTCAATTTGTGCATTACTTAGGAGAGGCACCGATGCGTTCACATAAGATCCCGGAGCTGTCGGATAGCCGAATGACTACCGAAGAAATTGAGATGATTATGAATCTCACATAACCCTTTTTCTACAGCCGAAGCTATTATTAAAATTTCTCCCCATGATAACAAATAGTGGTGAAAATTTACTTTAATACAAAGACGAAAGTTTATTTAGCTGGTCTACATCGAAAATTGTTGTTTTATCGTGTTTAACCTTGTTAAGCTTCCTTTTACCCCTAGTGATCACGGTATGGTACCAAGAAATAAAGGTCTATAAGAAGGTAGGTAAGTAAGGTAAATGAGGTAAGAGGTCTAAGAAATTATCTATCCAACGTCAAGCCAACCGCCGCTTCTCGTATCATTCTTACTGTACTGGTCTACGGGTATTTAAATGAGGTTAAATCTGCCTTCTTTTAAAGATCGTTAAGTTGTGTAAGTACTCAGCTTAATTCTAATCATGTTTGGTAATAGAACTATTTACCTGCATGGGTAGCTCCCACCCATCCTCCTTTTAAAATCAATCCTGAAATATCTTTAACGTAATTCGGTTACAGTGTTTGAGAGCCAGTTAAATAAACGGGTTTACAGCTTTCTTTATGGTTGAATATAGTTCAGTAACGCCCTCTGTTGAAACGGATGTACATGGGTGGCAGTGGCCACTTTCCAGCAGGTGAGCCAACTTTTGTCTGAGGGCTATTATCATAATAGCTATCGCCCAACACAGATGTTATAATAAAACCAGTTTAAGACAAGTTCGGTTGGTTTATAAACTGTCACAGACACACAGTCGCCACATTTACATTATAAGTACAAGCAGAACCCGCAACTCTGTCCGCACAAATATTTGTAAACAACATTTTACCAGAAAATTTGGTCTTAACTTAAGGTATGTAGAATATCATATATGTATATTATTTAATCTCAAAAATATATTTTATAACCACAAACTGCCTTCACTTCGCTTCAAAAAAACCATGCCTTACGATTAAAAATAGCACTTGCATTATTTTATTTATGACTGGGTTTTTCTCGTTTTATGAATTAGAAGGATATTAATGTATAATTGTTTTATTCATGGACGGATTGCAATGAAACGAACGTTAAACATTAAGTGATGCTTACTGGTAACTATTGTTTTTTTTGTTGTTGTTGTATTGTTTTTTGTTTTATTGTTGGACTAATTTACGAGCAGGAAATCCAGGTGCTGTCAACGAATACAAAAATTTGATAAGGTAGTTTTAGTCCCGTTGTCGTGGTCGACCACTCGGTTTATTGCGGTGTATTTTGTACCCTGATTATCAACACGCGTCAAAATGCAGGTGTTAATAGATAACACCTGATTTTTTCTAAGTACTAAAATAGATTGTTCACAGAGCCAAGAGTTCTTGCAACTTAATGTAATGGCTGGGTCATCATAGACTGAGGTTATTACAAAATTTTCTGAAAGTCGCTTAAAGAGCATTTAAGTATAAAAATAAAATATACCAAAAAAATAAAATATGAAAGACAACTGCCCGATAATTTATGCCAGAAGCTTTCGTCTCTAAGTGATCTTATTAGATTGCTAAAATGTCTTATGTTTGTTTGATATTCTATTTTTGATAGTATATTTTATTTTTATTCTTCCAATGCTCTTTAACCTACCTTCACAAAATTTTGTTGTTATTCAAATAACTATTGAGTATGTGGACTTCTACCTCTCTATGCTCGCATGTTGATCGTTAGGACCTAAGGATAAAAGTCTTCCCTGGAACCTCGTACAACATCAGGAAAAGATGTATGGAAGCGTCCACTATAGTAAAATGTTGTACAACCCACAGGTTGATAGTTTTAGTCACTACGGCATCATGTACACGGCACTTAATTTAATTTCGTCCTATTAGAAAGGTCGAATTCAATGTGTTACCTTAAACGATGCCAAATTATCGAGATTATCAATTGTGACGGGGGTACCATAGGGCTCGTATCTATGTCCTTTCTTTTTGCTGTTTATATGAACGAGTTGCTGTATTTCATTAATTACGAGGACATTATACTGTTTGCTGATGACACATCTTTAATATTTAAGATTAAGAGAAATAAATCAAATTTTGGTGATGTAAACAGTGTTTTGTCCCGTGTATCACATTGGATTAGTATAGTATAAGAATTTAGTTTTAAAATGTAAAAAAACTAAAAATGTGTAATTAGCACTACCAAAGTGAACAATGTATAAAATTACTTCAACGGAGCGACTAAATATCATTTCCGCAGATAAACTGAGTAGGTCTGTATTATAGCGTTGGAAAAATAAGACAGTTTTTACGGAAAAAAAGTTACCTAGACTTGGTTGTTTTGGCTATTTTCGTAGTCTTATGTCTTATGATATCCTAATATGGGACAAATCAAATGACTTAGATTTAAAATTTAAAGAAACAAGTGTACTCACCATAGCATGTAATAATATTTGTAGTAATTTAGTATTTATATGAAAAAAAAATATACACACGCAGAAAATGTATACAAACATACGTGAAACAAGAAATAGGCATAAGTTGGTTACGTCTTCATATTGCGTTCAAATGATTCAGCGTTCTTCTATAGGGCTTAAACTTAATAAACTTCGATAAAAAGAAAAGGAAAAGTATTTGGGGCTCGCATGATTTGCGACTCCATGCCAAGATCGCTGTATACAAAGCGATCATCTTTCCCATTTTACTTCACGCCACGGAGACATGGTGCCTCTACAGGGATGATATCAAACGTCTCGATGTTTTTCATCTGAAATGACTACGAGCAATTCTTCGCATAAAATGCAAAGTACGAGTTTAAAACTCTAAAGTTCTGCGTCGTACCAAACTAAGTGATATTAGAGGTCATGTTGATTAAGAGTGAATTGCCAAAATCTGTGTTTTACTCACAGCTCAGGGAAGCAAAGCGCAAACCTGGAGGGCAGCATTACAAAACGGCACGGGCAGCATTGCAAAAAACTGCGTTACAGAGATCTCATCAAGCACCATCTCACTTCTTGCGACATCCCCCCAAGGAGCTGGGAAAAGCTTGCGGAACATAGAACAGATTGGCACAGCTCAGTTACATTGTTCGAAGAAAAGCGAGTTGAAGATCTAGAAGCATAACTCTTGCTACTAAACACCGTCCTAAGCCAATGTATGTGAATACCCACGACTTCATAGGCCAGATGCCCTGTGTGCCTTGCGATAGGACCTTTAAGACCAAACTTGGGTTCGCCAGCCATCTACGTGCTCATGAACGTAAGCAGAACAATTGACACCTGTGTTCTGCTTGCTCGTATTTGCAAAACGATAGGGTTTGTCGTGGAAGGACAACGTCAAGTAGGAAATTATCATCATCGTAGATTAATATTTAAATGACGAGGACGCCTGGAAATAACAATGCCGTAACCGATTCCGCACAGGTTAAAATTGACATCGTAATTGTCATAGGTTGATTTAGAAAACGTGCTGAGGAAAGTCTTTTGTCGTTTCTTGCCCTTACCGTTACATCAAGTTTTCAAAAACACTAGTAGAACCAAAAAATATTACATGCACAAGTATAATATAAATTATTTTGAATGTGAATTTCCCTTATATCCAACGAATACACAATACAATCGTCCCATACAAAATAAAATAGCAATTATTAAGAATTTAAGCCTCCTTAATCGTAAACCGGGTTCTCATTGCTATCCGATTATATAGTTTTAGTCATCATTATCATTACAACCTATTACCCACTGCTGGGCTCGGTTCTCTTCTCACAATGAAAGGGTTTATGGTCATAGTCGCCACGCTAGCCATGTGCGGGTTGGCAGATTTCACGCACCTTTGAGAACATCATGGAGAACTCTGAGGTATGGCAGGTTTCCTTAATATGTTTTCCTGCACCGAAGCAAGTGATAATAAATTTGTAATACGCATATGATTTGAAAAATTAAAAGTGCGTGCCGGATTCAAACTCGTTTCCAGTGCGGGAGACCGATCCGCAAACCACTTGGCTATCACTACCCATTATTTCGTATATCTTTTTTTTTTTAATCTGCGAAACAAATTACTTTTTACTTCTATCACTACGGTATGATCATAAACCAATAAACACAAATATTTTGTTGGTCATAATTTTATATTAAATAATTTTATTTTTATAATGTTAGTTTCAATAATTGTTTCAATTTCAATAATATTATCAAGCATTCGTTTGTTGATTATTTTCAATACAGACTTAAAATACTACTATTATGAGACCTATAGCGACATTTTCTTTAACGGCTAATTACATAAACTAACACGCTCATAAATAATCTACTTTAGATGTTGTTGACACTTGATATTTTGCAGTCTTTGATTATGACCGATTACTAATTGAACGACAAATTATTGGCAAATATCTTCTGCACAAACTTTGGACTTCAGATTCGATAGTACTTTAAAATTTCAAGATATGTATCTTTGCTGCCACCTTCAAATGAATAGAGCCTGTAAAGCAAAGGTGGTGCTCAGTATGTTTTACAAATAATCGCTGCTGCTTATTAAGAGACATCGAACATAAATGTGGTCCAAAGTCAACCTTGTCTGCTACGAGTCTCTAGTTCTATTCCCAGTTATAACAAATATTTATGTAACATATGTAGTTGTTATTTATTAATAATCTGTTTTTTTCATTATGTATCGCTTATTAACTCCTTTATCCATATTACATGAAATGCTTTTTTTATCGTTTTATCAATCCTGCTAATATGATTTATGCACCTTATATAATCATGTCTTGATATTCACATTTTTAAACCGATTTATTGAAAATAAGTCACTCTATTTTTATCGTAGTGGACGTAGAATAATTTACCGGTTTCTCAATAGGTGCATGACGACGATGACCACTCAAGATCCCGAGGTCTGTCTGTTCGTTTGACAACTATTACCATAAAAATAACAATATGTAATAAAAAAAAATTTATTATATCTCAATCAACACTAAGCAAAAACAAATCTACAAATTGTTATCTATGAACATATCGTGCACAATACATAAATTCCGATTCTACAGTATCTTGAATACGCGAGTATAAAAGAACAACTAACAGAGGTCAGGTGAAGTGAGCGCGAGGTATTCCTCCTTTCGTGTAGTAATCGCTACAGCCGGCCGCTTTTTAATTTAGCATTCTTGTTATTATTCCAACTTGCGGAGGTTTGCTTCGTTTCAGAAATCCAACAATAAATAATTATAGTAAAGATAACACAGTTAATAAGTTTTACATCGGCAAGAGCAGTAGTTTTAATATATTATGAAAATGATTGTAAAAATAATGTCAAGAATAAAAAAATTAAATAACCCGAAAAGAACAAACTTTTGTCGAGAGAGAAATTCATCCGATATCCATTAACACGATGTCATCGCATTCACGAGATTTGCCTGCGCTATAGTAGCGGACAGACAGACGTTCCGCCGCCATTGTCTATCACATTGTGGGTATAGCAATGCACTGTTCTCAGTTTGTATCAGCTATGACATGACTTTCGTTTGTATCCGAGAAGAATTATCGAGCTCGAAACAAAAGAGTGCTTAGTACTTTTCTAATGGAAATTATTCTTTACTTAGGCAAGTCAGTGCAAAATTTATTATATTGGTAATTATTGGATTACCCTACCAATACAAAAAATGTACGTAAATCTGTAAAAATGCATCAGTAAATGTAATTAGTGCTTAGTATCCGTCAACACTATGTCGCCATATTCGTCAGGTTTCACGTCATTGTGGCGAATAGACATCGACGACGCGCCACCATTGTTCGTCACAATGGCGAAATAGTGAAACTCCGTGTTTGTTTTCCGCATCAGCCATGACTATCGTTTGTAGCGGCTGAAAATAACTATGCCAAAATTTTAATCAACATCAGGACCTTGCGTTAACGCACTTTTTTTCTTTTATAAATATAACACCGAGTGAGAAATTGAAAATAATTTCGAATTTCATTTACAGTATGGCGCGTACCTTCTGTCACGTGAAATCGCTTGAACATTTAATTCAAAAGTCTCGGTGCAACAAGTGCAACAAATTCTGTCTAAAGTTCTTTTTTTTTCATCGTTGTTCGTGTTTGTCCAAAATAATAAAAAAAAAATCTTCATTCGTATGTTTGTATTATTGGTATTATTAATTAACCTTAAACCGTATATAAATAATAAACTTCTTTAATTGTAAATATTGGGTATATGATAGGGACTGCTGCATATGTATGTTTGTTAGAATTAAGGTTTACGTTTTAAGATATTCATTTCTCAAAAGGAATACAATTCACTTGACACGAGAAATACACGATAATCATTATAACTAAAAATTGTAAAGATGGCCGGTGTATAAAAAGCAAACTTATAAATACAATAAACTTTGTGGGTAATTTGAAAAGTTGATGAACAATTACGTTTTGCTTCACTGATAGGAAGTCGTATTATTAATTATTGCACGCTTAATTAGTTTAAAAGCTGCAATAACCGATAAGAAATTAAATGGATTTAAGGGAAAATGAATGTGTAGAATAAAAGCCTGTATTAGACGGGCCAATAGATAGACAATCACGCGAATAATCCTATAAAAGTTTCGTTTTCACATCGGATGTATGTACAGTATACTAATAACACATGTTTAAAATCTACCCTTTCGGGATAGCGGAAAGTCTAACGAGATCATATTGGATATGAGATTAAAAGCCCTTGCAAACAAGGTTTACGCGTTTGTAGGTATCTATTTCTAACTGGGATTATTGTCTAAATAACGCTTCGCTTTGCTCTTTACACACAGTTTAATTCCGACAATACTTGTGCATGGTGGTAGGGTACTAAACCACCCTCCTTATAGAATCAACCGTGACATGTTTATACGTGTTAGACCATAGTTCACTTTTCAATTTATAATTGTCTTAAAACTTATCAAAACTGGTTGTAATTGTAACCGTATTTTAAATAAATTTGTGAGATTATATTGTTTACGATACAGAGTTTTTATTCTTTATAAGTTTGGATTCAACCCAATTAGTGGCCCACCGTACGGCACAGTTCTCTCCTAATAATTGAGTGTTTACCACGATGCTGACTGTGAATTTTAATTGTGGTGGTATCTTCGTTTACTTAATGATCTAATTCTATACCAGTGCCCCAGGGTTTATAAAGCTAATAATAGCTGCGGTAGCTCGTATATTGGTCTGACAAAACGGACCATTTCTGAACGAATAATGGGACACATCGGTGCAGAAAAAAACGATACGAAATAATCCAACGTATCTGAACATCTCATTGAAGTAGATGCAAGTCACTATTCGATCGAGTGACATACCCCACAGTGGATATCAGATGAACTGTGTTAAATTTCACGTTCAATAATGTAGGCCATAGAGATCAAAAAACTCCTAGAAATTTTAAGTGACAATATTGGTTTAAATTAGCGCAATCAAGGAATCCAGTGAATAGTTTGTGTCATTCAAATATAATGCCGAATTAACTGCGGGTAGACGTCATTAGTGTCGTGCGTATTGCTGTTATATTTACGAGTAAGAAAAATTATTGAGACGGAAAGTAGACAGACAGGCAAACCTTTCTACGATATTACACCGCATAAAAAGAATGAAAAAAACCCTGTAATATTAGCATAATTGAGATTTTCAACATTACCAGTGAATGAATCTCCCGTACAATGTCCCATAAAAAGAAACTACACTCTATTGTTTTATTCCTTTGGCATTGCGGTGAAGCTAATGAAGATACTAAGCTCATTTGAAAACGAAAGTTTATGAAGCTAGGTATAAAATAAAATTGCTAAAATAATGCTGAAGCCCAAACCGAACTCGCGTGGACCGGGTTCCGTACTATACCCGTAAGTGATATCAATACATCCACAAATATGTTGGATCCCTTATGAGAATTAAATGCTTAATTACGAGTGAGTCCTTGTTCATTTTATGATAGAGCCTATAAGAAACCTCTTGTTTTTAGATCTAGTTGCTTTTGTAGATAAGTAGGGAATAATCAAATTTTGTATAGAGTTTTTAGTAGGTATAGTTTTTATTTTATGATACTTACACTTAAGGTTATACTGTAATGTAAAATTCCAAAAGTGATTTATTTTAGGCAAATAATAAAAAGGAAATTAAATGAACCAGGAACAGACCTTCGGTCCCACAGTGTTACATGCAGTTCTTAAAGTAGTTCGAGTCAATAACTTCCTTCTCCGTTGAACCTCAGATGTTACATATTTCCATAGACGGCGGTGATTACTTTCAATCAGGTGCCACGTCTGCTCCTTTGCACTTTTAAGTGCATAAAAAGAAAACTTTTGGTTCATAAGAACTTCTGACAATAGTGAAAAGTAATAAAATAAATTAATTACCATTTAGGATCCCAGTTTAATTACAAAACATATTTATATAATTGGTTTAAAAGATGTGTAAAGGAATTTCTTTCGCTGATTCTTGTCCTCAATGTTAAAGCACCTTTTTGAAACGGTAGTACAAGCAAATAATACGTGCATAAGTGTATTTACAAAGTATCTCTATCATTAAATTATTTTTAATATAAAATTGGAGATATACACTTATTTCTTCAACGTTGCCCTCTTTCATTAAATAAATTCTTCAAATTAGTGGGATTGCGTTTAAACCTCACTATTATTCGCAATCACTTTGTGGTGCGGTAAATACGGTTCAATCCCCGGTACAGTGTTCGCGAAGTTTCTCTTTCAAATTCAAGTTTATTTTATCATTCAAGTATTTTATCAATACGCTTAACCACGTAGTTTTGTTTCAACTCATTGTGTTATGTCTTATAAGCTGTTCTCTTAAGCGGTTAGGCCATATTTCACCAAGATTCAATCATTGTTCATCATTTAGAATGTGAAGAATATTTGCTAAAATGGTATTCATCGAGTAAATAAATCACGAGGTATGCAGATTTTTCACCCTATTTTTCAATGAGAATAAACAGTTTTTTTTTTTTATTTGAGTAGCTGACAAACGAGCCGCGAACCACCTGTTGGTAAGTGATTTCCACTGTCCATTTCTGTTTATAAAACCAAAAGAATCGCCGACGCATTACTGACGAAGATGAAAGCAGGGAATACGCCAATGTGGCAGTACAACTGCAACATGTATATTAAGACATATTACTCTTTATAAACCTTAGAGTTTTGAATCATATTTAAATATCTGAATATTTTATTCTTCTCTCTTAGTTATTTGTGAGTATCTTAGAAGTGTGGGTACTAATTCCATCATTCATCCAGGTAATGCATTTTTTATTGTTATTAGAGAAAATCTACAAACGAAAATCAACCTCTCCAGGCCCTTTCCTTCTAGATTTATAAGGAATTACTACCCACTAAAACTTCGACAGATAGCTATCCGACGCAATCGGAGATTGATCTTACGATTGTAGCAATCGATTGTTCAAAAGTAGAAACGCATTGCTGATCTTTTAACGTAATGTAAAATTATAAAAATTTACTCGTACTTGTAATTAAAAAAAAAATCTTACTCCCATAAAAAGCTGAGAAATCTTCTCCTATTTTACAGCCCACGAGTTCACCCTAAGCCGAAGTCTACGCTCAGCTTCAGCCTCGAAAGTGTCAGAAAAATTTGATTTAAGAGGTTGACTATGAAACTTAATACTGTGCATAAAATTACGGTAGCGGAGGTATTTTCCTAATGACTAACACCACTGCAGAATACAAAGTCGAAAAGTATACAATGAACGAACTATTTTATATTATTTAAAACTATGTTTTAAAGAAGTAATATTCTGAATTTTTTATTCAATTAAGGAATTGTATTTTAAAGTTAATAATACTCATAGATGCCCTTTATAAGAACCACCTATAGCTTATTATTATATATAGTATTTGTTGTATTTAAATTAGAACGGTTAAGAATCAATTGATTTCAAGTATGAGATACAAGAAGATTAAAGATGATTGTTGACTGTTCGTTCAATGATTAACTTGACATAATTTGTTGAATTCAATTTTATTCTTTGTCACAATTTGGAGTATAGTTGTCGCTAAATCCACTTTAGATTTCTATCACGTACCACGTAATTACGACACTCACAAGATTAATTATCTTTAAATAATCGGTTAATTAAAAACCGTCAAATTGAATCAAGTTCTCCCAAAAGCTACAAATAAACAGCAACGATACGAAACCTTGTTACTTGCATTCGAGTTATTTGTATTTTATCTTCTCATTTGTACATAAATGACAACATTAAAATAAAACATAAAACTAAATGGAGACCATTTATTAATTATAATTGTCACAAATGTCTTAATGCATCTTGCTAAATATCAACGCAGTTATATTTCGGCCAATCGTCTCTCGCAATTAGCAATTTCTATATCGGCATTGGATACCTACAGCACAAATTATTGATGGAATAAACCGGTTGAGGAGTAATAAATTTTTAATTATTGCTACATTATAATTGTAAAATAGACGTAACGACCTGTTTCACTCACTGTAATGGTTGGTACCTATACAACATTGAGTATTGAAAACAATGGGAATTTATTGTCATTAAAAGGCTCAGTTCCATACTTGTAATAGGTCACCGCACTAATAATGATATCGATATTATTTATATACCTTAGTTATTTGATTAGTTATATTAGAATTCATGTCATAAATTATATCACAAGATTTAGCAATACATATGTACGAATGCACCGTTAAAAGTAGGTAATTGAAATGAACTGAATAAACTAAATATATTTTCGTTACAATAAAAAAAAATTAAACTTGATTAACTTCACCGTAAATTATTGGTATATAGTCTCATAATATTTTCACCAGTAAATGAGGAGCAGTCTTTGTAGACTAGCTGGTTCATGCAGGCGTGTTATTTAGGTAGTAAATAGTAATTTACGGAGAATCAAATGATGGAGGAAATCGATTTTTGGATTGTAGATTGCGTGTGGAAGAAGTAAAAGGTTGTTTTTGGAATGTTGGCAAGCACACTAACCTGGTCTGCAAAACTGGTACGGTACTCGTATTAGCTGTCTCGACGGCTAGGCGGCTGCTCCTTGTCTCCATATTCCTTTCTTCTTGACTTCTCTTTACATGGTATGTCGTTGAGTTTCACTGTTACACTTCACAGTAATACTACTTTTGTTTGCTAGTGTTAATGAGCGGGAGCGAATATGCGGTGATATTTACTTCAACTGGAAAGCTTTGGGCGGTGCGGTTTATAATTATTTACGAAGTTACATAATTATTTGTCAAAAGACCCGTATTGCATTCGAGGTCGGCGAGAAGACTCCTTTTCTTCTCATTTCAAACTCGGCGATGTGCGAGTGATTCCGCTATAGAAAAATAAGCTTGCCAAAAGGAGAGGGACGATGGGAGTTTAATAAGCGAAGGAATGATTTGCCACGCTTTAATAGAACATCAAGAATAAACCGCGAGATACCATTACAACTTATAATAATTTTGGCGGGCACTGGCAAATGCATTCATAGAGTAATGCCACTATGGCGTAACCACATATAGTAATAATAAGTACATAAGTAGTAATAATGATAATTATTATTATGAATACAGTGCATATAATTATTATTATTAGTACATTTTGCTAGCAAAATTTAGTAACGCTGTAATGTTATTATTACAGGATATATGTATGAGAACGAAAACAGGTTTAAAATTTCTCAATTTACTTATATCCATAGTATAAAACATAACTATAATAACGAAGCAGCCTCATAGGCCTTATAGCCTTATTAGGTAGTGTTTCTTTTTATATCATTAGCTGACACACGAGCAGACCGGCCCTCTGAGGATCAATGTGGTAGCTCCCACGTATGTAAGTACATCCATAACATTAAACAAATCACCAACGTGTTGCCGATCAAGATTGAAGTGGGAGGAGCAACTGTGCTCTCTGATACTGCAACTCAAACAAGTAAAAAGTATTTCGGGTTGATTCTAAAAGGAGTGTAGTAACTCGTCAGGCAGATAAAGCTTCCCACCGTTATGTACGAGTACCGTCAAGATTGAACTGGTACACAGTCCGGCGACCTCCAACAGGAGAGGCCGTTCGCCAAAATCTTGCCCGTTATTCAGCAAAGGGCACCACGAGCGTCGACGGTTGCTTTGGACCCAAAAATGGATGTGAGTGGTCAAAGTAGAGCAACTTACACCTTGAACAAATAGGTTCTAATTGACGTATCCAAAAATGTCGACTTCGGCTGTAAAATATAATATTCACTTTAGATCCCAATCATCAACCGAGAAAATAATTTATTTAATACGATAAAAATATTATAGTACTGGTTTAATATTTTGAACCATAGTGATATCTGACAATTTGTTGGAATTCAGATTTTTAATATTTTTTATTTACCTTATCATTACTGTTTCTATCCATTTAGTTTACACATTTATACATTTAGTTATAATACGTATTTATTTAAGTATATTATGAAAAAGCAAGAGTATTTCACAGTCACGCACAATATTAAACTAAAACAAGATAAAGTCGAGTACTTTGAGCATTCTTGAACACAAGCGACAAATTTCTTAAACTGGGCCGGCGAGACCCTCAGGGGCCGTGACTTCTAAAGACTTCTTTTTACTCAACGACTTGTTCTGCCTTTCTCGCTTCTGTGCCACGCTGAGATTATACTTTAATCTTTAAACAGAAAGGTGTTACTCCTACCATTTGTTTATAAAACAATTATATTGTGCTTCGTTTTAGAGAGACTTACTCTCCCTATTAAATTTTATAGCACTATCTTCTCTCATAATTTATTCATCTTTCGATTGCAGTGCCCGTGAATTTGAGAGTAGGTATTAATTAAATACACATTCAAAAAGCGGGATCGTAGTTTTACCTCTAGTTACAGTGCCTTGAACCCATTAGTGTCCTATTGCCAGGCATGGATTCTCTCTTCGAATTATATGACTTCATTGATTGAGGAGTCAGTGGACACACAGAGATGGAGCGAAAGTGAATTTACCTATGCAAAACAGGGCTTAGTGGCCAACCATCCGATATGATCGTTAGACTGCTATTAATTGATATAGTTGATAGTATCAAGCGTTACTTTGCGAAAACAATTTGTTATTAAATTAGTATTAATTTACTTTGCAACAATCCGCAAACACATTGTATGATGGTATATATTTCTATACATGCATGAAAAATACTACTACGATACTTTGCGGTTAACACTCGTAGAGTCTATTACCCTGATGATGCTCTGTTTCGGAGCGATACACCTGTTGGTGACAGTATGTGTGTTGGTATATACTTTTATCATAATTGCATGTTTTCCTTTGCGGGAGGGAGGGAGGCTTCATGCATGTATAGAAGTATATACTACATTGTGTTTGCGGATTTTTGCAAAGTAAATTAATACTAATTTAATATTAATTGATAACAATGTTGATCAACCAGACAACTTAACGTGCTCTCTTAAAGACGAAAATGCTGAAGTAAATTTGGCCCTAGCGTCCATCACACATCACATTATTATCGAACTACCATTGCTATACTACTAAATCGATTATTTACACAAGCCATGTCGGGCATTATGCGCTTCAAATACAAGGTGCAAAAAAAGGGCGGAATCAATAAATCAAAAAGGAACTGGCAAAAAGGCCTTAAAAATACTTAACTACATACATGTACATGTTACAAATTAAAATGGAATTTATTTCTTCATGCCTCCACTTCATGAATATTTGTCTATGCGCCGCCGTCTGAGCACTCCATGCTCACTGTCTATCTGTGACGACTCTGCCCCTCTGGCGAATGCCGCAGACTTGAGTGTTAGCTTTCGTGTCTGTATCGGCCAGTCAAATGTTTACCTCAATGACAACCCATCATCGGATTACGCCAATACAAGCAATTGGACCACAAGTGAAAACCTCCATTGCCTTCCTTTACTGATCCATCTATCATGTCAACGTTCTTAGGTCCTACGAAAAACTACATGAAGCTTACCGATAAGAACCAACTCATTATTTTACTTTACAGATTTTCACAGAAGCATGAAGATTCACTAGCCACCGGCTATCAACACTATTATAAATAAACTAGCGGCCCCGTCCGACTTCGTTCGGGTTGGACTGTAAAATATATAAAAGATGATTATTAAAAAAATCATATTTTTTATCTTTATTAGACATCATTATCATTACTGATATTTTATATATAGCCTATCATCTGCACAATGACGTGTTCTCACTACATACTAATTTATGAAGATCGGTCAAGCCATTCTTGAGTTATAACGGGACATACAGAGTGTCAAAAATTTTCAAAATGGTCAAATTGATCTCAGTGTGCATAAAACGAATATTTATCATGAAATTTGACAAAAAAATGGAATGTACAGACAAAGCGACATTACAGATTCGTATAGGCACATTGATTTTATACAGCCTATGATCTGCGCAATCACGTGTTTTCACTACATACCAATTTTCATTAAAATTGGTCAAGCGGTTTTTGAGTTATTTCGAAACTCACATACCGCCTACCATGGCCGAAACTGAACCCAAGATTTCTCGGTAAGTAGGATTATTAATAACGGTATTTAGAGGTTCGTCTATTATTAATAAAAAAGAACCTACAATAATACAAAATGAAATATGTCGTTTAGGTAACAGCGGTCCTTTTTAGACCATAGATTATATTAACTCTATGGTTTAGACATAAGGTACGTCATTTTACTCCGCACTAAAACTTCTGTTTACCTACTTTTTTAATTGATGTGGAAGTAAGAGTCAAGACGTTCATCTAGTGGTTAAACAGCCAACCTTCTAGATAGCACAGGCACATTAAACATTTTGCTTCCAGGTGTATTACTAATCCTGTGGATTAAACACCTTGCAAGTGCTGCTCGCTCCATCACCCTTTTAATCAAAATTAAAATTATTGAAAGCGATATGCCTCACACTAGGTGTGACGGCTGTCTCTTAGTGGAAATATTAACAAATATCTCACTTTTAAAATTACATAAAAGTAGATCCTTTGTAAATATATTCAACTTCACTAAATGTGTTCCCTATTAATCAATTTATAAGTAATTCAGCTGTAAAAATGTTCAGTAAATTAAATAAAAATAAATATAAAATCTAAACTTTAATATTAAAACGTTTTATTAATTATATCCAAAGTATCTGCGGAACACCATATTCAAATGTGTTGGTGTAGATTCCCGCCAACGTGTTCAAGATAACGCACGTTTTACACTTTGAGCTCCGAAACTCCCCCGGGCTGTCTGGAATTTCAAAGGTAATGGTGTATTTAATAACACGCTGATTTTTCCAGCATTTCCAACGCTTGCAGCACGGATAAAATGCTTCGTGATCCTAAACGAGTATTTTGCTTCAGAATTTTCTTAGAAAACATACTTGTATTGTGTTCTTTATTAGACATTTATTGCTCAATAATATTTCGATGTTAAGCTTTAAAGTTCATTGTTCCCACATTCTTTAGTATCATATGACCGCCAAAATATAACGAGTCGTGAATAAATATTCATGCTTCAGAAGTTACGTTATACTGCCTTATGTTAAGCCATCAAACCCTGTTGTGTGTGATTAGACAGCAGATTTAAACTTTCTCGAAGGTTTGCGTTAAACCTCACAACATTTGATGCTCAGGATGGTCACTTTTCCCTTTGAAGATCCACACTGGAGCAATTTATGGTAGTTCCATATCTCACTAAGTTGTGAAAAGAGGCTCGCGTTCGTCAATCGATTAATAATGGGTAAAAAAAATTAAATGCAACTTACTAAACCAGCAAATAGAATTTCACAGTTCTATTTAAGCAAGGTACATTAATTTATAAATACCAGGAGACGGTAACTTCTATTTACTAAAATTGGTAAAAAAACATATACTTCAAAGTAAATTTAATGCGATGTCAACAACTAAAGCACGAGCTTTTCGTTGAATTTCAATACAAGCTTCCAACCAAAAACTGACTATAAATATATATATAAGTAAATATATATATATATATGTATATATATAAGTAAATATTAGACTTTACTCACTAAAAGATTTTAGTGAAAACCTTTTAATACGGAAGTATTTTTAAGGGTCGGCATATTTTTAAACGCAGGTTAACTAACTTTAAACTATTCCTGCTTGTCTAAAGATATCAGTAAACTACTGAAATTCACTGACAAGTTTACATCTTTAAAAGTCTGTTGTCTCTATGTCAGTCAGCTTATTCTCGGTACATTGTAGTAATTCTAAATAACTTACTCAATGACGAAATTAATTTTGTTTTTCTAATTGGTTGCATTGATTTGCCATACTTTTCCAATAAACATTTAGATCTACAATAAACGATGGTACAGTTTATAAGCGAACATCCCTTTCTGCGCTTGCAGTTCTTTTTGTCAACTCTTGAGACCAGTCCACGTGGTTGCCTACTCGCCAAAAGTTGAACCAAGAGATGTTATTCATAATAGATCAATCGTAAAGTATGGTCCTTGAATTAGGTTAATTTTGTAATCCCATCCTACGGTAGCTTCTATTTCGATTATGTAAGCTATTTGATATTAACCGTATGTAGAGTAAGATAAATACCGCAAGCCATCATCAGTCCCGGCATCCCAAAGTCGGTGCCATGAACCAACATGTCACGCTTCTATGCTTTTAGATTCTTTCCACTACACCAATGGTGAGTATATTTATAGTGGTGGTATATTTGATATAGATAATAATATTCATTAACCGCTGCTTTATTATAAGTATTTCCAAAGATACATGTACCTCACGTTCAGGAAAACAAATTATTCTGTCATTCATTAGATACATACGTGATGTATGTACCATACAACGAATCCCGTGCTGAAACGGTAATTGTAAAACTCTGATAAACAACGAAGCTCACTAACAATTTACATTATTTTGATTGATTTAAAATAGCAACGCATAAATAATTTAGACGTAAAAATTCCTTAACACAAAAATATATTAAACTTCTTGTTCGGGATCGCCATCTATTTTGAAAAAGACGAACTATTTTGAGTTTAATACCATATTTGGCATGCATGTCGTTCGACATTAAATTCCAGATGGCATTACTATACCTACATGTAATTTGCTCATATTTTCTCATGTTTTAATATTGACTGTGATTTAAAATAATTGTGTTTTAAATAAAACATACATTAAATATGATTTAATGATGGTCCTAAATCACTGAATTTTATTATATCATTGATATTGATTTATCACTGCAAAAAAAACTGAGTATAGAATGTTGTAACGAGTGTATTAAAATTAAAAGTTGTGTTGTGATTTGTGATGCACACAGCCGACACTCCATCAGCGCACATTGTCTGACATCTTTGACAGTTCACTATAGAGGATAGTCTTCAACTTCCTATCCTTCATTCGATTTTAAAAAAGTATTCGACCAACTTTTTATTATATTATTTTGTATTAATGCGTCATAAAATAACTTTACAATCTTTTACGATCACAATATTTCGACTCATTTTGTTTATAAAATTAATGTTCTATAAAATATGATCGCAGATTAATAATAAAGGAAATATTTTTATAATTGTAATTTTAACAAATTCGATTCCACTCGTACGTTGCAGCTTTCTACAGCAATACCATATGCACAATATTTAAACTCCTCGGCGATTACGTAACCTTCGCGATCTTTCAAATAGCATAAAATAAATATAGAATCTGTCTGGTATAAACAAGTTTTATTGCATGCGATTGCGACGGATGCGAATGACGTGGGCAAACCGACATAGCTTATCTTTCGTGATCATTGTTAAAAATATGTCCCGCCGTAATATTTTATGTAGAGGTTTGTATCCAGATAATTCTTATAAATATATAAGTTACTACAATTTTATGCGGAAAATTGATTGATTATTATTGTAATACTAGCAAACACCCGCCACTTCACTTTGGATGTTTTAATAGATTTTGGCTTGACGTATTTATTTTATAATTATGAAATTGCATCAATTTAAACAACAAACCATCCTACTGTAATTTCAATTTGTTTTGTCCAACCCTTATCTAGTTATTGCTGTTTTCAAGTAACTTGTTTACTGTGTAGGTATTACAGTTAAAATTACTTATATCAATTACGTATTCACTTGTTTATTTTTTGTTTACTTCTCAAAACATTTCACGATCCATAAAGTTACTAAAGTATTATTATATAGTATACCTCAGATAGAATTTTTTTATGAGTTATGGAGTATGTAGTATAGACATTATTCGTTTTGAGCTAATGTGTTCTATTAACATATGACGAACTTACCCATTCCATCCCAAAGCACTGATTTTATACTTTGATAATCTTATCAATTAAGAACATAATAGTTATAAAATTGATTGACCTCTAAGGCCCATTTTTACTGCGTAAAAATATAGTTTGTTAAAACCTTCACTAAAGATGGCGCTGCCGGATACTTTTACCTATCATAGATCCTGTCGATAAAACCAATAAATACAGTGCGAATATGACCTCAATCGGAAATATTATTCAGACGTTAAACAATTACTATTAGCTACAAACTATTACATATATATATAAAGATTATCTTTTGACGGTACAGTTCCGTTTTCCCGGACCGTTGATAAAGCAAATTGATTGCAGTCTGAACTGTGGCGTATTGCATGTACTCGTAGCTATGTTCACTGCAATGTCAGGACTGCGAGGCTCGGGTCAAGGACGTGACTCAGCCACGTATTGACTAGCCGTTGGCGCATTAACTGACACTAACAGCCACAATTTATTCATATGAAAGAGCGCACTGAGTTCTCAACTTGGATGATTTCACGTAATTACATAAATGTCTATATTTTGTTAGCAATTAAACATTATAAAGAGCAAAAAGAACATGATAGTGAAACTGATTTTTAAATAATATTTTTTACAAGGTGCCTTCTGTGTTCGGAATATGCAACATAAATAAAAGTTACTTTACATATTTTAAAATATAATCATTTCATCGTTGATTTAAGTAAAGACTAAATTACAAATTACATTACATTTTTCCACGTCGTAACAGGCCTAATTTTATTTTATACTGTACCTAAAAGTTCAAAATTATTCAAATAAAATTAAAAAAAAAACTGCACAACAATGAAGCATGCATAACTGTATAGAATTACTGTTTAAAGGCCTCAAAGGTAAATGAGATCTATTAAACTGTACCTGGCTATCTCTATATGTAGTTACTTTATCCATGTATCCTATGTTTCACAGAAAACGAAAGCTTTGTGCGGTATCAATAATATATGACGAATTATTATGAACAATATTAACACCCAGATAATGTTATGATTAGTTTTGAATATAAATCAACTAATTAGTCTTCTCTCGACCTATTGTAAGGTCGCTGTTGATAAAGCACTTTATTTCTAATTATTGTTTAGGGTTGTCCCCCTGTTCCATTATTCAGATAAACACGAATTTTTGAGGGCATGCGCACAGAGAGAAATATAGATGACATATCTAAAGTTGCATGTCTATACTGTAACACCAACTGAGTAGTGTTTTATATACCTACTACAAAAATAGTATTGTTATATTTCAAGATGTAAAAGTATTAAAAAAGTCAATTTGGAAACGACATTGTTCCACTGGGATTCAAATGCAACAAATTGAATTTGAATCTCGTAACAGCCAAACGAACAAACCGAGTAAATTCTAATAAGTGGTCACAGCAGCTCTTACTAGCTAATAATACTAGGAGATTCATCGCCACTTTGTTATACCACTATCTCTTCAACACTATAATTTACACATTAGAACGTGTCTCGATTAATTTTACAAGGAAGGTGACAGTACTTCCACGATCTCAAAAAAAAAAACTTCGCACTGAATCGAATCCGATGTTTTCCGAAAATAACACACAACGAATATAATTATAACGAATTGGCCACTTCAAACAAACAGCAATAGGTTGAGGACCATCAACAACGCCTTTGTAGTTTATCTACATACTCAACGACTGTTTAGTGGCAAAGAAATTATTAAGTTTCTCTTCAAAGTTAAACTTAAAATAAAGTCATTATTTCAAATAATGTGAATAATATTAATAATTCTGCTGTGCCTGTTAGAGCTGTAACGTTTTCTGCTATATGATATTTTATCTTTTTAATACCTGCAGTCTAAAAATAGTAACTACCGATCTTTCAAAGTAGGGCTATTTTTTTTATTTGATAATTTTATTTTAATATTTATTAAAGTTTGCGAGATAATGTTAAAATGTTGCTTAGAAATATTAAATACGTATTAGTAAAAAATCTAAATACGCATGTTGGATGCCGGCATTACCACTTAAGACTAACAGAATTATAATGCAGAATCAAATGGAATTTTTAAACTTCAATACGTGAATCATGAAGAATCATGAGCACCGAAGACATTGATGACATAGTCAAAGTTGAATCAGAATGCAGCGCATCATGGCGTAACAATTGCGTTGAGTTCAAAGCGTTTTTGTAAATTCCTGATTATTTTAGGACTTGCTGTATTATCAATGACGGACGCAAATATCATGTATTCTTTTTTGTTATGGAGGAAGAAAGCAAATGTTCCAAAGATATAATTTTGGGGGAGATAATGTGGTAACGGTTCTTTTTTCTTACTCACCGTTTTCAATTCCTATAAAATACGAACGATAGATATAATTATCTTGTTATATTCAAAAATTATAATCTACGGTGTCGTACAAAGCATTTGTCGAGTCATCGCCTTTCCGCCATCGGTTCAGTTCACGAAAAAACACGACGAAAGAGATGAGAAACGAAAATTGTCGAAATCCATTAATAAACTATTTGCACTAACAACTTAAAAAAACGATTCATAACGGGCAAATACTGAAATCTAAATAGTCACAATAAAATAAGAATAAACAAAGAACAAATGCTTTGCAATTACGTGTAGATTTATTGTGCATTCAAAGAAGCTAAAAAGTGGCCCATTAATTCCAAGACTTTTTCAAGTCCTATCTCGTTGCAAAACACGTAATATGGAGAAAAAGCTTGTGACGGACATTACTGGTTCATTTTTTCTCAGGCGAGACCAGTATATCAGATTTCATACCTAAGTAAATATTTGCAGAAAGCGTCGCGTGTACTGGTTTGATCTCACTATCAACGCACTATTTACTCATAGCCTACAGTTGTCGGTTCATGCAGTTATATATCAAGTGTGAGTTTAAAATTAATTCCATAAACCTTAGTGTTAATACAACAAAAATTAAATATCTTTATAATAAACTTATTAATAGCGTCGTCGACGTTCATCGGAATATGAAATTTGTGCAGTAGATATTAACTACGTAAGTCTTATAAAGTCTTAGAAAGAGTGTATTAGTTTGTATAAAGATATTTAATCAATATCGTCTTAATAGGTCAAGATAAAACATTATCCAACATTCAAATAATACTACGCGTGTTCTAAGCAGCCAAATATTTATCTGATAGAAACATTCATCGTTGAAGAAAACAATTAATTTTTTTATATAACTTTATTAAATATTTAATTATGATACACCCAAATCACAATCATTACAATATCAATAAGGAATTTAGCCATACACTAATGAAGTCAAATTAGCTTATGAATACCTATAAAATTAATTGGTTGATAAATCAAGAAATATGGGATACGATGAACAATTTTTATTCTTGTTTTTCAAGGCGTCCGTAAAGTAAACAAGAACTTGTTCAAACGACTCAATAGGAAATGTGTCAACTTTAAATAACACCGGTATAGTTCTAAGAATTTTTAAAAATAACTCGGTCCGTAAACTTGAAGGTAGGTATCGCGCACTTACACCAACGGAGCAACAAATAGAAGTAGATACGATATTTTACCGCGACGGAAAAGTAACGTATCATTTAACGATATATTTCATTTTAACATATCATACATATGACAGTTGGTAGTGGGATAGGTGACCGCTAGTAGTAATATATCTTAAGACATCCGTGATTCAGAGGGCACTTTCAACCGTCCAACTACAATGCACTGCCTCCCAACCCACTCTAGGCTTCCAACCGGAGGTTTGTGGTTGAATATACCCTAGGCCTTCTCAACTGTCCCTGTAGCTCGGAACCAGAATAGGGCTACGGTACGTCACGTCTGACGTAAGACTCCGGTTGCGTTCGGTTGGAGATCCCGGAGTCCTGTACATAGCGCTGAGGAAGGCCACCAGGAAGGGAAGGGGTTTAGTGTGGTAAAAATCCCACATTACCCGGTGTCGCTCCCACGGCACCAGGTACCTTTTTAAGGTTTTCCCTCTCGAATAAGAAAAGGCCTTCTCAACTATGAGGATCTCTCCTCTGTCCTTTTTGCCCTAAGGTAAGCGGCAAATGTGTTAAAGTCAACCTTTTGAAGGTTTTCCCTCTCGAATAAAAAAAGGCCTTCTCAACTATGAGGATCTCTCCTCTGTCCCTTTTGCCCTAAGGTAAGCGGCAAATGTGTTAAAATCATATAAAAGATTTGAACTTCAACTATTCCAGCTGTAGAGGAGGTAATTACATACAAACATATAGTTAATAGTATCAGGCGTTACATTGCGGAAATTCATTGTTATTAAATTCGGTTACTAAAGCGGTTAACACCCGTAGAGTCTACTCACCCTGGTGATGCTCTGTTTGGGAGCGAAACACGTGTTGGTGACGGTATGTATGTTGGTACTTTTATTTATCATAAATGCATGTTTTCCTTTGTGGGAGGGAGGGAGTTTCTTTCTATGCATGTATAGAAGTATATACCATCATTGTGCTTGTGCTTGCATATTGTTGCAAAGTAAATTAATACTAATTTAATACAAATTATACTCTTATGCTATCGGTGCCAAAAATTTTATGGTGATTTTTATGATCACTTTTAATAAATTTGAAATGTATTTACAAAATTTATGTTATAATATTATTGACCATAAATTTGAGAGTCCAAATTTTTTGCATAAATCCCACTCTTTTCATAATCTTTATACACTTAAAGCAGGATTGTAATAGGGTCTGCAGCACTGTTCGAAAGGAATCAACAAATAGTTAAGTAACTTTTTTTAATACGGTGCTCTTATCTGAATTTTTTACTGATGTGATGTTCACCTTTTTTCGGTAGGTTTACCAGTGACAAGCAGCTTCTAAGCATGCCGACGGAATTCCCTCGTCGTCCCAGGAAAGCTTGGGAATTCTAACAATAAGTAAATGTTCGCAATCTACTCTTTGTGCTGCATTATGAGGACTTTTCTTTTACCTCATTTTTTTATATTATTACGTTGTCCTTACATTTTAATAAGTTAAATTTCGTCAATTAGACTTTTGCATAACTGCACCGTGGGTAAAAGTATTAAATTTGTCCAGTCGCATATAATTTATTTGTGACTGATTACGGTAAGGCCTTAAAAGGGTCATAAATTGAAAATTTTTAATTCAATATTCAATACGAATTCAATATTTCTTTTCTATACAAGGCACATGCAGTCATCAATGATATTATATAATCATCTGTTTGCAAGTCACGCGTGAAACAACTCTCTGACTCTCAACTATTTCTTTAGTTCTTCAAACACTACAAAATGTTTTGGTTATAAATGTAATTTAATAAACATTACATATACTCATACGTATACATATACGATCTTTGTTAAACCTCAAACGCGCAGAACTGAAAAGTGTTACACTATTATGATATTATACAATTTAAAAGTCCTTCTCTGAGATCAGTTGTGAAATTTATAGAAACCCATAACTCTACCATCCCTTGACATCGATTTGCTTTAACATTGAGGTCATTAAGGATCATTATGCTGGCCAAATGCGGTTTGATAGACTTAATACACCTTCGAGAATATTATAAAAAAACGGTCAGGTATTCGGGATTATACAAAAAGTTTTCGTACAACGATTCAAAATGTGAATTAATGACTAATACGCAAATAACTTTGATAAAATCTAGAATTGAATTCATAATGCAAACTCGGATTTTCGATAAGGGACCGATATTCGAACCACTAGACAAACACTGAGTTTTATAGTTATGCTTACCGAAACAAAATGGTAAGTACTTTGTAGAAAAATGGTATATTTATTTTCTCTAGCATTACTAATGTTTAGTTCCCTCAAATCGGCTTTCAGCGATTCGTGGGAACGGGGTTACTATGATTTACGACCTGTGATAAAACCGTTTCGTATGCAAAAACAAAGTATTTCTTAGCATACATTCAACCTTTAACAGATTTTACGAATTCTAAAACAATATACAATAGCTAGTGAATGTGGCTGGGTTAGTTTATTTTTGTAGAAAAAATTTATAAAAATTTAAAAAAATTACAAATATCCATATTTCACCATCATTACAACCCATAATTATTCCTCTGCTGGGCTCGGTTCTCCTCTCAGAATGAAAGGTTTTAAAGTCATATTCCTCCTCGCTAGCCATGTGCGGGTTGGCAGACTTCACGCAACTTTGAAAACATTATGGAGAACTCGCAAGTGTGTCAGGTTCCTTCATTTCATGTTTTCCTTCACCGAAGCAAATGATAATTAATTTGTAATTCGCACATAATTTAAAAAAATAGAGGTACGTCCTAGATCGTACCTGAGTCTATCGTGCGGAAGACCACTGTTCAAACCACTAGGCTATTATTTAATGTTGGCTTTTAATATCGAAATTTAAGAAAGATAAATTTTCTGCACAAAATGTTTAGTTAACATTAAAATTTAAAGCCGTAACTAATCTTTAAATTTTAATAATAATATTTAAATTTCGTTTACTAAATTAAAAAATAAACGCACCGAAAATAAATAAAAAATACTGCTACAATTAAAGAAATTAAAAATGGACAGTTGAAGATTATTTACTCTGCAAAAGTACGTAACAAGTCCTAATTATGTTTAATTCTCTTTTCGACGTTACCGAGTTGAGTTATGTTAAACCTATATTTACAAATTTGTACTAGTTAAATTCAGTATAGTACTATTTTGCAATGTAATTTGTAATTTAAAAACGTTACATACGGACATCTAATTATTAGATGAATAATTTAAAATTCACCCTTTGAATAAAATAAACATTATTTTATAAAACACGTCCATTAATATTCTTATAATAAACTTTGAACACAAGTTTTGTTTATATGTATATTATACAATAAAGCCACTTTACTAGAACTCAATTGTGAATATAGAAAATAAGGATAACACATTTATTCAATGTGTTTATTTATTTAAAGCGTTTTGTTTATCGCTAGCTTCAATGTTTTTTACATGTCTTGTTTTGGTTATTTTTGTATATTTTGATATTATGGATTATTGTTTAGATTACAACATGATTAAATGTAATTTTTGTTAATTACTTCTCATCCGTGTCACTAACTCTGTTTTTGTTTTGTTTCAGGTAAATGAAAACATACATTCGACAGCGTGTTGGTTGTTTGTTTACGTCTAATTATATAACAAAACTTACAGTTAATCAGGGAAGATACAAAATCATATTGGGACTTCACTTATTAAAAAGTACTTACTTATGACACTGACGATTTACAGTAGTGGCAACTTTGAACTGTTATAATATAATATTAAAATTCAGTTTACTACTAGCCACAACATAATCTTCATTAAAATGAAGTTGAATAGCTTCAATTTCGACTGGTTGAAAGAAAATTGAATACATTTTTTATTGCCGACCATTACACAAAAAATTCTTACGGAGTGACTTGAACATTGTTCATCTTTTCGTAACATCAGTAAATCTTTTCAGGTGGATTACTCTGAAGAGTCGCTTCAAATAACTCTTTACAGTCCTTTACACGAGTTGAAACCGCATTTCCTAGATATGTTTAATATCCGGAGCTACCCGTAAGCTTTGACTTTATCTTATAATGTCTAGCGAGAGAACTAGCACGTCCCAAAGTATCCTAAGTGTAACCATGAAATTTATGTACAGGAAAACTAAATGTACATATTTAATGCATCTGGAAACATTATAGATTAGATGATTACAATTATTTACTAATTTAATTATACACTAATTCGTTTGTACGAATTATTCACTTCAATATTTCCAGCTGTAAGCAACTGACTGCTTTGCTATCAATGAACTAATCTCGTGTTACTAAACGATAAACAGATTGATACCGAACACAATACCAACCTATCTACGCAATAATTTATATCAGTTATTATTTATTAATCGCTAATAATGTCATCCATCATAGCTGTAAGTTGTACATATTACATGATATCATGCCGCGCTCTGATTTGCTTGATAATGTGAAGCAGCTTTAAGTAAACATTGAATAATTTATTGACACCAATTTAAATATTTTTAAATAAAGGATGATAACTATTTTTAATATACATGACCTCATGACACTCATGATCTAACATTGTTTATTTCAAAGTATTATTATTGGGTGAATCATCGCAATATTTCGTCGAAATTCAGTCTTATTCTTAATTTTAACAACAACGATTACCCACAACTTTTGTTTTATATATCAATATTTCGCCCCAATTCTGTGGACCATGGCCATGGTGAGTTCGCGGTGCGGGGAGGAATATTTTTGCTTGACAATTTTTAATTAAAATCGGTCAACACGTTTTTGAGTTACAGACAGACAGAAATTTTGAAAATGTTAGAATTAAGACCAGTGAGTCATATGCCATTTATCACAAACGTGAGAATAAATTAACTGTACAGACAAAGCCTACAAAATTATATAGTGTTATACATTTGTACGTATATAGTAGTGTTACTAACATTACTGAGAAAAAACCATTTTCAATTTAAGCGACATTGTTGCTAGACAAAATAAATACCGCTAGGGACTTTTAATGGCCATCTGTTTTTAACAAATCGTTTACAGCCAACCCTGACCGCGTTAAAGTATTTATACAAAAGGGTCTGCGGTGGAACGTCACGTACACAATATTATCTATGTTAAGTTTTGTGTAGATAAGATAAGCTCTTGTCATATCTTTCAAAACATATAGCAAGTATATTTTGAAAAACAATTATCACTAAACAATTGTAGGTAAGAATTGTTAATTTATAAGATCCATCGTGTTACAGCTAATTTCAGTGATACGATAGAAAATACCAAAACAGCAATAAAGTATTTTTTACGAATCTTGATAACATCCTTTGTGAGCAAATAATGTTAACATTATTTTTAAATTAACGATATTTCTATATTTAGAGGTATAAAGGTAACGTAGATTGTAATGTCTGTCTGTTTATTCATCAATCCTCAATACTGACATTTTTTACTGCTGTAAGTTCTTTTTTCATGTTGCTAGTACAATTCATTGTGCATCATAGTTATCTGGAAGATGTCGCTTGAAGCTATAAGCAGTTTTTATTTGGAACATATGATTATTTAGTGCAAAAATTTAAACGTCTCGGCATTTTTACGAATTGATTATAGATTAATCTTGGATTTTTCAGTTTGATTTGGCTGTTTCAAAATTAACCGCTACCAAAGTAAATCAATCGAAATGCAAAGAAGATTTTTATGGTTACTTTTATTCAATTAAACCATAAATTTTTGGCCGTATTGGGGCGGCTTAGAATACACCCCCCAATCCCATGCTGGTAGAAAAGGGTGTCGTAAGAGGCGACAGAAGCCAGCCTGCTTGGTGGTATGGCTTCGCGTAAGGTTATATTATCAGTATTATTATTAAGTCATTAATATTATTAGTGGTATGATTATCTTTCCGTGAAGCCTGCCTGGCTAGCTACCACCCTCCTGCTTCAGTCAGCCGCCAAACGATTTGAGAGCCAGTATATTTTTTCTTACCTTCTTCTCATTTCCTGGCCTACAACGCATCAGTGATACATTTAGTCTTGTTGACGTCCATGGGCGACGGTAACCACTTACCATCAGGTGGCTCGTCTGCTCGTTCGTTGGCTTTTAACATTAAAAAAATCAATTCTTTTACGAATAAAAAAGGGTAAACCTTTATTTACTCGTACATATTATATAGAAGAAAACATTACTGGTAAATTTAGGCCTTAGAATAAAAAAATTTCGTGATCTTTTGTGAAAACCCTCTGTTTCATGAATATTTTATATGGTAACATTACGCAACAATAATTTGACTAGTACTGAACATTCATTTTTATAAGCTTAGGTCTTGTGCATGAATCATTTTTTAAACTCAGGAATATTTTAGACGTAAAATAGTTTTAGTCTACTATTGGGAGAGTTAGTAGCGTCAGAAATGTTCACTGTTATAAGAAAACGCGCCGGAACACGAGATTCCGAGGGTTTCTGCCTCACCCTGATAATGCATTCGGTCTCGGTAATCGGTACAAGGTATTTCCTAAACTACAACTGCACAGCCATTAAACTCTTGGTCTTTTTCAACGTGTTCAACGTCCTTAACCATTTTTTATATCTTCTACTTTCTTTTTATTCTGCAAAATATTACATCACTTCAAAATAATATAATTGTCATGAGTGGAAGTAGAAGTGGAAGACGCTAGTAGCTTTCGAGGAATCTGTAGAGAAACATTAGAATTATAAGTATTCAAAAATTCGTTTCGGATGCATGAAACTTCATATAGATTAGATCGTATGGGTAGTGACATTGTTTTGCTAGTATAAATAATAATTTATCATTCATAAATCCAATGAAATAATTACCTATAGTTAATTCGTAAAGTTCTGAATTTCCTTATATTTACGGATTATTTTATTGAACACTATCTTTAGAGTAATTTTAAAAACACGCTTTATAAAAAACCGGTCAAATGGATAAGGTCATACATTAAGTGTATTTGTTTTATCGATATGGTCCGTAGTTTCGGAGATAAGATGAACGGGCGAGTCACTTCAGATCCATTTTTTTATATATTTTAAACATACAGACTGACCGACGGACGCGTGGCTTATTTTTATTTACGGAACCCTAAATTTAGTAAAAGAGGTACATATTTATCTTTAACACACTTAAGGTAGCGATTTAAAAAATAAACGAATACTACCGACCCGACCCTAGACACTGAACGCTATAAATACAGTTAGAGGATAAAAGCCTTGTAAAATTGGAGTATTTTATTTAGGTCTTTGGTCACCGAACGAATAAAATATAACAGATTGGTTGATATAGGAAACTTTACCTGTTTGATTTGTCATTTTGGGGATTATCTTTAATACCACTCTAACTCCTCGTTAGAATGTTATATTAATTAAGCATTCTAAACTGTACGTCACTGAATAGATTTAAGGTAGGTTTTTCAAAGCGAATTTCTACTCTTGTAAATTAAAACTTCTATGTAGAGTCCGGATTTCAATTAAAAGAATAACTAGGTAAACTAACAGGAGTGTAATCTTGTTCAGCAGCTCCATCTATTTGATGTTAACTGCAATACGTGCAGAGTTTCAAAACTAATTAATATGAGCCAGGGACAAAGTTAATACTCAAACGTATCTACTGCTCCGTAAGTTCATACTACGAGTAGTCCTAATAAGTTACATGTAATTACTAGGGATGTAGAGGTGGCGATTCAGATACCGGATAACTGTCAAAGCGAAGGGGACGTTGTGGATCTGTACACTGTACATACAGATAATTATCAATACTTGTTTTAGTTTTCATGCCACACTGCCCGTTACAAATCTATGTTCCTAACAGGAGAGAAACAATGACGAACTGAACCGGAAAGATCGTATAATACTTGCCATTCTATCCGTATACAAATTTACTTATAGTCGTGTCCAAACAATAAATAAAAAAAAATCTTTATTAATAGACTGTTACACGCCGAATACTCGAATATTATTTGCATCACTCTGTACATCAAAAATGTAAGAATCGTAATTATTAGATGAAAAAATAACCGCTTGTTTTTATCAGTATAAAAATTACACACGGCATCAAAGTAAATGGGTGAAGAGATAACACTTAGTAATATAGAGTCATCAAAGCTTTTGTACGATCGGTAAACGCTTCGGCCATCAAAGAGTGAGGAACGATTTTGCAGTAACGGTTCTCACTGACCGTTAAACTCGTTCCTGCATTGCACGGAATTAAACCATTTGTACGGACGAAGATATCGAGTGTAGACTGAGGGCAGCGCTTGTAACGCTTCCGTATTTACGGATTTGCCAATTGTACATTTATATGCTATGGTGTGTTACATGCTGCTAGCAATTAATACGGAATTGGGGGCTTTATTGTTGTGAAACTATAAATAGGAATAAATAGGACTTAAAACAATGAATGCATATATAATTTGAATATTTGACATCGGAAATATTTTTGTCAGTGACTTAAACGACTTGACTTTTGACTTTGATATGACGGGTATTGGGTGTTCTGTGACCACTTACCATAAGGAGGCTCGTTGTGTCGTTTGTCAGTTATTAAAATAAAAGCAATGATTTTTGGTAACCCTTATAATTCCAGTACTACATTTTCATACTAACTGAGGCGTTCTAAGTTCGATTCCCAGAAGGAACAAATTTTTATGTGACAAATAATTTACGTAGTACGTTAAAAATATTACAACGCGTATATTTAACATTTGAACTGTAACAGGTATTCACAATTGTTATACCGATATGTTGTTCCATTTATTTCTTTACATGGGTCATGGTCACGGTGACACTGCGATGACGGCTTCTTCATTCTTGATAGACAGTAATAACAGAAGAGCCTTTTGAACTTTAAGTCTAGTTAATTTCACGTTCTTAGCTACCGTGTCATCACATACGATACTGATGATATCTTCACGCATCGTATTTGCCTTGTTCATTCAATCTTAGCATTATTGTTAAGATTTTGAACAGCAACAGATTATCATAATCATCATTACCATCTTCATTGATATTATCACTGCTCAGAGCAGTTCCAATGCTGGGCTTGGACCTGCTCTCGCAACGTGAAGGGTAAGGGCCACAGTCCACCGCGCTGACCAAGTGCAGATTTCCATGCATGTAGGTTGTCTCACAATGTTTATGTACATTGAATGAAACGGTATTTAGTTGTAATAAGCACATACATTTTGTAACAAAGCACCACGCAGGATTCGAATCCGAGTCCTTAGTGAGGCATAACTTACGTTCAAAACACTACGCTTTAATTTAGTCATAATAATAATAGTTGACAATCAAGTTCACAACTACATAAGTACCTGAACGGTATGTAACCTAAACGGAATTTACTGAGGATCTGTGAGTGCGATACGTAAGCCGTAATTAACGATTTCGTATTTCTGTTACAAAGCTAACATTAAACTTCTCATGTAACTACAAAATTTTGTGTGTGTGTGTGTGTTTTAGCTGTTTTATATTTTTTTATGTAATACATTTCAATTGTAATCTCCTACACATCAATTTATTTCAGTTGTGATCACCAAAGTTACGTATTTTCGCTGCATATCTCATGCTAAAAAAATAACTTTTTCAACAATATTTAAAAACCTTCCATGCTTACTCCAGTAATGAACCGCATACCATACCAGTTTTTGACAGAATTTTGCCTAAACTCTCAAAGGAAAAAAAAAAATTTATTAATATAAACTTATCTCTAAGGCTTCATTTAATCATAATATTTTTATTTTATATTTATTTACAATGTTTCAATATTATAAGATTTGGTGTAATTAAAAGTAAGATTGTAGGTTAGTTTATTTTGAAACATTATGTAAAACTGTCTATAACTGGTACAATCACCTTATCACCAAATAATCTTAGAACGCGTTCCATAGCCGTCAGCCACTCGAGTCGTGTGCTGTAACGATTTTCTCTGCGAATCGTCAGCCTCCCATTACTGCGGGACATACTCAACAGTTCATTGCCCTTACTGTGTACCTTTTAAGCTAAACCTCGCTACTTCTACCACCGTTTTTGTCAAACAAAATTTTTATGATATTATTTTAATTTTGTGTCCTAAACTTTCAAGATTTCATAAACATTTAATAAACTACACCGTATAAATTTAGGACATGTACTTGTAGGTACGTCCCAAATTATCCTGTCTCTTATACGGGTATTCATACATTTTAATAATCTATAACATCTGTTAGCGTTAATAACTAGCATAATGAACTTAGAAAATGGGTTTAAGTATCTATTACTGTACTTTATGTTAATGTAAAATAAGTTTATCTCAAAATGTCAGTAAAAATATGTTTACAGAAACAAAAGTAAAAACTTGCATTAAATTTCAAGACGAAAAAGGCAATATTAATATTGCTTGAATTTAAAATTGAACTAAACACAGTAATTACAAACATTAGCAAAAAAGTTGTTGGATGCCAAAAATAACAAACACCGATTTAAAAGAGTGATTCCAAGAACACGTATACAATAGTTTTAACACATCTATACTAATATTATAAAGGAGAGCGCGAATTTCGTGATTTTTACGTAAATGCGGAAATCAATTTTCGGAACCAAAGTACCTATGTATTTGAAAATACTTTTACCATTTCAAAGATACATTATTCCACATGAATTATATACTAGCAAATCCCCTCGCTTCGTTTTGGAAAAACTATATAACGCTTTAAGATAGCAATTGCATTTTTCTGGGTTTTTCTCTTTCTGTGAATTAGAAATACATATACTTCATATATTCGTAACTTATTTATTCATGAATGGATTGCAATAAAACTTTAAGTATTAAGTGACGCCTACTGCAATACATTAGTAAAAACCAGAACGAAATCGGTTAAGCCGTATCTGAGATTAGCGGGAACAAAACACACAGACAGACAAAAATTCTAACAACTATTTGCGTTTTATTGCGTTAATAAAAGCCCGTAATAATGTTTTTGCTTATATATCGTTCATGTACAAAAAGCCATCAGTTAGAATTTTATTATTAGTATTGATATATGTATGTATAAATTAGCATAATTGTTCAACTCCAACAAGTCTGAGCGGGCCGCTATTTATAAATAAAAGATGCTAACTTTGTGACTTTCTGTGAAGGTATATACGAACGAAACTGGAGCAGAGGGAAGGCACTGGGGCATTAGTCTATAAAGGCTGGTTTCAACTTTAAATTAATCACAAAAATATTATTTTTCTAACATAAACAATAATTTTATAGCGAAAGATAAAGCGATATTATTCTAATGTAATATTGATTTGCCTATTGTATAGCCGTGAAAAAATTGTTCTTCATTCATTCACATATGTTACATTTTTAATATGGTGCTTGTAGATCGGATAAATATTTCCCCCATTTATCAAAGTTTATAATAGTTTTAGGTCACCGTAGGTGAATCATAGGTCGATTGGAAAAATAAAAGTTATAAAACTGAAGGTAGAATAATGTACTATTAAAAATCTGAAGAAATCTTGAAATACTTGCCGAGGTAACTACGCTACCCAAACATTTCTACTATTATGGTAATATAAAGCCATATGTTTACTGTTTATTGTATTTATTATTAATTTATGTACTAAAACCTACAGAAAGCAACATTTCAGTAGAAAATAATTACTAACACACTTATAGAATTAGCTAACAATAGATGAGAAAATATATCAAGGATGTTGATGTTGATACATAAATAATAGACCACATTAGGATCCAGCCTCGGTAGTAGTTACCTTACTCACTTCCCAGACTTAATTGCCGTTTAATGAAGATTACTTTTACACTGCTGTGTATATGTGTATTTTTGATAATTTCTATTTTCATATATAAAAGTAATAATTATACTTAGGTATATACCTTCTTATGTATATGTGAGTAAATACACTATATGTATTTTGTTTCTTGTAGCACCTACGGCATCCTTTAACCATCGCGCCGCTCAGGTTTGACAGGTGCAAATTGTCATCAGATATTAAATCCTCTAATTATCTGTATATATTAAATTAACATTACAAAGAAAGAAAAAAGATTTTTTGTACGCCTGTTTGTGGTGAATAAACTAAAAAAACTACTAGATCAATATTAAAAATTCTTTCACCTATCGGAAGCTATATTATCAACGAGTAACATGGGCCGTGTTTTTTTTTAAATTAAAGATCCGCACGTTAATTGCAATGCAATGCAAGCATATCATTCGCGACCCAAGCTGCGAGGCGATTTTCTAAGTAATACGTATATTACATAGTTTTTAAGTTTACCATGAAAAGTGAATAAATAAATTGGCGAATGTATTATTCACATATGTGAGTATTAAGGTATCACAAAATTAAAACTTCGAAGAGGCGGCATAATACCTACATTTTAATTTTGATATTGTTTTTGTTCATGTCACTAGGACACATTATTGACATTTAGCTGGGCTTAAGTCGAGATTCAGAACGAATTTTCAGAAATGAGAACTCGTTCAGTGTTTTGTAAGAGGCAGAAATAAATTCTGAGACCCAGAAATGGGGACTCGGAATGAAAGGGGCTGTAAGTTCATAAGTTTCATAAGTATAAGGCCATAGTTTTCGCTACGCCAAGCTTATTGTTGTACTTTTTTAAGAACATTGCGGAGTAATCTCAGATATTCAAATTTCAATGCGATATTCTTCTTTGTCCAAAAAAACTATTTCGAAAAATTCAGTATTTCAACTTTTAATATCATCTACTACCACAGCTTTCTGATTTTCTGATTCTGGATGGTCATGTAAGTACTTTAAACAAATTGTTATTATTGTAATGTAATTGTCGATTGAAGTAATTAATGATTTACAAGGTAAATCTAGGAGATTTGAATATAATAAAAAAATTATACTCTACAAGAATAACAATAATGAAAATGCATCGAAGAATATTTTTCAACTCCTGTAGAAATTTAAGAACGGGATTTTTATATAAGGTATCCCATGAGCTATGGGTACGAATATCGGTCATGTTCTATTCCAATACGTTTTTCAAAATTTCGGAGGATGGTAAATTATTCTGCTTTTTCCGTGTTATTTCTTTTAAATCATGTTTTTAAACGTTATGCAAACAATACATATGCGTTTCTCATAATTAATTTGATACGACACGTAATGCACTCGACTAAAGTTAATTAATTAATTACTTGCTTACTTCGTTTGAATGACACTTTTAAATTACAAATACTAATGTTGTACAAGGTATGGGTTATTTCTTTAAACGTTTTTTTATTACACGCAAATCGCCCACGCTTCGCTTCAGAAAAATTATCATAGGCCGAGAAAAAACACCTGCATTGTTTTGAAACTGGGTGTTTGTCGTTCTATGAATTAGAAAAACACATTTTAAATATTAAGTGATGCTTACAGCAATAAATTGGTGACAACCAAAACGAAATTGGTTAAACCGTTTCTGCGATTAGCGCGCACAAATGCAAAGACAAACAGACAAAAACTCTAACAACTATTGTTTCGGGTTCAGTTGCGTTAAGAAAGGCACATAATAATAGTTTTTCCTACGTATCCTTCATGTACTTCATGATATCTATCAGTTAAAATTTTACTATATGTATAGATTATTCAAAATTACGTATTAATCCATTATTCCCTCATTTAGTGTTCCGCCATCAATGAATAACCTAATTCAATGTGTATTTTTTACTACACAATTACAATTTTTATTATACTAGTAGATTCAGAAAATAAGCGCTTAACAGATGAAAATCGAAACGCGAGTAATCTTTTAAGAGAAAATTAATCAACATGAAAAATATTCTTTTAGCGATTATTTTATATTTCATAAATGTTACAAACCTTAATTTATATAAACATTGACAATACATACACAGAATTTTAGCGAGAAATACATAACCCGTGGCAGATTTTAACGGTAAGTCGTTTTGACCTCCTCGCTCCAACTAGTCGAAAATGTATTCAATGGAATTCAAATCAGGTGACCGTACTTTTCACTCTATGTGACACCAACCGCGCAGTGTGCAGCCCCTTCACAACGTCTACATCATGCATGAATCCTGACCCATTTCGACTTTGTGTGGCATAATGTGCCCGTTATGTTTTGCATCGTTACCTCTGATGTTAATCCAAGCTGTGGCACAGGGCCTAGCGATATCCTATAGAGAGACTGTGACACCATAGACTCTTCCGTTGTTCAGTAGAGCACACTACCAGTTAACAAAATCCGTTACACCCCAACTGTTCAAATGACTAATAACAAATGAAGATATCTTGTTGTATATCCGTTAACACTAGTTTACCTTCTTTAGGCACTGTGCTGAATATAAATCTGAGCATATTACTAAGATTTCATCCAGACTGATATTCGCCGGCTCCAAATAACATGACACCGTAATTCTTCACAGATGTTTCATTGTTACCAAAGTTTGGCTTTAATAAAATAAATTTACTGAAAAGTATATTAAAACACAAACCTGTATTCTGGTCGTATTGGGGCGGCCTAGAATACACCCCCCAATCCCATGCTAGCAGAACAGGGTGTGTAAGAGGCGGGAAAAGCCAGCCTGCTTGGTGGTAGGACTTCGTCTAAGGTTCGTCTAAGTATTATTATTAAGTCATTGATATTATTAATGTCATTATTATCTCCTGCTTGAGTCAGCCGCCAAACAACTCGTCGTGTTCCAGCTGGGGGCTTTCTTTCTTCTCATTTCCTACCGCACCGCATCAGTAATCAGCACCTTTGATCTTGCTGGGCTACGGTGACCACTTATCATCCAGTGGCTTGTCTGCCCGTTTGTCGGCTATTAATATAAAAAAAACACTTTGCCACGAAACACATGCGACAGCGATCCCATGGTGTCCCATTAGGACGATGAGAGAACTACCGGATTTTTATCGGTCTTTCGGCAATAATGTCGGCCACTATATCCGATGAGATGAGTAAATACATTTTCCAGCTGGAAAGGATAGCGTTGCCATGCTAAATATCGCCCGTACACTGCGCTAAAAACATGTTTGCTTCTAGTAACAAAAACAAAGGGTGTTATATGCAAATACAGAAAACATATTAGTATTCGCTTTAAGACTTCCCGCTTGACTTGAACATATTTGGAATTACATTAGCTAATATAAAATTCTCTAGTACAAACTATGAAATTATTTAATAAACAATAAATAGAGTTTTATCAGTAACTAATTAGGTAAAAAATAAATAATTCTAAAATGTATTAAATCACAAAATTCTATACCTATACAAATAATGTTTATTTCATGCGTAATCCATCAATATAATTATATTCTGACACAAACCTTTAGCATAGCAACTTTAGCATATCTATAGTTTGTAGCAGTTTACTGAAAGTTAGATTCGTGTAAACGATCTTGTGAATTGTTGTAATAGCTATCAATATCGTTGAGTTGAGATTTATCTAACGATCTCACCACGGCTCGTTTATCGATACAAGGGCGTGAGAGAGGCGTAGTAACAACAGTTGAATATAAAGCCGCTTTAATTCTGGCTTATACAAATATAAAGTTGGAAGCAGCTCACCAATGTTTCAGATTCTTTATTCATTATATTAACACAAGTTATGAATCATTGTCCCAGTGAAAAAAAAATACAGACTTTCATTATTCATATTTGCCCACAATACTATTAGGTATTATTAAATATAACGCAGGAATTACGATATTTATACTCTAAAGTGATTGTGAGAATTAAGTTTGTGCGAATGCTATGAGAAGTACACGTATTGCTGTAACATGAAACTTTTTCTTAGATATAAAATAAATACAAACTGGCCCGATGTTTCTATATAGCAGATCTATTTTATACAAGTTCGGTTTATAAATATACTATTTGCCATTAACTTGATCACAGCACCAATATATCAGATCCTGTTATGAACGGGCGAGATAACTCGGTAAAACAACTAAGTACTTTATATGAATAAGACCAACATTAATTACAATATTAATATTGCAATAGTCAAAGCGTTCTGATCGACAAGATCACTAACAGTTTCATTAAAGATTATTACCAAGTCGTTCCAGATATATTTATTCATAATCGAGACTTGACCCTTATACACAATGACTTCCTAAACCACATTCCTCTCAAAATTAACTCTTATGACCTGCATTTTTAGTAGTATATCAATAACAGAGAGACTCGCTAGTTTCACTACATGCGGGGTTCTAGTATTCGGAATAACTTCCTTGCGAGGCTCGCTGATTTCAAAACAATATGTCGAGATCAAATTGTTTGAATTGATGAAATTGACGTTGAAAACATTTGGGTCTCAACAACATTATTAAAACAACAATCAGTAGTTTCATGAAACGTAACAATCTCATAAATTGAATATTTTATGAAAGTATCAATTCTACGATCCGACTACAACACATAGGTACACTGTATAGAATAGATTGACGATCGATAGTGCCAACAGTAAATTTACGAAAAGAAAAACAAATGATAATTTGAATTGCAGATTACTATTAACACTTTACTTGTATGGTAAAAGAGTACAGAGATCCCAGACTGCCAAGCGGATTGCGTGCTCGTGCGCCACTCCATTTAATTAAAAACCGTTAACGCATTGCAAAACATATAACTTAAAGTGTTTTGCCTTTTATTGAATTGCGATTTACTGGGAATATACTGTAAAAGTTATGGTTGACTAAACAAAATAAAATGTTAACAAGTTATTGTTAGATGTTAAGCATTCGTATTCGCAGTTGATGTGCTCGCTTCCTTTACGAAAAGTTATTTTTCTATACATTTATTTACATGTAAGATTTCGGCAAAGTCGAACGAAAGTATTTATTTATTCTCGGTTTATCGTGCCGACAATCTCATGGCCGTTTCCTGTTTGTTTTATTTGAAAACATATGTATCAAAGTTAAAATTTATAAATATAAATGAATGTGTTTGTAGAAATTTTTGAGTACCTTCAATAAAATGCGTTTTGAACAGGAAACTTTTATCTATTCAGGGAGGAATGCCGGTTGTTTCGGGTCACACGGGCTCCCCTCTAACAGATAAGAGCTGACCTTAACCATAGTCAGTTATCAACAACAAACAAGCCGATAGACTGAGCAGTGCGCTAAGTGAAATCAGCTTGTCACTATCTCAATGGGTGGCAAGTGACAGATAAAGGTGTAGTACGTGATTATAACAGTATAATATATACAGATATATGTCACGATTTTACGCCTTACTCACTCACTATTTACTATACTGTACGTGTTAGATGAGGCTACGTTATGTCTTCTTTCTAGTTACGTTATCGATCGCAATAATCATAAATATAAAAGACAAGATTTTTGGTATTTTGCAAAAAATAGGTTAGAAAGAAATCTTCTTCATGGTCATGGGTGTTTGTGATGTGATAATTGTGTAATCAGTAGATTACAATAATGTTTCATTGAAATATCATCAAGCAGAGTGAGCTATACCGTGGAGCCACCAACAGACATGGTGTATGACGAAGAGTCTACACGGTTTCACATTGTAGCTTTTATACTACATCTCCTAAGTATATTGTGTATGTGTCAAACCGAGATATTTTACATAGCCGTATTGTAATTTTTATCGTAGGTATTTAACAATATGCTTGTCACTTGTTTCTAGTTTAAAAAACTAGTGAAAGAACTTAATGACAGTATGTGCTTACAAATGAGTAAAATTTGAAATTGGCACAAAAATGTCTACTAATAACCAAATTTATTAAAGATAAGTATTGGTTTATACCCACTAAAATTACCAGATAATAACATGCCTGAAGAGTAGTATAATAGAATAGAAGACCATATTCATGTTTTACGTTGATTCATAGCTAATAATGTGAGGTATATTAAAAAGGATATCTCTTAATAAACAACGAATTCATTTAAACTCTCCGCATAGCGCTTACAATGTAATAAGATTGCAATTAATCTTTCGCAAAAGGCGTCGGTAATTTGTAACAGTTATTAACTGAACGGTCCATCAAGGCAAAATCTCTCAATATTCAAGATTGCACAGTAAAATTGCACGGTATGACCAGATTTTTAATTTTATATAGATATTATAATAGACAAATTCTCGTGATGGCGCACGTAAACTTCACACTCTACTAAAACAACATATTCGTGTCGACAAAAGTATTATCAAAGTAGGCGCTTTGTGTAAGACTGCCGTTATTACGAGTATCCGAATGTAACAGCCGCTCTATGGATATCTCTTTCTTCTCGAGTCCGAACCCCGTTTGACAGTAAAGGACGAATGTATGTCGCCAAGATCAATGGGCGAAACAAGGTGTAGTGACGTAGACAGGATGCTCGGGCGCAGCTGGTTGGAACTTTAAGTTTTTTTATTCTTTTTAACAAACAAAAAGAAGATTGGTTTCGCGCGGTTTAGCTTGGAACGACCCGCGCCTGTTTCCGTAATGGGAACGGAAAATGTTAATGAGCTCACGTCTATACAATTGGAATTATATACTTGCAACGCTACAGGGCTGTAATTTGTAGGAATTATGGTGTTGAATGCCGAAAATTAATTAGTTTAAACACTCACCCAATGAATAATTAGCAGTATCACAATTCAGCCGGGAGCATATTGAGCCACAAAATAGATTTTTACACTTAATATACAAGAGTAAAGTGTCCAGTAATTTATATTTAAGATAAACAACAGATATAACTTACATTATTATATCTATAATAAGTTCGGCGCTTACAAATCTATAGTAATACTACCGATGTAATCAAAAGCACGGTTATTATCGAAGAGTAGATCAGAGCCTCGTCGGAATAGACTCGTTAACATCCACAGTTTAAAAAGCAATTAAAATCAATCAAGCGTTCCAAGCCAACCCTCGCCGCTCAGTCTGCGGCGAGGGTTAGATAATGAAAACATTATGCTCGCACGTCGTATCTCGTAGCCGGAGACGCTCGGAGAGTTCTTGTATGTATCACGAGCAACGAAATACTATTTGCTATCGACGATATTTTAGCGTCAGAAAATATGAGAAAGCAGACAGGTCCAACGGGACGAAAGAGCGATTTTTTATACAATTAAATGCATTTTAAAAAAGGAAATTAAATTTCTCGTCTACGCCTTGAAAAAGGACAAAGTGATAAGATAAGAAAGAGTAACTTAGAATTGTATAATATTATTTTCTCATAACACAGGGTGTTTCCTTTTTGATCGACAATTCTGTTTATCGCGTCTATCTGCAGTGAGACACGTCTTTTTAATTCCCGGTGGCGACAAAAAGTGAGGAAATTATGTAGTCGAGCCGAAGAATTATGCTCCAATGTTTCAACTTGTCTTATATGTATAATGACTAGAGGAATTTAATACGTGATTGAGATCCAGAAAGTGATTTTTATTGCTTTGTTACATTCCAAAGTTCATTTTAATTTTATAAAGGTGAAAATTTTACTATTAGAGTACGTTATTGATTCCGTAACTTCGAATAGGTTTTTTTTTCTGCGAACTGAGTAAGAGACTTATATTCAGTTATAAAATGTTGGTTTTGTAGTTTCATAGGTGTTTTTCTTTAAAATAAATTAAACTATGCATTTAATAAAATTAAAATTATAACATACAAACATACTTCGTATAATTCATTACCCGTCCTTTAATTTGATAAAGTTGATTGACTAAAGTTTTCATGGTTGATATGAAAAATACTCAGTGTATTTTCGCGATACAACGAAATGGCGTGCGCCGAGGTAGCCACGATGAATTTTTAATAGCAAATCGTACTAGGATAGCATTAGTTTAGAAGATGATACCGTGATCCCCGGAACAATAATTATTTAAAATCTATTTTGCTTACCTTCTTTAAAGGATCACACTCACGCTTTAAAAAACTTACATTACAAAAATCAATATAGCGGGTAACATGTTAATATCGGAAATTAAGCTGTTTTGTCAAAGTTAATCTGAATGAAGTAATAATTACGGTAATTCTACTTCTGTAGGTGTTACACATTGAAATCGTAATTGATAATGACAACAATCCAATGTGAAAAATTCACTGAAGTGACTGCTGAAGGTTTTATATTATAAAAGTGGAATACCATTTTGAAAGTTGATGAAAATAATTTATTATGGAATTAATTAAATATATTCGATTAAATTCAGTTTTATGTAACATCAAATACTCATTTAGTACTCTCTGTTTATTCGTTACCCCAAAAACTATAACATTATATACAACTTACATACGCACATAATTACAAACCTCCATTTTTTTATTTACTTTCGAAAGCTCTATAACACGTAATATAAAAGTCATAAATTAAGCTTCTTTTTTATAGTTCATCATCAGACGTTTGCTCCATAAACTCCATAAGTGTACTTACTTAGTTTCAACTTTATCCGTCCAATAGATTCTAAAATATTCGTGTGCAATAGACGAACAGACAGACAGTCACGTAAGTAATTTTGTAAGGGTACCGTTTTTTCATGAAATGCACAAAACCATAAAAATTGGCCGCCAATAAACTATGATGCTCTGACTTGGTTCACTACATAAACTTCATCGTGTCTCAGCCAGGTTGTAAATCAGGGCTAGACTAGCTGGCTTTGACTATCGACGGCTCTCAGTAAATATATTCCTCAGACAAGGTAGCCATAGATATATAGCTTTGCAAGAATCGAACAAGTCACAGGACAAAAAAAATTTCTATATACAATCATGAAGGTAAGATTTTGATTACAGTAGCGAAAATAAAAACAATAAATTAATCTGGTAGTCCAATAATACATTTAATGTTTATACCGTTACAATCGAAATTGATGGCAAGATGTACACAAGAAGGGAAATTTATCATATATAAGACGAAATGAATATTTATAAACTAAAATATTAAACAAAACTACATAATGATTTTAACAAACAAAAAGAGCTCATAATACGTAATAAAATTTTATTAGCTTTATTTTACCTACCTTAGATATAATTGTGGCATTGTATTGCTTAATTTTCTAAAAAACCTTATTTTCGTAGAACTTTGAATGTCTCCGTGACGTGATTTTTGCATTCAAATTAATATTATTTTAATAGATTGAACCTAATTATTATCTTTACATAGGCAAGGGCAAAGCAGTTTAGAACCATCTTCTCGTAGTTGTCAAGCGATTTTCTTTTTTTAAAAATTTGGAAGCCACTGATCTGTGTTAGTGTTACCATTAAAAAATTTGGAAAATCAGGCTTTCAATCAATAGCTGAATACAAGTTTACATAACTAAACGAAGATTTTACAGCCGAATGTTTTTCATCCCGATCCATCATTTTCATCTTAAAGCTAAAGTTTTAGTCCAGGCAGCTAAGTGCGCGTTGTTTTAGTAGCATTTGAGAACATTTAGAAAGATTCCTGGCTGGTCAGATTTGTTCGTATAGTTTATTGCATCAATGAAACATTTTTAATTTTTGTTTCTCTCAAGCATTAAATTATCTTTTAAAAATGACTTTTAAAAATGACTCCAGTATTTGAAATCAGGTTGAGCGACTGAATTTCAAATGACTAAGACCTACAAAGACTTGTAATTGTAAGGCTACATGCATAGTCAGAATTTATTAACTTAACTTATATGTATAACTTACATATGTATTAATAACCATGGACCACTAACTTTAAAATGACTCGTCTCCGCGTTATACATTATGACAGTATTTACGCATAGATCTATGGAAAATAAGAGTTTAATTTTCACCTTCCAGATGTAGAAATTGTTTATAATTTGCACGCGTCTTATGGATTAATTATAAAACAATAATTATATTCTCCATTTACCATCTAGTAGTCTGTAGTAACAACAGATAAACATCCGACTCATCGCAAATAAAGTGATAATATTCTTTATATAGTGATATTTTTTTAAATGGTGAATCTATTATCGTTCAAGTTATAACTACAATATCTTGTCTTTTCACTAAGCTATACATACGTTTTAAGCCCTCATTTATAAATATTTCTTTATCGACGGAGGAAGAACCTCTGATGCTTCATTCCTGCCTCGGCACTTATTGACCTAGTTTCCTGGACAATCTTGTTTGCTCTACGACTTCGGAGCTCGTAGGCACCTATTTACTGGGAATACTTTCGACCGCCGTTACAAGCTCGGTATCTGAGCATGTTACTTTAGTATCGAAGGAATTTTCTCATCTTTGAATCGTACGACTTGATCAATTGTTATTTGCTGCTGAAAGTTTGGAAATAATAGGGTCGAAAGTTTTCGACGTTCTAGTGAAAAGTTTAGGCACCAAAGGACTTAAATCCATATAACAATATAGTTATTATTACTATTTGTCATACAGTCTGCCTGCAAGCAATCATGTGACCACTTCATGGTAAGAGGTCACCACCGTTAATATACAATTGTAAATGTAACACACTGATCGAAAAGAAAACGGTATGATTTTTGTAATATAATTTTAAAATTTTACAGCGCAAGGTAGAACATTTTACGATTGATTTTAGAAAGATTGTGGTCCAACGAACGCTTAACTAATCGCTTATATTAACATTTATTTTAGTAAAGGAATTAATAATAAAAACCCATTAAAGCAAAATATCTGGCGATCAAAATCTCTGTGCTTCTCGATTGCATCACTTTGGGAGAGGTTGGTACGTTTTGATAAAGTTAAACTGTGGACTGGCGTTTTGTTGCTGGACGATAGTGATAAATCCAAGACAAATTCATAGACAGCATAGTAGACACGCTGAGACGACCCGACTTTAACTTGAACAATTATGTCACAGAATATTCCACTCGAGCCGGCTTCAGATCGTGGTGATGTTGTGCGGTACCAACCCTGAACTGAGCTGCAGGTGTTCATGAAAAATGTTGAGAAAGCTTCCCAATTCAATCTGCAATGTGTCGAATCTTGTCACAATTATGTCACCTACGAGTATTCTCATAATTTTTTTTATTGTAAAACATTTCCATAGTCTATGCTTAAATTTATTACATTACATCACTTGTAAACAGATAGCTTAGAATTACCTTAATACAAAAGCTAGCTGCTCGCGCTGACTTCGTTGAGTTTGAAAAATTAGTCATATATACACGATATACATATATGGAAATACCTTTAAATATTTTTATAAAAGTTTATATCTGTTATCCATCTAGAATAACGTATCTATCAAATTGTGAAAGAATTTTTCAAACAGGTTCTCTGGTTCAGAAAATTACCATCCGCATACCTGCACACAGACAAAATTCGCATGCTCTGTTTATAATTTTAGTATACATGCTATTCGAAATCTACAACTCAGTTTTTAAGCGACGTTAGAAGTCGTAAAATAACATCGCACAAAAATATCTCCCGACGAAAATCCATTTCTAAATAAAAGACACGATATTTCAATTAACCCTTTATAAAAATGTGAACGGAAATTTGAAACATAATGAATCGTATTTTTCTTTCTAAATTATAGTATCAAAATAAATTATCCTGCGTCTTAAACATAACAACTGTTTTTTAATAAAAATTAGCGTAAAATATTAAGATTAGAATTGACAATTGAAGATTAAATTAGACAACCGGCAAACTAGTTCAAAGGACTCCTGGTGGTAAGAGGCTACTGCTGGCTACGAACATCTATCGCGAAATTGATTATTGATTCGTCGACAAAAAAAAGTCTACGAATCTGCTTGGTAACTGACTCTTTAAAAAGAGATGAAATAAAAGTTTTAGTTTTATGGACGCTCCCAACATGCACAACAAAGAGTTTTTATCAAAACAAAGTTAACACTGCTACTGTTATTAGCTCATAATAATATATTATTTATTTCTATTTCCACGATATTACTAATTCATGTGAATTTATTATTTTTTAATATTACTAAATTAATAATTAATCGTAACTAGATAATCGTGTAAATTAAATACCGTCTAAATCAGTAGCGGGCATGGCTTTAACCCATTAGCTGCCCAATGCCGGGGACGCGTCCCTCCTCGTAATTGAGAAGACCTGGAACATATTTCCCCATATTATATCCCTAGTCGCTTTTTTTTTGTTAATTGCCGACAAACGAGCAGACGAGCCACCTGATGGTAAGTGGTCACCGTCGCCCATGGACATCTGCAAGACCAAAGGTATCACTGATGCGTTGTCGGCCAGGAAATGAGAAGAAGGTTAGAAACTGGCTCTCAAGCCCCCAGCCGGAACACGACGAGTCGTTTGGCGGCTGACTCAAGCAGGAGAGTGGTAGCTAGCCAAGCAGGCTTCACGGAAAGATAATAATACCAGTAATAATATTAATGACTTAATAATAATACTGATAATATAATCCATACGCGAAGCCCTATCACCAAACAGGCTGGCTTCTGTCGCCTCTTACGACACCCTGTTCTGCCAGCACGCTCAAGAAATACTAACGGCTAATAAAGCATAATATACATTGCAATTAATGTTTATCATGTATCCACAGGTCCCTAATTATTATAAGCCCATACACAATCAGTTCATTGAAACAAGGCAAGATGACATTAACGAAATAATTTCGTACTCGACTTGCCTTTCCCAGCTGCATTTCTTCCATTTAAATTGGGTCCTCCTGGAAATGTTAATCTTGATGTCGCGATCGATTAAAAAATAATTGGAACCGCGACATTTGAGCAATCTTGATTAATTTTACGATTAATTACCGCGGTTTCTGGACAAAATTATATTAATTTAGGACATTCGGTAATAATAATGTTTGCATTACAGCATTGCCGTTCTAATTTGTATAAAACATGAACGCTTAAAAAATCACGCCCATGTAGGTTCTAGGATTCCTTATGATGTAGGTGTCATAGAATGGATAGAAAAAAGTGAAATACACCATAATCAAACAACCACGAACAGAAGCCAAATATTTATCTGTCACATAAGTCAGTCAGAATTCAGACTTGGGACCCTTCGCTCGATGTACAAGATCAGTACTAATCTGCCATAGGGTCGTCGAATGTAATACGTAACTGACGAACTAGTCTCCGGTTCTTCACATTCATCTGCTAATTTGTCGGCTATTTACATTAAAAAAAATTATTAAGATAGATTCTAGCAATCTCCCTAATTTTTTTTAAGGCCAGATTCAAGGTTTCAAGGCAGATAAGAAACCACACTATCGGGATTGTGCGTGGTGTTTTGGACCGCAATGACTCTTATTAAAAGGAACCTTACATCATTGCTTCATTGACAAAGAGGAGATACCACGGTAAAATTACGGGTTCATTTGGACTCAAATATGACCTCAGTCCCTTTTACATGTTGTTAATACATCCTACATCATACGTAATTCATTATGATATTTTCCTCTCGCAGTAAACAATTTCAACTAGAGAGCTAAGTGAGGGCGCTTTAGGCCTCGTAAATTACGAAGAGACCGCTATCCTGCAATACAATGCTTATGAGGATGCTAATAAGTTTTGATGAAATGTTAACAATACGACAGTTTTCGAAAGATTGTGGTGAAATAAAGTTTTGTAACCACTTTATATTTTCTAAGTACTTTTCATCTCCTTGTGATCCTCTATTAAGATGAGTTAAATAAATATACACCCAACGTGCAAATCTACAGAAACATCCCCTACATTCATCGTAACATATAGAAGTTTTGGCATCAAGTTGATATTCATGCAAACAAAATGTAACAGAATTGACAAGTTAGTCTGTGCATAGCTAATATCACAGCTGGTACACGCCACGTGCCGTGCCTCCGCGCGTCGCGCCGACTCCACGTGTAGCTCCCACGTGGCGTGAAGTTGCCGAGTGAAGTATAGGTCACATAAATTTTAATTTTCAATTCTACTCACGCTTACATTAATTTTCGTAATATGTGAAATTGAATTCAAAACTAAAACACCACATATTTTATTCTCTTTTAATATTAACATTTCTATTAATAATTTCCATTAAAAAAAAATATATAGTGGTGATGTCTTGAAAGGCCATAAGCGATTGAATATATGTTTGTCTTCGGGTTTAAATTTTTTCCAAGGTGAATTATTAAAAAAATTACACATTGGCAACTAAAATAAAAATAATGTATCAGTCACGCCAATGTGAAATGTCCCTAATGTCGAATATATGCCCAACGTGCCTTGAATCCCTTGAATGAAACAGCTATGGTATATTTGTTGAAAAATAATTCGTTCTGGTTTCCACTGGACAACACTGAATAACGTTGTGTTGACTGAAACCATAGCAAAACAATAATCATAAGTTGTAATATTCGTGATACCTAATACGTATTTAATTCATGTGATATTTTCCTATTTTTTACGATTATATTTATTTTAACTGTAACGAGTACCCAAGATTTTTTACTTTTATAAAGTACTTAATAAAGATATTTACAGACAGATTATGGCCATGCCAAGATAAATCGTAAATACCTACCTATTACAGTTAAAATGAATAATGTCCGCGATGATATATGTAAGTTTAAAACCATAATTTATTTTTAGTCTGATATCGTTGTACATATTATCACATACATAGTTTCATAGTTCAATATACTTGATGAATTATAACTATTAATTTAACCTTCATTTTATTTGACTCTTTAATCTCCGCTCCCGTCTATCCCAAAATATTTGGTTATGCACGAGTCATACAAATAACTTCTATATTGTAGCATTTCACACAAGTGTAGTAAATAAAGCACAGTTAATTAAGCCTAATTAAATGACTATTCGTCATTGTACGGGCGGCGCAGAAAGAATTCTTCTCCTACAATTAAACATACTTCCACTATTGAAACAGGACAATAAGATAACGTGTGTTTATAAGGAGCTATTGTCTTGATTTAAATAGTTTTACTACCAACTACGCCTTACGCTTAGAAATAGCACCTACATTGTTTTAGGACTGAGTTTTTGTCGTTCTGTAGAAATATATTAATTTATAAAGCTTAGTGCAACACATTAGTGGACACCATAATGAAATCCGTTTAGTCATTCCTGAGATTAGTGCGAACAAACGCACGGACAAACAGACAAAAATTTTAACAATTATTGTTTTGGGTTCTGATGCGTTAAGAAAGACTCTTAATAGTAGTTTTTTTTTTTCATATAACGTTCGTGTACACAAAGTGATCAGTTAGAATTTTATTATATTCCCGTACAGGTAGATTGACTACGAATAATTCAACAAATACAACTAACATTAAAAAAATGTAGTTAATGCGCTTGAATTATCGTATTAACGCAGCATTTGATTGTTCCGGATTTTAAAAGAATATCTTTAGATATTTCCTACCGGTACTGGGCCCACGGAATACTTGAATTTAGTGTTCCCTTCAAATCATCACGACCGAAAGACCTTCGATGGTAAACTTAACCTTTACTAATTTGTAAAATTAAAGTAATTTTTTTAAAACTTGTAGAAATGATCACAAAACACTTGAAACTAAACTCGCTTAACGTTCAAATACACCCGCGTGGTATGAGATAGGTGACGTCATCAGTCATTAGACTAAGTGCGTACACCGCCAAACGTGACGTCAATTAGTTGCGTTGACATTAGATAACTCAATTTAACTTCTTGACTTATTTTGTTAATAAAGGTAAAAAATCAGTGGTGGCAGAATTTTATGACGTAATCAATGTTTTGAAAATTCTGTAAATTAAATTGTGTCCATTTTAAATCAATCGTTCGGTGGATATGCGGTTTTGATATCTCGGACGAACTACATGTTTTTATGAATAGCCAACTTATGAAAAGACGGGCCAATTGATGGTAACACTAAAGATATCACAGAATAGCCGGTTAAAATGGACCGGCTTGTAAAGGTTTACCGCTACTGGAAACGAAACGTGAAAAGACATTACAGGGTTGATTTTAGTTTTAAAACACGCACGAAAACCATCGATATTAAACTGGGTGGTAGAGAGCTCATTTATTTCCAACGGAAAGGAACCTTCGCCATAACCTCGTTCGTTATTGAACAGCCTTATGCCTCCTACACACTAAAATAATCTTGAAAATTTTACATTAATCGATTACGTGTTCATACATGTTTGTGCGAAGGGAGAATGTTCTTCTGAACATCCAATGAAGTTGTCACGACTCCAAGCATTGAGAAGTCAACTGAAGGAGGATGAAATCTTCAGAAATCTTTGAAATTCAAGTGTTAAGTCCTTAAATGAGGAACTAAACTGAAATTATGCTTTAACAAATCATCAGAAATTATTATTTTTACCATAAATGTTGTTTCATCAAATGTTGGTAGTTAAAAACAGTAAATAGGAAATGACGCTTAAATACACTTCTGCCGTAAAAGGTGAACAAGTGAAATCGCTTTATGCTTATCGCTTTTATTTATCGCTTATGCAGTCCCCAAATGATATTTAATGGATCACATAACAATACGTAATTTTCATCGTCATTCAATGAGTAGTTGTAGTCACCCACTCGTCTGTGATAAATTTGTAACGTTTTAAAACCAACCTATTTAAAACCATCTCAAAGACTACGAGCGTCACTACTCGTATCTACATTTTAATGAACGGTCTCTCGCACACTAAGTATTTTCTTTACAACGCGGCTAAGTGATATTCTTCCCTACTGTACTGCGGTAAGAGAGCTCTTCACAGTTCTTTACATGAAAATGTTATCATGACTGTCGCTGTTGTGTAGGTTTACATTCTTCGGTACTAGGGTTGCAAACACTACTTTAAAGTAATGTAAATGTAAATAGTACTTGCTTTTGTCCACTTTTATGTGATTGCTTGCATCCAGCTCGAGATGGAAATGCATATCTTTAACGTGAAATACAACATGTCAGTGATTATAAAGATCTTGCGCTACAATGCCTTGATCGTTTAATATGAGGTGGACACAATATCATGCAATACAATACAAATGTTCTTCATTATAGATCAATACGATATACACACTGAATTTTAAATAATAGGCTTATTCTGATTAGATTATAGGCTGTATATAATCACTACCGTTACAAAAATTTGTCATCGTCACAAAAATTTACGCATAACGATATATCAGCAGCAAGTAATTATAAATAAATAAATAAACATTAGCAAACACGGTGAAAAAAAGCGTAAGGTTCTGGATATTAGTTGTTGAAAGCATCTCACGCTTTTTATTGTATGTTAAAGCTAACTTTTCTGTTAGTTATTTTATCTTATTTTGAATATGTTCAAAAAATTTTAATATACAGAGTTAAAGGAAATTCCCACTCTCTTTTCCTTTCTCTTTCTCTTGATCACAAACTGTATATTTTAACATTATTTTTAAATTTAAGTTCATTCGCTACGAAAGCGTATTTCTTTAGTTTTTTTGAAATGTAATTTATTTTTTATTTTTTAAACTTAAAATTAAATTGAAGTCAAATAGTATAAGAACACTTGAAATTTTTACATTTTGTAAGTGATAAAAAATTTTGATTTAATTTATATAAGTTCTCTTAATCTCATCATTTCATCTAACGCGTCACCATTACATGGGACTCTCCCTGTTAGCTTGGAGCAATCGAGCTCTTCTATTTGTAGACCATGTAATGATTTATACGGCTGATAGCTACATATGCCTGTCCAGCAGCAAAGAGACGTGATCCCATATAAATAACCGCATGATCTATAGCATTATATATGTTACAGTTAAAACCAATGTGTTTTACAATGTGTCACTTTTCAGCCATCATATAACCTATAACTTATGACGACAATTTAGATGTTTTTTGTGATGGATTAAGGAGAAAATCATATTTTAAGTATGAAATTATTGTATTGTCATCGATTCTCTATGTGTATGCAAAATTTTAAACAACTTGGACATTTTGAAATTGATGAAAATATAATTAAAAAATTCCGTTACATTCATACATACAAAGATAGATACAAACAAGTCAAGCTAATATAAAGCGTATAACAACATTAATTAAAGTTCACTTTATTAGATTCTAACCATACTCAAAGTAATAAAAACATCAAAAACATTTAATCAATTAGGTATCTTATAATAACAGTGATGAACGTATTATTTAAAATAAAAAGCTACAAGTTGATAGATCCAGGTTTCAGCATAAAACTTCCTTTAAAAGTATAAGAAAAGGTATGGAATATCAGCCCGCCGATATAATATATGTTATCAGTTACGACCTATCATAAATAAATTGATTCAGTTATCAGGATAAAGATAAGAAACTGTCTACAATTATAATAATATAATTGAATTGATGTTAATAAACATTTTCGACATTACTTAAATGTGCCGCACTGCTAAACCTTGATTGGCACGGAACGGTGTTTAGTTTTCTGAGATTTGAACATCAAGACGTAAGGTCTCGGTATCAAATACAGCAACGATAACTCATCGTATTTTTTTAATATTACGTAGATTTTTTAAAAATTGGATATAAAGATATACATACCCCTTAATTATTGGAGGGTTAAAAAATTAAAAGATAAAAATCTTCAACTTACAGCTTACTTTTCACAGTAATGCATTTGCAACACTAAATATCTAATGATTTCGTTTCGTACTTACCAAACTATATTACTTATTTCATGTCTTATCTCAGCGTCTAGGTCATAGCTACATATTTGGGTTAATACTGTATTAAGGTGCCTCGTTTTGCAAATCGGAAGCTTAGAGGCCGACTCTATCAACAATTAGGCTTTAGCTTGCCGCATATAGTAATGTAACTATAGATTCAATGCAGAATATATATTCTAGTTCAAGAACCAAGTGTATAGGCTTTTTCTTACATAACCTATAAGACATCTAAGTCTACATCGCAATTTACTATTAGGTGGAAGTGTAGTCGAACATTGACTTATAATAAGTATAAAAAGCATGTACATTAACTTATTATCCTACCTATCTTTATTGACTTATTATTCTACGATGGGTCAGGTTGAATTCATCATTAAAGCGATATTATAATCGTAAAGATAGTGGGCCACTCATAATATATCACATAAAAAATATCCAATGCTTAAATATTTTTAAATAGTAGATACATAACTATTACGTAATGAATTACGTAATATTTTTTTTCTTTCCTTATTATTAGTTCACTAAGGATTACAAATTCGTTATATAGTATACCTACTTTTTATATAATATCCAACTTGAACTAGCTTAATTTTGCCATTTATAAATTTCAATTTTCTACAGACACTCGTCCTTCAGATTTCTCTCTCTCCATACATTCGATTTTTAAGCTTCTAATAAAATTTCATTTGCTGTCTGAATCTTTGTATATCGAACTACGGATGTACCAAGTTTTATATGTAAGGGCGAGAAAAATACCTAGCTTTTAATTTAATGGGCTAAAAAACTCAAATCAGGAATACTTCAATCGTTTAATATTTTTGGTTAACCTTGTTTCACACATTATTTTTTAAACGAGCTAAGTAATCTTATGGTTGCAAACTTATTCTGATCTATAAATAAGTAATTATAAATGTATGGGAGACGCAAAAATTCTAGGGATTGAAGTCCAGTAGGGCATTAGATCCTCTCCTTACGGCCATGCAAACAAACATACAAATTATTTTTGATCGTGTTCTTTTTCTTTCTACAATAACCGACTCGTTATATACACTGCATATTCAAAGACTAGTTCAAGCTTAATTAAAAATACTGAAAAACAATATTAATACAATCGTGAACTGATCTGTTAATTTCCAGAATTCAACATGGACGAAGCCAATGACTCGTACCAGCAATCTTCAAACGATATATGATGTAGGTTTATTATTACTGCCCTAAAGGTATATCAGGATTCCAAGAAAAAGAAAGACTTTGAGTTAGTATGATTGTGAAATGTCACTTCAGTTGCAAGCGAGTTCGATGAAAATTAATTAAGTGCACAAGAAAAACTTTTCTTCATTTCTTCTTATCAAGCTGTATAGGTATTACCTCTGAAAGGTGCCAGTCTCAGCATTGTCCAGCACATCAGTTTTTAACATAAATTCACGATAACCATAAAGTTAAAATAAGTTTTTGTCAGCACTTAATTATAAACTAATTGCATTAATATGTGCATCGGAATGATTTGTTTTAATCTGTGACTTTGTTGTATTTCTGACGGAAGTTATTGATTAGTATTATAGATCGAGTTTTATAAATTCAAATAACGATATAAAAAATACCCACATGTTACTAAGATAGTTTGTGATTTCGATTCGAAAGTACTTCGGCACTTGTAGAGTTTTATTGTTTAAATCCATACATATAATAAAATTTTAACTGAACGCTTAATGTACATGAAGGATAGAAAAACTATTATTAGGGGCGTTTATTAACGCAATAGATCCCAAAACAATAGTTGTCAGTAAGCATCACTTAATATGTGATTTTTTTTTTTCATTTAATTTCTATTAAATTTTCATTTTATTTTAATCCGTCCATACATAAAATATTTATAAATTAATGTGTTTCTAATTTATAGAACAAGAAAAACTCAGTCCTAAAACAAAGCAGGTACTACTTCTAAGCGTAAGGCTTAGTTTTATTGAAGCGACGCGAATGCGGTTTGTTGGTTAATAATAAATAATGTAGATTTAAAACTTCTACATTTTTATATACATATTACAAAGCTTAGTATAAGTACCCAAAAGAGACTTCACTCTTGTTTCAGACTTGTACTACATCCTCATATCTACAATGCCAATATTATGTTTTATCGGTTCGTATACGTAAATAAAAATAAACTTGTATGGTCGATTACAGAGCTCGAGTGTGTGAAAGGATAAAGAGCGGTTTACATGGGTTTTATATGTATAAGTAAATCGAGTTTAGTTTTATTTAATTCTAATCGTCTGGGGTGGAAACTTGACCAATGCGCAGGCGCAGGAGTTTCATAAAAGCACACTCAAAACGAAAGCTCTGCATAGTTACGGTTTGGCATGAGTTGCTCTCATGTATGTTGTCGTATAGCATTGCATTTAAATGTGCACGCAGAAACGAGCTTACGGTCACACGGTTAGGCGCGCCTAATGAGAAAGTTTATCGAGCGTTTATTGCGTAGTTCAGCGGGAAGCTTCGCCGCGTCGCCAGA
>PDGT01000003.1:7014631-7114871 GCA_003671415.1 Megathymus violae | reverse complement strand
TGCCCGCCGCCCCCTTTGTCGCGCAGCTTTCTTTACTACGCGCCACTTCACGCCAGTCGACTGTCAACTCTAGAGGAGTGCGTTCGTTTTGTTCACTCGTGTAAAGCGTCGCGCCAACTGTAAACACGAGGCACTATCTGTACCCGGTCCGCGTTCCCGAACTTACCAGAATACCGCGTCCCCGCTAGTAGAAAGTGTCGTGTTGTGCCAAACCTGTGGATCGGCCGGGAAGTGTACGAATCGTGAAACGTAACCGAACTTCCTATACATGTAAATAAATGTCACACGTATAGCGGTGTTGTCCGTCGGCGAGCGCTGATCGGAAGTCTGAGTTGCAATCTAATCGTGCGAATATTGCTGAATTTTCCTAAACAGATTCCGAATTCCGATCAGTTGCTATTAACGTTGTATTAATAACTGTTAATCTATGAGAGCAAGGTGGTGTTACCGAATGTGTGCGAGAATCTGGAGTGAAGTGCATGACAGCCGGCCGGTGTGTCACCGTATGCACGCCGGTCGCCGGCTGTGACACCGGATTTACCAACTAAGCAATTCACAACGAAAATGGATAGGTGTTGCATTACCATTATTACCTTCTTTACGAAATGTCAACAGCCTATTAAATATTCATTCGGCCAGCACATAACTTAATCTATGTGCTCAATCTGCCTCGTGCCGCTGTTTCGTAGTCACAAACAAACATTTCTAAAACTGAACTATACAGTGAACAATTAGTTAGTTAAACATTAGTAAATTTTTATAAAAATTGAAATTATTAATATTCCATATCATTTTCAAACATAGTACACCAGTTAAGTAAAGTTATAGATAACTTTTAATATTAATTACATAAAAAATTATTACTCTTGCTGTTACTAGAATGTTTCCGCTGCAGTAAGCATATGTTTAACGAATAGACACAACATTTTGAACTGTTATGGTTATCTCTGATCTGTTTCAATAATTATTTTTTTTTTATATTAGGGTTCAATTTAAATTTATGTATTATATTAATGCTAGTATTAAATAAGTTAAATTTAAAATATATTTACGAAGTACGCTACTACGTATTTAATTCGGTATTTTGTGTTTTAAATCCCGTAATCACTGACATCCGTCAATATAAACTGCAAACAGCGTTGTACCATTAACTATTTTAGCCAGTGAATCAATTTGGTTGAATTCAAATTATCCCTTTTAATTATATAAGAAATTTCGTTACTTAAAAATATAAGCTTTATTAAACAAAATACAAAGAAACATAAAGGTCACGTTAACAGAAGTAAACCATCCGAAGGCGGAAATGATCAATATCATGAAAAAGTTAATTTTATTATAATAATATAATTTAAATATATTATTTAATTTAATTATATTATAATTTTGAGTTCATTTTATTATAATTATTTATTATATTCTATTTTTTTCTTAAAATCTTAAAAAAAAAAAAAATATTCTATGGAAATTAAAATACCAGTCCTTCTTTATTTACTACTTGTAATCTGGAAGTATCGTAGTGTTACTTATTATTTATGGACTCTATTAAATATGATCGTCTTTGTTTCTCAGACTAAACATAAATATAATTTTGAATTCTGTTTATAATTCACGTCTCATAATACTTTGGGCATAAATTAATAATTAAATCGGAAGTTGTCTCTTGATATTCCGTTAATCAAACCTTTTTAAACATAATATAAACACCGTTCAACGCCTCTTCTTTTGTTGAAGTTCAAACTATTAAGGACGCACCATACAAAATCTTGTAATACCCAGAATAGAAATGATAAAAATACCCTACATGTTCCGTAGTTTTCAAAAGCATCGCTAGACACATAGTGTATACTTATAACAGTTGGGATAAGAAGTGTTTGTGTGTTATGCTAGTATCGGAGCGTGCGATTGTTTAGATTAACGTGTAAGCAAGCAGCGGGCGGAGTGAAAGGCTTACTTTCTACAGCCCTGCGGCCCAGGGAGATAGCTATATTGCTAAATTTCTCACTACCACCGATAGTTATGCTGTTACGTCGATAAATAGATTATTGTTATTTTACCTTGTCTACATTTACAACAAACGCTGTATATTTTAACATGTACGCTATGACGGGTTTTATATCAGAATACTGTCATATTAAAACTATTTTTGGGCGTGATAACTAAAGTATAAATTCTTTGTTATGTAAAACGTTAGCTATAAGTGCGAGTAAAGTGTTCCAGAAAATAAAAAAAAATTTAAATTCATCCACACATTGACGTTCTTATCTTGTCCATAAAATAAAGTCGTCAAATGTATTCTCGAAGCTGATTTCTATGTCGTAAATCATGTAGTCAGATCACTGACAATACTCGTATCTGTATGATAAAATCGGTAACCTAATACTCCAAAAAGTTTGACCTCGATACAGATTCCGAACCCGAAGTCAGACTACAATTATCTGAAAATTACAATTTTATGGCTGTTACTGTGTAAGAGAATATTCGGTTCTCTATTCTGAGAGTTAAAAATTACATGTCATGGATGTCATGGTCTAGTTTTTGTAGAAGAAACATATTGAGACAGGAGCCATAGAAGCTGCGCTTGAATACATTAATTTCGTAAACGATGTGCGAAAGCAACAGAGGAAGTTTCAGCTTCATGATCTTATTAAAAATCCCATTATTATAATGCCTTAGTAAGACCATTGAAGGGCACCTTATCATAATTTAATACATAACAATTATATTTTGTAACACACAATTAAACGATAAATTCTATCTGTAACATATTCGATTGAAGTTCGCGCCCTGCACGACACTCCAGCCTAATTAAGAGGATTTAATTACGTTCAATGTATTCTCGACTAATAAATCCATCTGTGCGGATTGTTGATTCACGGCATATTTACATTATTGGATTAATGGATGGCTTTATTGTGAGTGCGTCAAATGGTATTGAAATTATCGGTGTCACGTCATCGGGTTAAATTAGTCTGATTATCTGAGCCCGTTACTCGTCCAACATTGAAAGTTTTTCACCGCTCCTTTCTACCGCGACGTATGTGGGTCGCCGGTTCGGCACGAATCGCCATTGTTCATCTCTGATTTATGTGTTAGTTTATTCCCTTTACCAATAACCGCTTCGTGCTCTACAACTTTCTAACACTCGTAATTTGTTTTAAATTGTTTTTAAGTAGATGCGGACTAAGTCGCATTCGTCTTGGTTGTCTTATATGTTAAGTCAGGTTATATTTCTAACTTTCACCTACTACAGGATGAACTAATATTAAAATACTTTTAAATAATATTTGACATACATTTTATCGTTAGTTTCTGTTTTCTTTTCTTTAGAAAATTACGATGTATACATTTATTCTCATGTTTATTCTATGCCCATCTGATGAAGCATTTCTAAGTTCGATAATGAAATAAGCTACTGACTAAATCACAAAATATCACCCGGGTCAATAGTTTCGTTATTTGATTTATATGTATAATATAGCCAGATTATTTCTTCTACACTGATGCTGTTATGTAGCACATTTTTAACCTAGTTCTTACTTTTGTTATTTAGTTAGAAACGTTAATTCGAACGTCGTGTAGTAATCAAATGGGTTGTTTACTTATAATACGATTGCTGTCTTTGTCGTTTACTTGCAGTTGGTCATACACGAACATAGAATTGTAAAGCAAAGTTTAGAGCGAGTACTAGTAAAATCCTATCCTTAGTTGAACTTAAATAAACGGCTTAAACATAATTGTTTCAACTGAATAGCTGACTGAACGGATATAATTGATTTGATATTTCACACGATGGAGAGTATAGGTGAACTTAAAGCTAAGTTACGAGCGACTCTGCACCTAAGTGGGGTTTACGCAAGCGAGCTTATGTAAGCAATTTGTGATTCTTGTGAAACCACGCGTCGTGCTTTCGTCGAATCTACTCGTGTTACATACTTCGAAATGTGTGCTTTGATAACAGGATTAACGACCTCCTTTTGCTTTTAAGAAGTGTATTGTAAAACCGATCCGTTTAACTTTAAATCAAAGCTGCATTGTATCAGTCTGTATTGTGTAGTGTTCTTATAATAATATGTTGAAAGTTATTACAATGTATTAAATATTCTGTACATATTAACATGTGTTATGAAAGTGATTGTAGACTTGTAATTAATTTTATGATAATAGAAAACTATTATTCTGAACATTTAATTTATATATTTTACACATGTATATATTACAAAATATTCAAGAAAATCTGAAGAAAAATATTTTTTCGTTCTGTGTTATCAGTGCAAAGATAATTGTAATCTCTGCCGATAATTTAAATTCGTGATAATATCAACTCTCACAAACTTTTTTCTATATTGTTGGTACATTTCGAACCATCATTTTTTGCAATAAGATATCTGCCATTTGTGTAAGTATCTGCTGGATTTTCTTAATTCTTTGACGTTATTGGTAAACTTTAAAAATCGAATATTTACATATTATATTATATTTATTTATATATTTATATTTAAAATTTACCATATTAGATTTAAACGTTGGTAGAAAAATAAAATAAATATTCAATCTGTTCTGTTCTTAAAATAAGTAACTAACTATCAATGAATTCACTTCGTAAAACTAATCAATTGATGCTACTCTATAAACAAAGCCCTATTTTAGAATTATAGTCCAAACGCAATCTGTACAGTAACATGATGTTAATTGGACCCTTACAGGGAGGCGAATATATTGAGTTTTAACTAAAGGTAGTAAGTAGATAACGAAAGAGTTATCGATTTCCAATAACTCAAATGCCGGTTAACAAACAATCCGTCGTGATAACGTTCTTATCTAGCATCGAATAGGCTACGACATAGAGCGCACAGCATATTGGACTGCATATCCTAGCGTGGAACAATGTCACTTTCTCAAAATTTTCAATTGACATTGTTACAATCAATACACAGATATTACGGGAAAATGCAAAAGATATGCATGCCTGTGAATTATCATTGTAAATATATCTTATGCGTTGAAATGGTTTTAATCGGTTAATTAATGGGTTGCTATGTATTGCAAGAGCTATCGGTTTCGAATAACTCGGTGGCTGGTTGACAAACAATACATCATGATAACATTATTATTTAGCACCGGGTAGCTAGGCCATAGCGCGCACGTTGGGTCATCGCCAACACTAGTTGCCAACTGCATTGAAGGGTGCCACCGCCTTGTCCAAAGACTTGTCATGTTTTAGCACAAATAATGTTTGCATTATTAATTATCACATTTCCAGTAATAAAGTCCTTGATTACATTTCAATATTAATCAAGCCCACCAAAATTACAAGCGTAAGGAGTTTATTATCAGATTGTCTAATTGCTCATAAATACCCATAAAAACCGGGAGGTGTCATGGTATACCCGGATGTGATCCTGTAATTATAGACTATTATATCATAGGCATGTTGAAATAAATTAACTACCAATTTAATTAAACGAAAAATATAAACAAAAAAGAACATTGAACCTATAGTCGGCATACCTACAAGTACGCCATTTTGAAAAAACTAAGTTTCGGCGGACAATCATGTAACATGCGTCAGTCGATAAACTAAGAAATAAAGCAAAGAGATAATTTATAAAACTATCTAAGAGTTATACATCTAACAATTACAGCAAAAACTGCGGAAATTAATATTGTTCATGAAAAATTAATATTTTGATTTTATTACGTATTAAACTCTTAGCATAACATAATATCTACTTTGTTAGCTGAAATGGACTAAATTGAAAAGAATATAATTATTAATACTTTACATTTCCACGGGTTTAAACTCAAATATCTAAGAAACTATAACTTCACTTATACAACACTTTCTCTGAATAATTTTTTATTGTAATTATCTATCGATTGACACGTGTTTCATTACTAGCCGCCGGATCGACATTGTTTCAAAATGGCGAACCTGTAAATATGTCAGGTTCCATACAGAAATGTTCGAACCACTTTTAAATATTATGAAAATACATATTTATTATAAATTTTAATTATTAATAAATACAAAATAGTAATAATATTAAAACGAGGTAGGTATATATCCATATTATGTAATATTTGCTATCATTAGTTATACACACAAACAGATAATTGCACTGCACTACATGCATAGCTGTAACGTAAAATAGCATGTGTCGTGACGGTTTAAGTCTTATACTTTTGAACATTAACTCTCATTCGACTTGCGTCAGCAAAGTAACGTGCGATAAGAAACTTCATTCCAATAACCATAGAATTCCGTCAATCATTACAAACTTGAACTTGAACTTGAAGAGAAGCAATAAATTAACAAAAGCGAAAATTTTACGAAAGTAATTTGATACTATATGTTTTATTTACTTAATATTCGTCATAACTTAAATCTTTTTCGTTTCGACTAGTTTGTTATTATCACAATAACGGTACATAGTAAATTTAACTTCAAATCAATATAATAAAAATAATATTTTCTAATTCAATTAACTTTCATAATATGAAGAATATTCGCTATATAATTGAATATATCCTAACCTAATATAATATTATTTTGGAGCGTTAATCCATACAGTATATTCGTTGTCCCACTGGGCGACCGCCAAAACTCACTGCCAAATATTTGCCGCTATGTCTCGACATTAGGTAGTGCAAGAATTTTTGAATTAAGTGTATGTTTACAAGACTAATTATTTATGTACACACTGTAAAATGTTCAACTTACACTTTGTAACGTGTTAAAGAGCAATACTCACTTATTTTCGTGTGCGAATCGAATTAGCGCGGTGATTTTCTGGTCTCATTTGATCTAATTAAATGGTAGCAAATCGAAGCAGTTCTTAAAATATGAGGAAGCGTTGAGACTTGTGGATTGGTTCGTTACACGTGGTTTAAAATGTTTCATTCGCTTCGGTCAAGTCGTGTTATGGGGCAGGTAGACGCGGCGGAATGAGGGGCAGGGGAGCGGTCCTTCCGTCGACTTCGCCAGCTGTCATCGCAGCTGCCTTCCCCATCGCACGTGCGGTAACATCTATAATTACGTGCTTTATAATTTTTTGGAAGTGTTACGGAAGATTCTCCACGAATAAGGAGTTTGAACGGTAACGGATTTATAGAAGTAGCTTCTCTCAGCTTTTATTTCTATTTTTGTATGAATTTGAACCGAAACAATTCTTTTGTCCGTAGTTAGTTAAGCTTCAAAATAATGAAATGTGTTCTTTTAATGTTACATAAATACTAACATACATTCGAAATAGGTATTGAAAGGATAAAGTGCAATAATAGTTATAGCCGTAGGCGATCAGACATGACTCTGCACAGACATACACGTGACGGCTGTTTATGTGCCGGTCCAAGGCCGCTGCATACTGCGACGCGATTCTCACATTACCCAATCGAAAATCTCGAAAAACTCTTTAGATTTTTTCGACATCAATGCGGTCAAATAAATCGAACCCCTTCTAACTAATGACATGTACGCGTCCTACGTATTTAATGAATTTTGCGGCAAGAATTACTAACAGGATCTTTATTTAATAACAGCCGTATGTATATACATATAACATAACATAATACATACGTAAAGTTGGACACTACAATGTTTGTCTATAGACTTCATTTAGACTGAATAAACAACAATGACTCGCATTCATCTAGAACTCGGAAATCATCAGCGTGCCGCGATGGGAACTATTGTAAGCATTCGGTCGAAGAATTTCTGAACCTTTTTAAACGACAAACTACTCTGGTGTTTTTAATACGCTTTTATTAGCTCGGGTTGTATCTATGTATGTATGTATGTAACGGAATGTTTGAGCTTAATTTTCACTGGTTTCTAAAAGTCTGATCAACTTGAAATTTTGCACACATATCAAGGGCCGATGACAATGCAATTTACTTCATGGTGCATTTTACTTCATTTTTATAACTTTTCTCTCATAGATAGTTGCCAATAGAATGATTGTGTCATATTTAATATATCGAGCACCCCACGCTTTTTACTTTGATTTGAATTATTTTGTTAATAACTTAAATTTTATTATAATGTTTATTTGAAGTAATTAATTATGATTGATTGTCCGACCTTCTACTACTGTAATAAAGACTCTTTGTAATTAAAAATTATTTTCTACTTTTTAGTTCAATTAGCAATAAAAGCGTGTTTTTTTAGTTTTTTTTAACTATTATTTATTTATTGCGCTGTACAGAGACACGTTTCTATGCAGTAGCAGGCCCCATGTATGGACCTAAAAATCGTTATGGCATACATCGTACAAATTACATCGACCGCACTAATGTTCAGAACAGGTCATTTATTGACGCGAGTTTCAAGGCCGTCTACAGTAGGGACCAACGTATTAGGTATTTGTTCATACGTACGTATTGGTTGCTGTTTAAAACACTTTGATATTAATTAACCTTTAATGTTATCATATTCTACGTCGTCTTGTTCATGATGCGCCGTATTTTGGGACAGACATTGTAATTACGTGAGCAAAACAATGCTTGATACAGAACACGGAATTTCTTTGGACAATCGTAAACTACAATACAAACCGTAAGCTATTTTAAAGAGATTTTGTTATTTATGTTCAGTAATATTGTAAAGGCCCGCCCGCAGTTACCATAAATGAATTGAAATTTTAACCTGACACATGATTTTATTTGAATCCTTTTTAATTTAATTTCATAAAACTAAAAGCCTGTTTGCTTATGCAAACGTAATCGAGCGATCATTCCACACCAGATATCAAGAATTGCGATAGAGAGTTACGATAGAATTGCGCGTACGAACATATTAGCAGTGATTTTAAAACAAAAACAATAGCGCATCGCCTACTTGAAACTCAAATCGCACAACGGCATTGTACCTTTTGACCCGGCAAAGCCGCAATGCAGCACTCGCCGACACCACCGCGAACAACATTTTAACTTGTTTACTACAATATGCATAATCGTATCTCTTGATAAACTCAATGTAACTAGGACACTTAAAACGCACGCTACTTGGAATTGTTTTCGAATATTTTCAGCTGAGATATCCTTGAACACACTGATGCAATCTATTGCTATACCGAATTATGGATCGGGTTCACCTCGTGAGACATTTCAATAATGCGAAAGGTCGCATGCGTCAAACGAAGAAGATTGATCAGCTGTCGAAATAATTCAAAGTCGCGTAATACGACGAGAGATAAAAAAAAACGTTTTGTTCTTTAGATTCTTCGCGTCAACTCTTATTGTTATAATCTTCGTGCCAACTTCGAAGCAAAGATCACCCGAGTGTAACATGTGATTCGCATTCGGTGAACGCAAATAAGTATTGCCTTCAAAGTGGAAGAACATCGGAACCTGACTTAATGGATTGCAGACGGCGTTGAATACTGCTGTGATAACTTCTGTGATGTGTGAGCCAGACGGATATTTTTGTATGTGATTTATCAGTGCCCAGTACAAACCGAGTACAAAAAAAACGGAATAGAGAGAGTATTTATACATATATATATATATATATATATATATATTGGAACGATGAAAGAGGAGTGCAAGTTGTGCAGTGTAAACGGATGGTGCGGAAGTGCTCAAGGCACGACTGACTTCTCTATAAGTTCGCTGATGCGGCCCGCCGTCCACCATCCGGGACAGATGGATCCGCGGCACGATGCGGTTCTGCTCTCCGCATATCTCTTCAAATTAGGTGACTATCCATTGTATACGCTTCATGATTACTACTCGACCGTCGGTAAGTATCGTGCACATAGACATAGAATTCGCACCCAATTTAATAAACACGTGTAACTACTAGCCTTGAAAGCATGCGAATGTTTAACTAACATTTATTTGTAAAAAGCATGTTAATAATGTCAATAGTAAGTTAGGACCGGTTTAAACAAATCTTTTGTTTTTATGCAATGCATAACTCAATGTACATGCTAGTTAAACCTATTTAATGATAGCTTACGGCCGTTTGAACATTTCCTCTTCAAACCAGACATATTGAGTGTGACGATTATCAGTTAGATCTATGCAGACAATCCTACAACCAGCTGTTGTAATGCGAGTACGACATTGTTATTCTTAAAATTACATTAAACAGCATATTTAGCTCGAGCAACAATGAAATTAATTGTTATTAGCTTTACTTGCGTAATGGAAATTAAGTGCGAATTAACGTAACATTATATCGTAATGTACCTACAGAAATTTTAGCATAAATAAATGAATAAATACTTAAATTGTATTCAAACGGGGCATACTTTAATGCTAAATGTTACGTTGACTTTAGGTAATTTGCGTCATAGCTTCTTTGTTCCACAGTTAGGTCATTGTTTGAATAAATGTAAACACGACGTGTCTATCTAGATACGAAGCTTGCCTTGCATAACGCTGAAGTATTTTTAACGACTACGGCTATGTCATGCAAAGAAGATCCGTAATATTCATTAAGTAAATATTTGAATATTTGTTCCTACGCTCTCAGCTTTTAAGTTTATGGTGCAATGGCGCGTTCTTGTTGGTGTTTTTCAGACGTTATTATATATTGTTAAGTTAATGTTATTTTTTACGCATTGTTACGACTGCTATATCACGATAACAATTGGTGACTGGAAGTGCTTCTGATAGTCACGTTAAGGGACACTGAAACTATCATTTCATACTTACTAGTCTATACTACCAGTAAATATTACTGGTACAATACGATCGTAGACGAACGTCCTATTTGCACCTTGTTCTTCACAAGACTGCCAAATTAAAAACTACCCACTCGACTCACTGAACGATGACAACTATCATCTGTACTGGCCTTAATGAGATAAATACATACACAACAGTACCGACAGTTTAACGTACCTTCCAAAGCACGGAGCCGTTTACGAAATTTTGCCAATATCTACCCATCAAAGTTCCGGCTACGCGCGAAGTAAATTGCGTCAACTATTTAAGATTGCTCTTTAACGATTACGCAAAACAAAAGAAATGCCGGGATATTCTAAAAGAATGATATTATATTTTGCACTTTATGATCGTAAAATTGTAGTAGAGGTGTTAATTACCCATTAAACTATATGAGCGTTTTTTCCGGTAGCGCCTCACGCATCAGCTTAAGTATTTGAATTCCCATAAAAGTAAGGAATGTATAGGAGTGAGGCTCATATAACTAAATAACATGCAATTTGCGATTTTAACATGTTAGTAATAAAGGTGAACATTCATTGTATTATACAACCAAATAATTAATAACGAGTGGTACTAGCTTCGTTTGCAAACTTTTAAATAGACTTGGAGTTTCTTCGAAAACGTTATACATGTGAATTAATTGATGTTTAAGGGACTAAACTCTGCTTATTACAAACATCTGATTATTATTGGATTCCAAGCCGGTAAATATAACATTGCAATATTGATAAAATTTTACAATAAACTTTGTAGTTCCTTTTTAACGTTTATACTAGTATGCAGATTTTTTTCTAAATATTTCGTAAATCTATATATTAATTGGCATAGTCAAAACATTTCAGTAACATTTTCTCCTCTGTTTTCAACCTATTTTCTTTTTTTTGGTTTTGTTGTATTTAGTACCTGTAATGTATACAGTACACCTATTCGACAGAGATAATACTTTGTCTCATGTACACAGGTAGAGAAAGTAATTGTCAACTGTTCAGTAGATGGCGGAAGTAGCGAGTAGTCTTATGAGAAACGGAGTCAGTCTTGAGAGGGACATGGTAGGAATCGGACGGGTGCCTGGACTCGTACTGTGTGTAGTAGTGAACGCGTGAAAGATAGTTCCCAGTGTCCCTTAAAGCATATAGTATTGGAAACACCTGATTTTACTGTAACTTTTAACGAGCTTTAGTGTTATCAAAAAATAAATTAGAAACAAAACATTATTTATTGGTTATGGTCGAATATATAAATTGACAAACTCAAAAAGTACACTAACAGTTTGTGAACATGATCGTATTACGGCCAGTAGGCGAAAACAAGTACTAAATTATAATAATATAACTAATTTATCCATCCATTCGTACCCATGAATTATTTTACGATTTTATACTTATGATGAATAAATGAAAACTGTAGGATTACTTGCCTGTTTTCTATCTGTTAAAATACGTAAATTTATCACAAAGTTACATGAACAAGGTTCTGAAATAACAGAACTAAGCGATATTGTGCAATCAATTTACTATACAAAATCGTAATAAATTGAATTATCGATCTAAAGTTAGTACCTAGTATAGACCAAGGTGCAAACAGTCAACAGTACCGCACCCTATGATTTAAAACATAAAACGTTGAGTGTTTTCTCGTTCTCTTTGCACACTGACATTTAACATTTTTGCATAACAAAGGCTCAAGTTTTATTTTGTTGACGGTTCTATTGTGGACTTCTTTACATGAAGTTAAATACCTAAACGATTAACTACAATGTACATTAAGACACGTGTTTTTACAAGATCAAATCTCCCATTCGTAATAATAAAATTTGTACTATGTATGGGGGAAAATATTGCTTGGTACGATCAATATGACTCGTTCAGAAAATACAACAAGGAGCTGAGTGCAGAAGCATTGACAATTTTTTCAAAATTATTTGCTTACTTTGATAAAGAGAAGATATCGTATGAAAACAATATACTTCATTAAATTGTCAATGTTTTAAAAGTGTTAAGTCTGCCAATCATCACATGGTCAGCGTGTGTCTTCATCATCCTAGTCCTTTGGACAAGTAAATCCATACTTAATTATTCTTGTTTTGCGAGAAGCTCCAAACCCACGAGGGCAAATATGGTTTGCAATTATAAATATTGAACCGACCCCATTCAATGATTAAGTAAGATTCAAAAATGATTAAGTATGTATGATTTCAGCAATCGGCATCTGCCATTTTCAGTTATTATTAATTACTTCCATATGAAACAATAATTATTGGCGGTACTACAGAAATGTGCGAAAATAAATTCGATCGTCATTAACGCTAATAATGATCAACACAAACAGTCATTACCGATAAATGCGGTTGGCAGGCCCGTTTAAGTTCTTTAATGGTAAATACTGCTGAGAATACTCTACCATTTACCATTAGAAACTCACCTAGCAAGATTATTTTTAAGAGGATATTGCGGGAACATTTTTTGAACGTTTCCTTCTACAACTCATTCATGCATACAATTCAACCCAATTAATTACTCGACCAGTAATGTTTATATCCACTTTGTTTATAATATTTTAAGTATATGTACACGTTTATTTATAAGTATAATCATTTTATATGTGTATATTTTTCAGTTATATTATTTTGTAAATTTTATTTTTGTAAATGTTCATACCTTTTTTTGTATGTACACGTAACGTACCTCGCATTTCTCTCCGCCACACCGGGTTCGCTGGTATAGAATTCCAATACGCATTAAGTTCACCCTTTGAATCCCACAATATTAGGTGAATGCAATGAAGAACAAATAAATACAGATTCTGCTAGACAAACAGTCGTGTCACATATCGTACCATAATTTTCCTCATATGAAATATCAAGGTATTGATAATGGCAGGTATCTTTACTACTTTGCCATCTGAAGCCGCGGTATATGTCCCCTACAGATCATTCCGGTTTTGCTTACCATGATTGTTTTAATAATGAATTTTCTTAAGCTTAAAGTTACAGGTATTCTTAATTATTTTGTATTAGTTTTTTAAAAAGGATGTACGGCAAAACACAAATGACTTTGTTTAAACCTAATTTATTAACAGTTGTAATGTGTTTTTTGTATTTAATAAATTAAAGAAAGACCAGAAATTTCGCCCTCGCTCTGGTTTAAGAATTAATTATCCTTATGTTCACAAATAATACTAAACATTCCTCTTGAATGAATAGAAACGTAACGAACGAGATCTATAAATATAAGCAGCGCATGTTGTTTTGATAAGATTGTGTTATTTTAATTAACTACAACCTACGTTTACCTTACCTTACCTACAATAATGGCTTCTATCCATTTTTAACTCGGTAGCCTGTATTCCACCACGCTACTCCAGTTGCATTGGCGGCCAACTCGTCGAAATTACTTATGTCATCTGATTCATCTGACATGATTTAACGACGGCTATCTAACGTTAAGAACCGGAACTAATAGCTTGAAAATTTTGAGTTACGTGCAGGATTCGAACTCGGAACTCCTTTGATAAATTGTAGCTAAATATCTCGAATGTAACTAGGCACGGCTGTCGACCTCGCGCAGGTCCGTGAGCGAATCTGGACCGGACCGACCTCACACTACTCGATCTAGCACTTTATCTATTGCTCTTATTTTATTTTTTGATGCTATTAAATTCTCGTAACTTTTGATGTTAAAAACAGAAAACTGCAAACTGATATATAATTTTTGTGCTACAAACATGTGGAACACACGTGGAACTTTTTACTCAAGAATATATACATAGTCGATGGTCTTACTGAACTAAAATGCGCTTATTACTTTTAGAACTGCTAAAGGCTGTATACAGTAACGTTATATTCTACAAACAATATTATAATTAAAGTGCTTAATAACATTAATTCATATTGTAAGTGTAAAAATAAACAAAATTCTTGTGTAAAGTAAGTAAACAGACGGTAGCATACCGTTTTAAATAGTAAGTCTACATACTTACTTGGGTAGTATAACTGAAACTTTAAGTTATGAAATGTTGCTAATATTTTAGAATTTCCTTACGACCCCTCGTGAGTCTGATGATTTGTAATATTCCAATTTTTTTATACTTAAACAGTTTCACATAGATGTACTTGTTAAATAAAGTGCGTAGATTTATTATATATATTCAGTTTTAATACCTTGATAAACTGTAATCAAACCGTGGGTGTTCGCTTCAGCGTGACGTCACGAAACTTCCCGTGACTCATCTCTTCCCGGTTTAGACATGAGTAATCCTTTTTTTGTTGCAATCGACAATGTATTGTCCGTATAAAAATACGTTACCTACTTCGTCATTCAAAACATATTTACGAATCGCGTATAAACAAATACTGAAATTCTAAAAATAGTTTTTAAGATTAACAGGTAATTTATTGCAAACACAAAATACTATAAAAGCAATACTTACACTTCGGGAAATCAGACCTGTCATCTGATTTCAATAGTTTGGTCCACCAGTTGTCCGTCGTCGCGTCGGTCATCGTGTCGCATCGTGTCGTAATACTGAATCAATTCAAGTTAGTGCCGCGGTCGGGCACTTTGTTAAGCGGGAAATTCAAATGTGCTGAGCCCTATGTTAAATGTGCAGCCTTTATGGTAAGCTTGAAAAAATGAATGTTTTGAAGATTACATTTTGTTTTATCACTTCACAGATAAAACTTCACGTCTTTATAAATTAAGATTAAATTGATTTTGAACAAACAATAACTCAATTTCGCGTCCTAGTCGTACAATCTAATACGTGCTCGCCATTCTGATCCACACACAATAGCGAGGGGTTGATTATTATACAATTAAGCTTTCTCAGATAGTGCACAGCCCCTCACAACTACAAGTTCCCGTTGAACTTCCGCGCGGTATCTATCTCACTACGAAAATGATTTTACTAAAAGTAACAAAAGTGAATCAAGTCAAATTAAAATATGCCGTTGGTTTGTACACACTCATATTCAATACGTAAATAAATAAATCTAAATAATTTTTTGATTGTTAATAGTAAAAAAGTTACAAGATAATTTCCACTTATTACTAATGGAGTAATGTAATGGCCTTATGAGTCCAATAAATAACCAATAATCAATCGTTACAGTTTACTTCTTGTAAATATTGCATGCTCTATCCGGTTGTTTAGTAACCGGATCAACAGTTAATAGAAAATCGACAAAAAACGAAATATTTTTGGTTATATTTACAATATCAAACTCAAAGCCATGCTGTTCCGATTAGAAGTTTGCCGGTTTTTCTGTTTTTTGTTTTATGTTAAAAGCCGACAAACGAACAGACGATGGTAATTGGTCACCGTCGCCCATGGACATCAGCAAAACCAAAGGTATCACAGATGCGTTGTCGGCCAGGAAATTAGAAGAAGGTAAGAAAGAAAGTACTGGCTCCCAAGCACCCAGCCGGAACACGACGAGTCGTTTGGCGGCTGACTCAAGCAAGAGGGTGGTAGCTAGCCAGTCAGACTTTACGGAAAGATAATAATACCAGTAATAATATTAATGACTTAATAATAATACTGATAATATAATCTTTATGCGAAGCCCTACCACCAAGCAGGCCGGCTTCTGTCGCCTCTTACGACACCCTGTTCTGTCAGCATGGGATTGGGGGGAGTATTCTAGGCCGCTCCAATACAGCACAAAATTGAATGATTGATTGATATTGTAAATAAAATGGTTAACTTCGGCAATGTGGCTTGTACAGATTATAATCTGGATCCAATCATTGCAGTACTGTTTGTGAAGAACCGACTGCCCTGCAATACTGCATTCGCCTTTTGTATGTAAACATGTCAAAAGTTAATACCTAATGTGAAAATAAAATCAAACGTTAATATGATTATATGATTTTTGTTAACCTCGTTTTTTATAATGTACAAAATCTTCCTATTGTCTGTATTGTACATATTTTTTGTGTAATTGATAATTATTTCGAAAATGTTAAATACTCAGGAAGTATTAAATCTGATATTCTAAAATAGAATAATAACAAAACACTTATTTACACGTTCAAATGAAGGATGTATGTTCTTAGTAATGGAATCCGTCAAAATTAGTTTTAAATAATAGGACTGAAAACGCCATTGTTATGTTTCGTTTCGTTTTCTTCACAAGAAACTAAAAAATCCTTTGGTATATAACGATACATGAAAACTGTTCTTAACTGTTAACAGTCGTAAAATTAATTCTAAAGGACATAGAATAACATTTAACATTTCCTTGCGTAACATTTTTATTTTTGATGTTTTTGTTTCATTTCCTCATTATTTTAGATGCTTAAAATAAGACCTAACCTCGTCTAGAAAATAATTTTATTGCCAAATTAAAACAAGTATGTTATCTATTTACGTACCGCTTATCAAAATTATATGGTTTGGTTAAAGATGATTTCTAGATAAGTACACACTATCTGCTTTCTTTGTCCTTAACTAGTTACTTAACTGATTTATGATAACGTTGATAAGGTACAAGGTCGTGTGATTTTACATCATAAGTAAACAGAGAAACAGTCATAAATAGTCAAACAAATTGCTTACTATATTTATCGCTATCGAATTAGATAAGAATTGTTGACTTTGTTATTATTAAAAGTTATTTTATGACAAACCTTGAAAAACGCGTTCAATTATGCATATTGTTTGCGAATATATCAAAAAATTCTATATTCATACACAATAACAAAAGTTGGACATAATTTTGTGTATTAGAAACGTTCAAGATTAAAGTTTTAAAGTTATGTAAAAGTCCGTACCTAAAATAACCTTAGTAACCCTCGGTGAAACATGGTCGGAGAGCTATAAAAAGTTAACTAAAACAGCAATCAGCGAACCGAGGCCCCTTGTTTTCTCCCCTCTTTTCATTTAATATGGTTAACATGAACGATGGCACGATCAAAATTTACATGGAACTGCGAAATGAAACGATCGCAATATTTTATTTCTATTGGCTTCTTGTTGTTACGAATGTCTATATGGAATGAAGCGTGTCATACTTATTTGGTAGTACAAGTAATAAATATTGAAATTGAGTACATTACCCGTTTTTATTCCAATGAATAAAAAGTAACCGGTTGCGCTTGCAAATCTTATTGCTAGTAGAATAAATAAACTAAGTAAGCTTCCTGTCTTAGCGGCAATGGTGACTGGTTTGTTGATATATTTATTGCAAACATTATTGTTGTATCGTTAAAAATATTACTGACCACGTATCTATCAAATAAAATACATATGCACACCCTATAATTTTATAGCTCACACTATGAGACGTATTTGTTCATACGTACTTACTACCAGTAGCCCATGTAGCTAAACTAAAATTATTGGACAAGAAAATCTAACGCGCACGTAAAGTAATACTTCAATAAATATACTTATTTATATCTTATCGAAATACGTTATCTGCTAATAGATAAATGTTATTACTGAAAGAAAGTATGTAAATATTATTACTATTCATTTTTGTTTCATATACACCAGTTATAAGCCTTAAACTATACTCTATTGACACGTTTGTGGTATTTAAGATGAATTATTGATCAATATAAATGTATTAATTTTGTTGTTCAAATCCGGATATTAATTTGTAGCATTAATAACATTGTGCAATATTTTAGTAGTCATCATTAAAGTAACTCATTATAAATAAAATAATTTCATTTCTAGATATCATAAACATATGTGTAAATAGCTGTAACAATTTTATTTTATCTTACCATATCACGTGTGGGTATTTTACGACCGAACGGCAAAAATAGGTATGAATCAGTTTTTCCCGCATTGATAAATACGATAACTGCGTGATTTTTGAACCTACGTTATATTAAATAATATTATAAACTAGTATTTTATACAATACGTCCGTTTTATTAATGTCTGTGCAATATTCGATTCTTTTCGGTTTTACTATCATCAAATTGTTGCTGTGCATAAATTGTAGTCCGATATCCCAAAAACATCCTGCATTTCATGAAACTCACTTGTGTACATATCTACAGCAATTATTTGGTCGGATATTATATTTCTTGAATCAAATTTTTGGGGCCAGTGTAGCCAATTTTTTGCACGCTCCCGATTATTATACATGGTTCATTTTTCATCACAAGGGACGATATGATTCAGAATCCTCTCATTGTTGTGCCGATTGAGTGACGTGATGCAGCACTCCACGCGTTAGCTGATGAGTATCACTCAATACACTTTTCGAAACTTTTCACTTTCCAATTTGACTTAAATTATTTAATATTACTTTTTCACACACTTACACAGAAAACTGCTGCAAATTTTATGCCGCCATGACGGTTCCACTTCCACGTTCGTTTTTCCATACTCGGTCGTTATTGACTTGTAACTCGGCCGTGGACATGGCTTCTTATTTAAAACAAAATTTCCAGAACGGAAACACTAGAACAAAAGACGCACTATACATTCACTAGCGGTGGTGGATTCAAACACATCATTGATTGAAATTTTATTAATGGTGGCGCCCCCGAATGAAGTGACATTCGAAATAACTCGATACTTAAACTTTTCCATAATAGTGAATGGTTATGAAATTTCGGATCTGGATATGTATACGAATATATGAATAATATTTTACTGGTTTCCTTTACGGTTACGGATATGAAATTATTGTTTCGGATAATTTCGGTTACGGATATTAGATGATTTAGGAGTTGTAAAAAAAATGTAATAAACAAGGTAAGAGTTTGACTTTCTTTCTAGGTATTATTATTATAGAATAAAAACCTTAAAAATCAAATTATAAAAACGTCTAAGGATGAAAGCGACGCGGCAAATGTAACTGCTCAGACAGCGAAAAGCTCTTATAACGTGTTTTGTTTTGACACTGCCTCTATTTGAAATTATTCGAAACTTTTTTATCGGATTCGGTTACGGTTACGGAGCTCCATAACATCCCTGATTTAAGAGCAAAATCAAATGACTCAAAAATGAATATCCGCTGTCGTAACCATCAACTTAATATAATAGGTTTATTGATCGTAACAGAAATGCTGTTACTGTAATGGAATTGAAATTTGAAGTAGTCATTTAAAAATAAATGCCAAATTCAATTATGAATGATTCTAAGTTACCTATATTGAAAATCGACAATATCATAGCTACAAGTGAAGATTTCATACTATATAAACAAACCCGAATAATAATTTGTATGTTATGATATTGTAGACAAAATCGTTTTAAGTTTTTATATGTCATTCAATGATCAATATTTTTATGATTATTATGCATTCTAGATACAGTGTGTGTGTGTGTGTGTGTGTGCCTGTGTTTACGTTTTGACCTACATCTGTCCAACAAGGAATAAATGTAAATTTTGTACATAAGTTGTTTCGTGTTTCCTCTCGATACAAAATTTATACAATTACAATTACAAAACTGATTGAAAACAACTCAGTGTCAGTAAGTATTTAAAGTTGCCTAGCGGAGCCATATAATTTGAATATACCCGCAGGCGAACAAACAGTGTTAAACATCGCCTTCCAGAAAGGCAGTGTGGCGATGGCAGACGCTTGCGTGACAGCCAAGGCAATAGTGTTTGTGTTCGGGCTTACACAAGTTTTATAGCGAATATTCGTAACATCGGTGAATATTTTACTACATACAGATACGTTCAATCCTAATTTACTAGTTTTGACATTATTAGGCGGTTTCTCAACAAATTTGTAATCAATCATAATAATAGAATGTATGTGATTAAGTGCTCGAATAATATAAATAGTTATTTGTTTTAAAATTTTCTTTAGTTTTGAGTGTTTAAATATACGGCATTTACAATGTTTGAGGGACTTGTAACGTAACAATAAAGCATGTATTTAATTAACATTTTAAATATTGTATAATAATGTCGTTTAAAATCCTGGTGTTTTTAGTTTGCTGTTTAAGCAACAAAAAATATGTTTTTATCGATGTATTCGACAAAAGCTCTACGACAATGGCCAATAATTTGTCACCACGACATCGGCCAATAACGACAACGACACATTCATTGACACCCTGTACCCTATCACAACACGCTCGACGCCTCGCTGTTTGTTGTCAATGAATACAATTTGTAGCCAGCGTGTGTACGATCTTTATTTGGCATGAAGTCGTGTCTTTGGATTATATGAATATGCTTTCCCACCTAATGTCAAGTAGGTAATGCCAGCAATGGGACGTACAAATATATGATGTGACTTCAGTGCTAAATGCATTATAGATCGAAAAACAATTATAAAATACGAATATTTATTAAGCAATTTATAGTTCGTATTATGTTCCTCGGTAGTTTTTATAATTGAAAGATTTTCAGAATCCTTATGTAGACATCCCAATCCAAGTGTTTTTTTTTAATATATTTTATAATACATTGAATCTTAATATATTAATGGGTCAGAGAGTATTAAAATTCGTTCTGATTGTGTCTTCATTGCGTGCAAAATATGTTTATCCACTAAATTTTAATTTAATATAAATACATGTATACACATAAAAAAATAAAAAAAATATGACGACCTCGTAGCCCAGTTGGTAGTGACCCTGCCTGCCGAGCGTGGGGTCCCGGGTTCGATTCCCGGCCGGGGCAGATATTTATGTGACAGATAAATGTTTGTTTTCGGGTCATGGGTGTTTGTGATGTGATAATTGTGTATGTCCATGCCACCCGCAACACAGGGAATCCTAGTGCGGGGGTGTGAGTGTGTAAATGTTTTAAAAAAAAATGTAATCGTCCTGAAGGATTTCTACAAAACCACACCGAAATATTTGCAGCGTATTAAATGCTCTGTGTGTAAACACAAATCAAAAATAGAATGTATTGTATATAATACACAACGAATTATAACTTCAATCGCACGTACTTAGTATCTTCATACTGTGTATTTTATTAGAACGACACGAATATACTCGTGACAAAAATTAAATAAATTTGCGATAAAAGAACGTTTATTATGTATCGCAAGTGGGGAAGGCAATCCAGAGCCATTGAATTATTTATCGCGCTGACAACGGCGTTCTGGAACGTACGGTATTGACCTACAATCTTAACTTCCTAATAACAACATGGATAAAATTGATCCGTGACACGACGTTGTTATTATTAATAATAATAACTACATAAATAAATTTAATTATAATTAGTCGCCCTAATGATGTTATTATATTATATTACTCTTGTCCAGGGTAAAACAATAACATATTGTCGAACTTTATTTCCTTAAGCGCAATGACTTCGTAAAAGCCTATTCAGTCTTGATTTAAATACACCTTTCTTTATTAATTCAAAATTGAAATTCCATGTGAAGTACTGGTTGGGCTTAGCGCCTCTCATTTTTATTCATTTGATTTCAACAGGGTTGAGGTGATGAAATAAGCCATATAAAAAAAATAGATCGAGAAGATTTTGTTGTACCATGCACCAGTAATAAATCTGTATTTTGATGCATAATTTAATTACAATAGCCTTTTGGACGTCGTTATCTCACTTCCACATCAACAAATACTGGGTTGCAATTTACTTTAAGCGACTTTGTGTCTGGGTTTGACGAGACGAACAGACAATACATAGGTGACTTCAAATAAGACTTCAGTAATGTTTGAAGTCAATTACAGGTGTCCCATTTAACACGTTTACTACTTTCATATCAATGAAAAAAGAAATATATCATATTGTTTCCTGTCTTACAAAGTATTCATGTACAGATAATCGCGCGATAGTTGAGATTAGCTTGTTTCGAAGGCTTGTAATTATCACCGGTTCCATGCTCGCTAGCTCGCTACGTGCGAATGAAATAGCTAATTAATTCGGATTAATTTCTCCTATTTTAAAATTATCTTGTGATTAATAGTTGTTAGTGCGTAGGTACGTAAATGTCCATCTAATACAACGCTAATAAATTTTAAGAATGAGATTTAAAATGAAAATAAATAAAAGTAAAATGGTGAAAGAGAAACATAATCAATAAAATCTTTCTAAAACAATTACTTTTAAGTAATATCAAAAAAGTAAATGTATATCGTACTTAGGTCATAGATAGTGAGAAATTGAGCATAAATAAAATGTTATATTATACTCATTGACATGACTTGAAAAATAAACGGATAGATGAAGCAGTAGCCGCCATAAGCAAACAATCAATATCATCATGGTCACATCACAACTCCTAAATGTCCCACTGTTGTGCTCGGTTGTCCAACAATGTTTGGGTCCACGGGCCTGGTTAAGTACGTATTACCAGAATTCACAAACCTTTGAGAACGTAACGAAGAACCCTGAGTTGTGTTGGTATCTTGACGATCTTTTCCTGTATCGAACCAAGTGATTATTAATTTCTAATATATACGTAGTACTCGTATTCATGAATCAAAAGTGTGTGCAGTATCCGAACTAAAGTCCGCCGGGAGGGAAATTGACGTTCTAACAAATAGGCAGTCACTACTGTTTTACGGAACCGTAATCTAGTTTAAAAATTGTTACACTATTACAACATGTATATTGATTGATTGATTGATAGGTAATTATATCTTGTAATATTGCTTATGCAGACATAATAGCGCGAGCTGTATACGTTGCCGATTGGCTGTTAGTAGCGCCTCTGTTTTACACTTTATAAATACGAGCACCTCTCTCCACTCTCATCGGCGCATTTGACCGTCACGGCACGTGTAAATGGATGGAATGATTGTTTTTCTATGCATGCATTTTTTTGTTTTCTATCAGCTATTATGGTACAGGCGTGTTATGAGGAGGAATGAATCTCAAGTAACATGCAAAACAAAAATATAAATGTGAAACACGACGAAGCAAGCAGAAGACTCAAAAAAGAAGGAAGGATTATGTGAAAAAAAAAAAATAATAGTAGAAAGAAAGTACCCTCGTGTCATGAAAAAGTTAGACACGATAAGATATTATGCTACATTAGCTTTTTAACCGATTTTAAAAAAGGAGAACATTCTCTATTTGTTGGTATTTTAATGTTTGTTACCTCGGAACTCCATCGTTTATTAACCGATTAAAAAAAATATTTTTTTTTTTGAGAGCATATACCTCTCGTTTGGTCCCATTATCTTAAAATTTCAAAGAAAAAATCCCTTTTCTAAGAGTCACAAGTTCACCTTCTTCAAATTGATGTCGGTTTTTTTTTTGTCAAAATATTTAATTGTTTTTTATTTATTTTCTTAAAACGATTCTTATATCCGTTTTTCTTAGTAGTAGACCAATATGAAATAGTTTAGACAATATAAATTCACCTCTTACACAACATTTACAAGATTACGATGCAGTACGTTATGGGATCTAACAATGACTCATATTTATTAAGAGATCTCAAACGCTGAAATCTTCAATTTCAAAAGTCAAAATTTAACTTTAAGAAGCCATTCCGTTTGTGACGCCTAGAATCTTATAATTCAATGAATGACTTCAATATCAAGATGGTAGCAACCGTTCACAAGGCGATCAATCCTGTTAACATGCTCACTAAACAAGCAAGTGTTCCTAAAACAAACTCTTTGTCTCTAAAGGGAAAGCTGAAACTTGTGTATGGCAGAGTTGAGACATACTGTACTCCAGACTGTCGAGTTTTCATTAGGAATCATATTTACGAGGGTCCTCGAGTACATGCATACTTGACGGTTTCCAAACGTACCTGATTCTGTAAAGGCTATACGTAAATATCGCTGGATATATTCATCTAATATCCAGTGGAGTAGATCAAGCCTGTGTTTGATTAAGCTTAAAGCACTTGTTAGCATCAATTTGCATTTAGCCATTTAATTTACGTGTCGGATGCGTACAGACCCGAACGACGGATATTGTTACATGTTAGGATGCACGGGTCAAAAACCCCAAAGTTATTTCGCAGAGACTTTATTGCACTTCAAAACTAATAAACAGTCACAGTTGCAATCGTTGATCATAGAGAGAACTCTTCCCTTCTACCCGTGGGAGGTCCGCTATTTACACTAATTTTCGGGTTTACCGGCACCTTCTACGCCTTTTGCAACAATTTAACAATCCTCGAGAAACAGTAGGAGACGCAGGTAATAATGCAAACAATGTACGCGATATTCGACCTTTTGCACAAGATATAAGAGCGAGTCGCCTCATGTGCTCGAGGTAGTTATTATCAGTATCTGGGTTTTTTGGGCGCTATTGTTTTCTAACTATATAATTATATAACTTTTTAAAGTAATTTAAAAAATTTATACTTTTGTAGAAGTATCATTTCGATTATGAAGATTTTCATAGCGTATTTTCTGCAAGACAAAAATTTGATAATTTAAAATAAATAACACGATCTACCTACGATTATTTAAAACAAACAAAAGGTTGAGTACTTTGCACTAATAATTTTTACCTATGTTTTTATATTAATCAAATGCCTCTACTTATTAAAATCATATTATTTTCATGTACTATCTCTTGATCCACTGATCAAGATCCTGTTTTTTGTATGTACTATCTTTTAACTCCGACCCTAAGGTTGCCTGGAAAAGAACACTAAATGGTGATAAAGCCTAATATTGTTTACCATATCTACCACAGAATACTTTTTTTATTCTTGTATACAATTTTATTACAATAATAAATAAAATATTATATTCTGCATATTTTATTAGATGTATTTATTTCGTCATAATTCAAATTAGACTAGTGTGTACCTATAATGTAATTTTTTATTTATTACAGGTAAGCCGGCTGAACCATGCAATTTATGTGAATCCAAACTTGGTGTTCCCTACGGTGAGTTTTTATAAAAAAATACACAAACTTATAAAAGATGATTAGGACCTACAAATGCAATAAATTCTATTAGTTTAAACCATAAACAAAACATCTTCTTAACGTAATAAACTGTTAAAATATAACAATTAATTAAGATCAATGAAACCTTTAAGGTTTCATTTTAGAATTAGTTGGTATAAATTAGCAAGCCAAGACTAATACGAACACCGGGTCGTGGACTCAAATCCCATTTCTATAAAGGCATTCGCTTCTAACAAAGCGCGCTCTCAATCTCGTTATCTAGAGTCCAAATCCGAATCGCTAGAATTACTCTTTACTCAGTGGCGGGGAACTTTATGAATATAATCGTGTTAACCGTGTTTTCTGCCTTTGTCCAATTGAATCCTCAGTGCAGTAATCAAGTGGGGAGAGTGGGTCAACGGGTCGTTCCGTTCCGCCGAGCCCGCATCGTCCCGTGTTCCCTTTATTGTCCATATTAATAAACTAAACCTTGTTTACATGCTTACTATCTCGCCTCTACTCAAATGGGGTCAACTAGAGAGTGAAGACGTAGTATTTTTGTTGGATACTTAAACGATCAATAACTTGATTATATCACTTACAATAATGTATCATCTAATAAATTAAAACGTTATCTTCAGATATGTACATTCACATAAATGTTAAACAACTTTAATTAAACAATGCAAATCATTCACTAAGTCTACATCACAAACAATTAATTCATAAAAACATTATTTGTTTCCAGCCTATTTATAAAGCGCAGATACTTTCAATACTGAAGTTGAAATAATTTATTTTACTCCATTGTTGAACGAGGGTAGATACGTATCTATTTTTAATACAAAACTTCAGTTCGCTGCGCTCGGGAACTTTCGTTACAGTAGCTTTATTTAATCGGTACATTTAAATACTAAAAACAAAGTAATTTAAACTAAAAGGGTTACATTGGCGTTTATAGTTATATAAGCATTTATGGTTTAAGTTTTATTCGCGAATAAATTATCCAAATTTATTTGTTTACATATGTTTTACATTACAATTTGTTTACAATTTTGTCGTTACAAGGGACGGTATCTATTATTATGTGTTGTCGGCCAAGAAAAAAGAATAAAGAAAATACTGGCTCTCTAGTCCCCAGCCGAAACACGAGTCTTTTGCCCGCTGACTCAAGCAGAGGGGTGTAGCTAGCCAGGAAGGTTTCACGGAAATATAGTTATATCAGTAATATCAATGACTTCATAATAATATTGATAATATAATCCTTACCCGAAGCCTTACCACCAAGGAGGCTGGCATCTGTCGCCTCTTACGACACCCTGTTCTACCAGTATGGTATTGGAGGGAGCATTTTAGACAACCCCAATACGGCTAATGTGTATGTTTTTTTCTTATTTCACACTAATCTTACTCTTGAGTTTATCATCTATAAGCTTATTTGAACGGGCCGATAAATTATGTCTTCAAACAATGCTTTTATGTAACTACACTATCCGACAATTCAATTCACCAATTTCGTAACTGAACATACATTAAAGTTAGCTTAATCACAATTTCTAATTAACTGCCAAATTGGCATTTGAGAAACAACACATTTCATTATATACACTCCTTATTTCAATATTGAATTACAAACTAGTAATAAGAAAATATTTTTGCGGCCAACGAGCATGTCTTCAACATTGAAAGTTTAAATTTTATATGACATTTGAATAGACTATTGTCTTACTTCCAGCGATCTATTTATCTTCTTCTTTTCTCATTATATTTATTCTTAAAATAATGCAAGGTCATATTATATTACCTTAGTTTCGTACTTACTACCTACCTTAGTGCCTAATAAACTAAGTTAAACATTTATTCCCCCAGTTAATAAGTTATAAATCGCCGTTACACACACATTTTACTCATAATCAGAACATAAAAGGCGAATAGTAATAAATTAGATATATTAGAGCCTATAACAACATTCGTCAAGAGAGCCTAGAAACTTTAATCCCCTAAATTCAATAATAATTAAAAAATTCAAACCAAAAAATTAGTTTTTTTTATCAATATTAACCAACTTTTTCTTTATAAGACTGATTTTGCTTTCAATGACAAAAAATAAAATATTTTCGGCGTTTATTTATTTTGCGTATAAGAACATTTTTATACAAAAACACACTATATACTAACGTCAAACTGGTGAAATTGAGTGTAAACAAAATATCGATTACAACGAGAATCGAATAGATGCATCTGGATATTTAAATCAAAAAGTTCTTTTCTTCTTTACACTCTATCACCTCCTTATTTCTAAGCTATTAAATAGAGAGTATGAAAAATTCAAAAGATGTATAAGACGAATAAAGAGAACACCCATACTGATTTCATAAAAAAATATGTAGTAATTAAATCATAAAATTTCTATAATATATTGTAAAAAAATTAAGCCTTTTATTTCATAATATAAAGTAAATGACACCACACGAAATGGCGATTGAATGTAATCTCCGTAGTCTTTCCGCATCATAATTAAGTTAAACATGTATAGCCGAACTGTCATAAGTCGTTTATTAATTGATTATTTAGTTTAATCTAAGGTGTTTAGGGCATAAATATTAAAATATTATAGACCTCCGTCTTCAATAGTAGTTCGTGTACTTTAAGCAAGAGCCGGAATATTTAATTGATACTTTTTACAAATTTTTAAATTACAATTTTATTATGTAGCCTTCCGCTTCCCAGCTTCCGGCGCACTAAATGGCGGCATAAAATATAAAATATAATTAGATAAGTATTGACGATGACTATTATTAAATAATTGTCAGCGTAATTATTATAACCAATATCTAATACTATTTATTAAAATAATTGGTCAGATTGATTACGTCACAAGAACGGTTGAGAGTATAAATATCGCCGGCAATGACAGTTGAGGCGCAATCTTGTGATAACAGTGGGGAAAGAAAGCTCGGCCCGACTTCTTACGAAATATGTAACACCAGTATAATGAGTCATCGCCTCTTGGATCCAAATGTACACATACCTTAAATTTATTTGAATCTATGTCAAAGAATAGACTTCAAATTTCGCGCGTACCGATCCACGTCAAATAACGCCGACACGCTGCCTCCTGTCTAAATCTATACTTAATCTCTAAAAAAATCCTTAGACCTAAAAATAAAACGTAGATTTTAGTTTATAAATAACTTACAATAAATTATGGAGATAGTAAGTATGTTTTAAATGATTGTAACTCAACGTTAGAAACATGTTTGTTCAGTGGTGACCTTTTAGTTTTAACCCTCCGCGTATGCTGACCTTAATTTTAAAACGTCCAAGTTTAACGTTTAAAACGCGTCAAACAAGTTCCCACGCGCGACTACTATAATAAAACGGGTTCAGCGTTATTCCGTCCCATCAAATAATTAATAAGTGATATTGTGTCGGCCCGCATCGGGACATAAATAATATTAACGAAGCCGGTGCGTCAGCTTTACACACTGCAATCTATTATTGTATCAGTTGCATCTCCCTACGTGAGACAAACAATTTTCAGTCATAATGCTCTTCTCGTAAAGACTACATATCACGCGATGATTTTTACAGAGTAATCTTGATGTAGAAGCGAGTCTATTCGTGTTGCGAGCACCACTTTCTCGATTGATTATCGATATAATTAGCCGAAGAAGCTAACGATGTTTATTATTTAGTATTGAAAATATATCTGTATTAATTGAGGTATTCAATCTATAAATATAGTTTCAGATATTTGAAGTATAAAAGTTAACAGTAATTTTAAACTTTTGTTTGAGTAAAAATTCTAGTCAGACGATAATTAATGGTCATGATAACTTATATCTTTAAACGCATTAGGGTACATCTAAAATATAGTAAAATGTAAAAATATAAAACATGCGTATGGTAACGCTAAATAGGTCTCTGGCTGATGTGTATTTTTTTTATAAATAGCCGATAAACGAGCACCTGATGAATAATAATCACATCCACCCATGGACGTCTATAACACCGAAAGTGCCTAAGATGAAACAGGTGGAACCGTTTAGTATTGGCTTTCCGACACCGACAACCCAAATATTTTTTCATGGTTTATTCTGCAATGAGGGGGTAGCTACCCAACCAGATACAGAAACCTACCACCAGGCACAAATAGCATCAAAATTAAACTGGATAGCCTAGTCACTTCAAACTAGAGGAACAGTTCGCCGTAGCTTCGTCAGTTATTCAGTAAGATGCACAATGAGCAAGGGAAGTTGGTTTGGTCTAAAGAGCGGATGGAGCCATTTATTTTTGTCATGAAGAACCATTCACTTTTAAGATAGATATTTAAAAAGTAAACCATTTCAGGTACCTCGGTCCTTTAAAGTAGCATTACGTCTTCACACCGGACAATGTTATGTATGTAAAATCTTCTAGATATTATTTGAACATTAAAAACCTTGGAACGTTTATTCTTTGGCTACTTAATTTACACCCGGCTATTTTTTGAAAAAGGTGATTCATGTCTTCCATGTATGCGTTTCAGCGCGGCGATTGATCAAATTATATTAGTAATTCAATTTCCACAAAGCACCAATTAACGGTTTTGTTAGTCAGAAGTGACTTATTTATACGCGAGATAAAATATTTGTGTATTTTATTTGTTTAAAAGTCGTTGGTGTAATTATTAAGCGGCGATTAAATTTAACAGAAGCTTTTAACAAAATGTATGTTGCATTCTTCCTCATAGTTTGCTTTATAATTTCAAATTCAAAACATTCATTTAATTATATGAGTTGCACTCACACAATTTTTGTCTGGTACTACCGTTTCGCTAAAGTGCTTTATCATGATTAAAAAATGAAAGTCGCGTGCAGCAATATCCTACGGCGCAGTCATCTACATTAGTATGTTCTAATAAAACTCGCGGCCAGATTCGAACTGAAACTGCCGAGACTTCAATTAAAACTTCTTCCCTTGTTGTTTACGGGACAAATTTTAATAATATAATGTCATTCAGCTAGTAGCTGCGGTTTAAAAACCACAAGTAATTATTGTACCTACTCTAAAATATGAAACTACAAAATCACCGAGACTTATAGACTATATAGTAGTTTAATTAAGTAGCGTGGTTTGACTTTCGATAAGTGTTTAAAAACAAACAATTTTAAATAAATATTATTTTCATTCATTCATTCATTTTATACATTATTAACGGCTGTCCTGACATCGTTCCGGATCAACAACTAATTATTATACATATACATCAAGTGTATATAATTATAATTATACATATTTAATTTAATCGTTATTATCGTTGTCCACATTATCAGTATCCTCACTGACGATAATGTAAATACTGTACATTACATATGCATGTTGGCTGTGCTAATTTTTAGGAAGGTCGCAACGTGACCTCGCAAAAAGCTGTTGCGGCCTCGACATTATCATCGGTGTGATATCGTGATATACGCAGTTATTATTTGATGATAGCAATTCGTTACTCTTACTTCATCGGCATCTTACTGCAGGAGTAGGTCGTTCGCGCCATAGTAAAATTGGTCAGTAACTCGCATTCTTCATAAACGATGTTTTGGAACAAGCTTTACCATAGTGAGTAATATATTTATTTCTTTATTATACCTGTAACTAATTATGCTAATGTAATTTTTTATTTATATTGTTTAATTTTTCCGTACTTGAGATCATTTCAATAGTTATTTTCTTCTATTTCGTTGCCTCTTCCGTATTCTTCGCTCCTCTAGTGTTGATTCCAGACCGCCGAATTTCGTTTTCCAAATCTTCCAACTGCTTTTCACCGGAAGCACAAAAAAATGACATGGGAAATAAGACGGTCTCCACAAATTAATTATATTGATTCAAAACTGAAACAATAGTATTATTGGTCTATAACTATAATATAATATAATATTTAGTTAATTATTTACTTGCTAGATATTTGTAATTTATTATTTAACCATCGTAAAAAACAATATACCTACACAAAAATTATAACAAAAACCAATGTCAAAATCTATAACGCTACGATAACGTCGCTTAACTTTGCTTTAACTTAATTTGACACAAAATTAAACGGATAAGATATTTAACGATAATATTATCTTTACTCGAGAGATTACTTACTTAGAGATTAAATGAAAATCTCAACAATCGCAACAGTTATTTTTGTACATTGGTATTTAGGAGTCGTAAACTATAAAATACTATAGAAACGCGCACGAGTGGCTTAATAATCCCATTACTGGAGATTCAGTACACCTCATCAATAAGTAACAGATGCAAATTAAATAAACCTGTAACTTTTAAGTTCTTAAAAAACAACGTCACCAGATTGAAAAATTAAAGTTTCTATATGTGGTCATGTAGAGTGTGATATTTTGAAAGATATACATATTTACTTCAAGGTTACTTATTATAATTATTATTTATTTATTTTTATTTTATTTAATAATTTATGTACGCTGAATACCTAAAACAGTAAAATTACATAGGAAATTTTGTATAAAGGCACTGCTTATTTCTATAAAAAATCTCTTCCAGCAGACCTAGGAATGGACAGTTGATAGGAGAGAACCAAATTCACGTGCACAATGCATATTACAATAATATTTCATATTACATGTATGTATGTACTCGTATACAATATAGTATAAATACTTATAAATCCTTAAAGTTAAATACATATATATATATATATAAAGCTTCAGACAATTCCCTTCAATGTTATCTTGTGGCAGCCGATCGTTTGTTTATAGTTTTAATTTAAAGTTACAAACAACTTAACATAAGTCCTTCGAGATAAAGATGGTAGATGCTGCGGGATTTTACGTAATATTTGTCATGATTATCATCACGGAGCTATTATTAATTTTATATAGTCAATGCCATTGCACAATATTCATTAGCCACACGCACAAAAGGATTTACCAAAATGTTTACTTTACAAGATTATAACACAATTTCACGTTTCTATTCAAAGTCCGATTTTAGAAAACATTTGACCTTTTTTTGTAATAATAATACGTAATAAAACTCCTTTAACATCTCAACGTTTAAACACTAACTGCTCTTTGCTTTGAATTGCATAAAGTCAGTAACTTTCCCTTTAATTCATTTCTTATTCGAAAAAATAAGGATTGAAAAATACTTCCTAAATCGGATGTAGGATGTGCAATAAAATGAAACGTAAAATCGAGCTTATTTACGAAAGCATTGTGATGAAGAGTTTTAAATGAATGAACTTATAGATATTGGCAAAAACTTTTATCGAATAGTAGGCATTGGAGTAGGCTATTATCATAATCTTCGTTCCACATACGTGAAAGTGTAGTAGCCAACACAACTAATGACAAATGAGGCATATTATCTCTCGTTCCTCAGAAGTTACTATATGTATAATATAATCTCGGTCAACTGTGTATTCGTACACTATCAAAACATTCCTTTCTTTATTAAAAATTTTAAAACTTTAACAATAAAACTCATAACGTCGCTATAGAACAGTGTGTAAAATATAATTTACATAAAAAATGTAAATGTCATTGTTAAAAATAGGTTGGTTACGCTTATTACCTACATACTTTCTCGCTGAAAAGAATGAGCTGTGAATAATGGTTAAAATTTACTGTGCCATGCCTATTCACACCACCAAATTAATTAATTTATGTACATTTATAATGCACCTTCTAGCGTTGCTTAATTTATATCTTCGTCTAAAAACTATGTAAATTGATTTTTTGATTAATACGTTTAGTATGCATTAACTCAATGACGACAATCTTTCAATCCTTCCATCGTCTATAATAGTCATATGCTGGAAACAGGCCTCTTCTAACTTGTTTCACTCTAGCCTGTCTTGTGGCTTACCGCTGTTTTCTTCAGGTTGTTAGTCCATTAGATCACGCTATTCGAGACACTTGTAAACGGTTATTGGTCCTTCGAGCTATGTGATTAGCACTATGCCACTTTAGCCCGTTACTTATACGCGCTATATTTCATCATTACGAAATCGGTCCTGGTAATGAGCATAGCTTTCTCCATAGAACACTGTACGACATTGAGCTTATGTATGTATTATATTGTAATATAAGGCCGATGGTATACGTAAGCACACCGCGTCTCAAGTCACACAATCTGCTCGATCACCTAAGATCCCAATAACGCGAAACTTACAACATAAACTTGTTTTTTTTCTATTCGCTGGTACTAAATAGAACGGACCTGTATAGGCTAAATTACAACCGGGTTGGTTTAACGGATACCGCTCACCGAAGTGGTGATAAAATTATGTTGTCACAGCATATTTACAACATTATTGTTAATACAATTATAATTATTTATTTTTAATTTAATATTCTTTCAAGAAAATATTGGTGATTCTTATATCAGCTTAATTACACTAACGTAATTAACCGACTTTTGTCGGGCAATAGAATCCAATCATACTCGTACGTGTACTGCCGATACAATAATAAAGCAATGGCCATTGTTTTGTCATCGACCGGTATTCGTGCAGTTATATTGGGCACGTTATCGGACCTACAAAATCGTTAAGCGCCGTAAATAAATAACTATATATATTAGCACGTTTATGCACCAATAGGGGGTTTGTCTAAATATCGGCACCTGTGCGAATCGAAACAAATAAATTCGCAGTATGTTGAGAAAAATGCTGTATTGATATCCGTGATACCAAAAGCGTAATCAACGCGTTAACGGTCAAACAGAGAACGCATATAATTGAATCTTTGACACTAACCGAAAACTTTAAAACATTGTGTTTTGTAATATGTCTTTACCTACATTAGAGTTTCGGATAAAGAGTAATACGCTTAAAATGTTATAAAATCTACTACCAAAATGACTAATAGTAAGAACATTATTTACGTTTGTACCTGTTTCTCTCCCACCCACCACACACGACCACCAGCACCGATTTCGTCCCGAAATCAAGTTAACCGCGAATTGATGCCAACTTTCCTCATTATTACTAAATTATTATTACTTATTTCCGATATAGATGTTAGATATAATATAAAATCTCTAATAATCTTATCCCTAAAATCTATTTTTATTTTTAATTCTCAGTTACTGTTGGATATATTCAAAAAATTAATAGCATTAAATCGGGTGACTTCGTACGATTGCAACAGAGTTAAGTGTGTATATTTGATGTATGTTCTCGACAATCACTGTAATCTCTGTACACCAACACGACACTAACACGAAAACGCAAAGCAAAGCGAAGATTTCCGCAAGCCATTCATTAAGTAGATGCAACTTAAAGATTGAATGCAGCGTGACACGATGAATTTATAGTGAAAATAAACTACTTTTACATTAAAAATACAGATTCCGTGTGGCTAATAAAATAGTGAGTAGCCGTTAAACAGTTTAGAATTGCCTCAAATATTAGCGCATGTTCAACTTAATGATGGGATTAAACATTTGCGGGCAGGAAGTTCTAACAAATTGTTTTGTCGTATTTTACGGAAATGTGGCTGTTTAAAGCAGTCAATAGATGTCATTCAAATTGTCGGGTAAGCTTTTAACTATATCTACTTAGTGGTGTAATTTATTTTAGTTTATGGTTTACGTACTAAGACCAAGAACTGCATTTGGCTTAATCCTGTTACAAACTATTCAAAGATAAAAATCTAAACACCGTCAATATTTCACAACCCCAGCCCAATTAAACCGTGTGTTTTTTCAGAATGAGCACGGAATTTAAGGAATTACGAACGAATAACTTTAACATATCACATCAAGAAGTATGAAGTTATTCAATAAAAATTGTAATAAGTAATTTTAAGGAACAAAACCATAATCCGTTTGTTTTCTACTCGACAACAGGGTCATTTGACACTTTGACGTCAATAAAATCCAGGTCATGTCATAAATATGAGCCGTGTACGTAGGTTCGTACATACATTAGCTGCAATTAAGCATTTTAAATGAAACTACAATAATTTCGTAATCATTAGTTATATTCGCAATATTCAGTTATGCGATTGCTTCCGGCGAAGTTTCGTAAAGTAATGATTATAAAAGTACTCATAAGTAGGGAAAATAATAAATACATAAAATATACCTATGGGATTTGTTGATCCACGGGTTCGAGTTGAGGGCCAGCGACGTGTTGTATTTAACTCCACCACAATTGGGGAATTTTTAATAACATTCTTATAAGTAGTTATGAATATATTTGTATGAGAAATTTACACTTTTAAACACGATAATTTACTATTTGTCAATATAATATAATTAAAATAAACTATAAATTATAATGAATTATAAATGTCAAATTATAATAGGTATATATATTGATGTTGCTAAATTAGTTTACAGTATACATTTTTTGTTTCGTCATTGTCCTAACTTAATTAGAATATGTTATAAATAAAAGCTCGGCTTCTCTTCCAAAGACCCTAGGTCTATCAATTGGGTTACTACATCGCCACTAGCGATAAAATGGTATGCGGTTATCACTTATCATAATTACATGATATGTTTTTATTTATAAATTAAATTAATGTTTAATTTGCCAAACCTACACGTATGTTATAAGGCCTAATAAAAGGGTTATATATAATTATATTTCCATACAATGCAATACAGTGCACGTAACTAATATGAAGCTAATCTGGTTTAGGTCAGCGTTGACTTAGATCCGGAATTTCGATAAAGCGATCGGTATTCACAGCAACCCGACAAAGGTTGGAGATTAAACTGGGCAAGCTACAATCAGGTAATTATTCCCAAGTACCTGTACAAGCACGTTATCTGCGAATTCGTCAATAATTGTATAACGATACATGTACTGTTTGATTTATAAAATTAAAAAACATTTTAGCCCCCACAACTTGGCTTTTGAACGATCTCTAAGTTTTATCTCTAACAAATACTGAGTTGAAACACTCACTCCTGGCCTAGTGGCCTGGACCCGTGAGTGTTTGAAGTGTGCTTAAGTGCGCTAGAGTTGCCAAAGTTAGAAGTAAGGGATATTTGATTTCTGTCACAGATAATCAACAGATAAGTTTTAAAAATATTTCAAGCCGTAAGCCGTACAATTATATTTGTAATTTATTATCTATTTTTTATTTATATTTAACGACTGCGTTTCAATTTTTAAATGTTATTTAAAACTAGCAGCCCCCTCCGACATCGTTAGGATAGAACAATTATATATATATACATGATTATTCAAAACTTTTATGTTTTTTTCCTTGATAAGAGACATCATTAGCTTTACTGATATTTTATTTAGTCTATCATCTATGCAGTCACGTGTTATCACTACATAACAATTTTCAATAAGATCATTCAAGCCGTTCTTGAGTTATAATGGAACATAGAAACAGACAAAGTGAAAATTCAAGTCAGTGAATCATAAAACGAAAATGTATTATGAAATTTGTCAAAAAAGGAATATACAGTTAGACAGATACTACAAATTTATATAGTAATATAGACAATAATTGCAATCACTTGATTTAACGTTATTTATTGCTGTTCAAAAGATTCAAAGTAAATCTTAGCTTGTGCATTTAATTAGTTGGGGTTGCATCATTTAATAATTAAATATGAAACGCAAAATAATTTATTTGCGTAAAACTAGCTTACATATTATCCAGATATACACATAATATAATGAAAGTTCAAGAATTTTTGTAATATTTAAATGATAATAATAATTGAGCGAACTTAAAATTATAAATGATAAACGTAGCCGTGATAACTTAAAAAGTACCTTTAAAAAAACAAATTTTTAATTGAAATTAACGTCAATATCAAAAGAATTTTTAAATTCATAAACCTATGTATAATTAAATGTAACTGTTAAATTTATTATTTTAGTTGTTAATTGTTTTATTATCTCTCCATATCCGTTAAATGGATAATAACAATTTTCCGTTACCCCGTTTTTTAAGTTTTATATAATATACTAACAAATTTTCTAATGCTATTGGTAAGGAATTATTTACTATACCATACATTGCATATCAAATGTTTTTATACGTATAATTCAGTTTCTACAATTCTGCTTGGATTTCTCCAAGGATTTCTATGCTTTTCACAAACAGAATCTGATTTATCTTCAAAAAACTGGGCGATACCTAATTTTGAAAATAAAAGCTAGCATTTAAGACAACACGGTGTCCTTCGGCATAAATGTCACAAACATTTTTTTGTATAATCAATACTTTGTTAGAATCGGAAGAGCTTTATCGTCATTCTCATCATAAACATCCTTTATTCAGAGAAGGCTCATTCATAGAAGAGAACTGATGTCGCCTCGTTCACTGAACATACTTATTTATGTGTGTATTCTATGGGCAGAGGAAATAGCGTTAATTCAAGGATAGATAGATGCAATCCCTGATCAATGAATACCTTGTAGTTCACAGTATAACGAAATAATTAATAGTCTCATAAAAGTAACATATTAAAAATCATAAATGGCCAAAGTCAAATATACTCTTAGATAAAATAAATTGAGATAAATCTAACTGTTACATTAATGAAAGACTGTTGGTTTTTTGATACCGGTTATACTGGTTGGTTTTGGTCTTTTGAGGTTAATATGGTTGATCGTGTAAGCAGTAATAAATGCTTAGGCCGCTACTATTTAATTCCCAAATCCCAATCCTCAAACACAACTCATGCAACTCGAGAAATTCCCAATGTCCGACGTTCTCTAATTATTCCCCTGGGCCTTATACCGAGGAAGTCAAAATTGTTTTACACGTATTTATGTTTCGGTGCTTTGTAAGTTTTATGCTTGTGTATTTAATGATTTTCTGGTCGTATGAAACGTGTTGAATGTTGTTCAGACGACCAAATAATTTTTACAATTTTTCGAACGCAGTCTTATCGATTTAATGTAATAAACATACATTAAGTGGCACTATTTTTATAGTACTTATATTTATATCACATATCAGTACATTCACCGCCAGGTTTCTGACTTAGCAGAATTCTATACATACATACAGAAAATAAGCTTAAAGCTATGATACTAAAACAATTTGTCCATTGCAATTTTATTGCTTTTTAACTAAACAAATATTAAAAACAAACAATTTAAATTGTACGTTGGAACAATAGACGCAGAGGTATCTTACAGCGATAATAACACAAAACAAGTTAATTAACTTAAGTGGAAAAAGTTGGCCGCCCACCTGTGGACCTATCGTGGTGTACGCCACATTCACCGCGGTGTTTAAATGTCTTTCTGACATTTTGTACGAGTCAATAAAAACTTGTGAGGCACATAGAATATCATAAATAAATCACATTAAAATAGATTCTTTAATGTGTTCTTACTTACAATTTGCAGGCTGTAGACTTGTTGGTTACAGACGACTTTATCATCCACGACACCAGTTGCATCAGTGGTGCGTTGGCAATTAAAGACGAACGATGAACCGCCTCTCGACTTCTTAAATTCAAGGCTAATCAGAACGTTTTAAAACTTGTATTCCTTTATTTTCCTCGAAAGGTATCCAAGACAAATAAAATATCTACACAGACGTACCATTTAAGAGAATGGCTCGGACTCCTCTAGACGAAGCCCTGAGACTTAGTAATCCAAGATAGAACAATGATTCAAATGCGAATCGTGTGCATAATTTATATTGGGAATCATGCATATTGTTATAAAAAAAATATATCATTGTGCCTTATTTAGTTAAGTAGCAAAGCTAATGTCAAACAAAATGCCAAGATGCTATGATTGCTTGACACTCGAACAAACGAATCTAAATCGCCTTCCTATTGTCCTTTGTTTTTACATAATATTTTTCGAATACGATATGTAGATAACCTTGTCGCGCTTAACATAACGCGGAATAAAATACCGGCATAAATCCAACTATCAATAATACGACGTTGTTTAAAATTCGGTGACCGTCAGACATTTGGCACTTCGACGCGCGAGTAGAATTCATAACGCACACTTTTTATAGCTCGCTCAGCCAGATTTGATGCTATATCACTCGCCATAACTATCATAGGCCGTACAGATAAACATGAACAGAAAGAAGTTTACGAATAAAAATGATATTGCAACTTCATATTGTATCACCATAATAATGAAATAAAAAAGTTCGACTCGATAAGACTGGCGTATTTTGTTACTTTTAGGCGGCTCGAAAATGTATAATTGAATTACTTTCATAACATTTAATCTAATTTGTCTATTATGAAATCTTGGTATCAAAAAAAAGTTTAAGTTTCGCGCAGATAACGTCAAACTACTTTTATTTATAGTTTTGTTTATCTCCTATTGCGTGTTTCTTTCCTTTTCATTTGGTTTTTAACTTCTGAAGAATTTCTTTGTTTCATCTCCCATTTTTCACCCTTATGGGTGGTTTTTTGCTTCAAATTTTTTTTTTACATAAAATAAGTTAATGCTTGACAACAATCCCACCTGATGGTAAATGGTGATGAAGTCTACGATGGTGAATGCACTAACTTATAAATAGGCTATTCACTCTCCTCTTGAAGACTCCCACATCGTAAGCAGCCGGGAACACCGACGCGGGCAAGTTATTCCAATCCTTTGCAGTGCGCATGATGATTGTTGATGAAAAAATTAAATGAGACCAAACGTGAAGTATACCCTCTCAAACAAAGAAGGAATTTTTCGGATCATTTAATAAATGACGGAGTTTTTAGGTAACAAACACAAAACAAATTGAGACCTTCTTCTTATTTAAAGTTGGTTAAAAGTCACCGTTGCTTAGTAATCTAATATAGTATTATATTTTATATTCACGGACAAAATCGCCCGGTGACGCGACGTGACGAAACTTATTGAATATTCTACGCATACTTAACAGTTATAAATTTATTACGTTCAGTTAAAAATCCGTGAAATTGGACCGATTAGTTCGAGGTTTAATATTAAAAAAATACAAGACTGATGATTGGTTGACCATCTCCAGTCTAAGTCAAAATTTACTTAATATGGTTCATACTAGTAAAGTATAATCATAATGCTCTATAATTTACTAAGCATACTGCTAACCGCCTTGAACTACAATCCTAGATAATTCTAGATTTTCTATAGCATAAATGTTCATATAATATGTATATCAAAGTGATATGTTTATTAAATTCATAAAGCATATTACAGAACGGTAAGCATGTTCATAGTAGCAAGCTTAATGTGATATATTTTTGGTAATAAAATTTAAGATATATGATTAATTTATTTTGTAAATATTCGGCCGGGAATTTACCGCCTACAGTAAGTATACACTATAACGTTTCAGAAATGGGCTTGTGAAGGACTTACCGTTGCATCCAGTTTCCTTTTACTCATTGCGATTTGAGCGAATTTTCAGCGCCTCGTCAGCGAATTTATTGAGAGACGAAATTTTTTTTTCAAACTTTTAGTTTTCGTAGAAATCCGCATATCCGTAGAATATCGTATTCGAAAAATATTACGTACAAACAAAGGACAACAGGAAGGCAATTTAGATTCGTTTATTCCAGTGTTAAGCAATCATAGCATCTTGGTATTTTGTTTGACCTAAGCTTTGGGACTTAACTAAATAAAGCACAACAATTTTTTTTATAGAAATATGCATGATTCCCGGTTCAAATTCGCATCTGAATCATTTTTCTATCTTGGATTAGTAAATCTTAGGGCTTCGTCTAGGGGAGGCTGAGCCATTCTCTTCCATCGTACGTCTGTGTAGATATTTTATTTGTCTTAAATACCTTTCGAGGAAAATAAAAGAATACCAGTTTTTAAACGTTCTGATTGGCCTTGAATTTAATAAGTCGAGAGGCGGTTCATCGTTCGTCTTTAATTGCCAACGCACCACTGATGCCACTGAAATCGTCTGTAACCAACAAGTCTGCAGCCTGCAAATTGTAAGATAAAACTCACTAAAGAATCTATTTTAATGTGATTTATTTATGATATTCTATGTACCTCACAAGTTTTTATTGACTCTTTACAAAATGTCAGTGTTTCTTTACATACACACACAATAGTCAAAGCGAATGACAATACAATTAAATCTTAATCACCTAACACACCAAAATTTTAATTATTCTAAAATTAGTTAAACATAAAAAAACCTTATGTTTTCCAAGATGTTTTCCTTTTATCCCTTATTTCTGATTTCTCCACACCGTGTTATTTAAAACACCGTTGCCCCATGTAATCATGACAATGTAATGAAGTGGAAATTCCTTATGGGATTAAAATTAATCAACCTAGTGTGATTTATAATATTTGCCACTAATAGTTATTACTTTGCTAAATAGTTGCTACTCACTATGCTATTTAGAAGAGGTAAAATTACGACCAAATAAACAAAGGTCACTGACATCGGTAACTTGTTTTTGGCGCGGGATAGTTGAGAAATACGCTGGCTAGGATGTCTGTGTTCTATTTAGTTTTTCTTAAGCATAAAAAAATTACCTAATATTTTTGTAAGGATAACTCACGTTATTACAGTGGAACATCTTTGTAGTTACAATACTGTTGATTCAGCAACTAGAGAGCAAATTCTGCGTTTGCAGCAAATATCGAGTTTTCGTCCCGAACGAGTGATAAATTAGAATCCTAAGCGTTGGATACAGAGAAGGATAGAGAAAACAAAATTACATTGTTGTCAGTTGTCATATGCACATTTCGTCTCACTTAACGAAAACAAGACTTCAGAACAGCAGTTGATTGAAACTGTTGGAGCAACACTGAGACTGAAAGGAACTGGCTGCTCTTACTCCATCTATGTTAAATAACAAGCTTCATCATTAAATAACTCATTTTAAATTTTTGGGGCAAAAATAATGTATTTATTTTCCTTTCCGGGATTTATATGTTTTTTTTTTCGTGTACGGTCTAAAATCGCAATACTGTTTTTGAAATAATAAATAATATTTTTATAATTACAAATGTAACAGTGACGATTTTTTTTGTCTTATAATTGAGATTTTTTAATGATTAAAAGATATTTATAGTCTGTAAGAATATAAATTTTAAGCTACAAGTTAATCTTTTAATACACCATATAAAAATATTTATATATTGTAATTATACAAGTTTTTGAACGTTTCATAAATTATCATGAAAATCCCGAGCCCAGTAGCGGGACAATCTATGAGTTGTAACAATGATGACTATGAAACAAAAATAGCACCTAGCAATCATAACAGAAAACACGAGGTTCCCACTTTCTGTTCGCACTCGACTCGCTGTTAGATTAATTGTTAATTTAATTGACGCCCGAGATCGAACCTCCCGATAGCGTGCGGCGGCCGTGACTAATGTCCGACTACCGGTTTGTATGTTAAATGCGTTATTATAATTAACATATATTTAGATAAAACGTCGCTTATTTTTTCAACGCGCAGAAAATATTGTTATGATTTTGTACAAATTTACTTTCTATCTTCTTTATAGATGATAGGCATCTATGAATAGCAGATTACAAACTCGCTATATATAATCTTTCTGTTCTGTCGCTTAACCATTGAATACGATGGTGATGATGTTTTTACTGTCGTGTATCTAATTTTTCTGCTTATTAAACATAACATATAACAAATATGTTTACTAAAATAATGTACAAATCTCACATCTTATCGTCCAGTGCACAACTAACAGCTACTTAGTACAAAATACCTATAATGGAAGCCTCTCAGGAACACTCTATCAGTATAAAGAGATTGATTTGTTGTTTATCAAATGGGGACGAAATCGTTATGTTTGTATAAAAATGTATTTAGAAGTTTTTATGCGATTGTGCTGTACATACTACTTCATATTACCTACAAAAGCAACATACTCGTAACAAGCAAAAACCTAATACCGTCAGTGTATTTCAGCTCAGTGTCAGTAAAATACGTCTGAATAGCAGTCTAGTTTGATTTTATTTAGTTTTATCAGACGTATTCTACGGGTTTCCCGCGCGAATTGCCGGATTTCATTTGGCGGTAGTGCCAGCTGATACGTCTGTATGCAAGAATTCAAACTCAGGGCAGACACAAGAAGCATAAGAAGTAGAAATAAAATAATTTAGAAAATGTTTTTTTTTTCACTTAAATTTCATTCTGGATTTAAAACGTAATATGACGTACAAACTATGCATTTTTTCTAAAAATACTTATGTAACGAAATTATATCCGATATTTTGGATAAAAAGCAAGTCTTCTCCAGACTCAGGAAATGCAGACGGTGAGCTCGGAGCGCTCAGGCGGCGTACGTATTGGCAAGTACTCCTTGAGTGTCGCACGATACTATAAAAGTCAAGGAGTACCACTCAAGGTCTTTGTGGAATTATCATAACGAGTTTCAAAGCCTAGCTGCAGAGAAAAGAGTGAAAGGTCACCGATCGGCTGACACAGGTACTCACCAGATATGGCTGTTTGGATGCGTATCTGTCTTGGATTATGTGCAAGGTAATAACGCAATTTAACCATTGTTGCGGGCACTAGGACGACGACAGCACAACTGGAGGAGTGTCCTGCACGGGCGACTGAGTGGCGCGTCCTTGTCCAACGGATTGGGGGATATCTTTTTCTGCCAGGGCCGATCCCATCCGAAGACGGCAACGGCGGGACGGACGATAACCGATTCGGTTCATCCATAATCCAGAGCGTAGGAACACGAGATCATAAACTTCGAGAAGATAAATGTTACCCAAGGAAAAAACTGGCATGTTTACATGAGATCTCAGAGCCTTCTCATATTTATGTCGAGGGGTTTTTTACACACAACCCGATACCTCCCAGCGAGGCCAGGTATCTTTCGAAGCCTTAGCCGTATTGGGGCGGCTTAGAATACTCTCCCCCCCCCATCCCATGCTGGCAGAACAGGGTGTCGTAAGAGGCGATAGAAGCCAACCTGTCTGGTGGTAGGGTTTCGCGTAAGGATTATATTATCAATATTATTATTAAGTCATTAAAATTATTACTGGTATTATTATCTTTTCGTGAAGCCTGCCTGGCTAGCTACCACCCTCCTGCTTGAGTCAGCCGCCAAACGACTCGTCGTGTTCCGGTTGGGAGCTTGAGAGCCAGTACCTTCTTTCTAATTTCTTCTCATTTCCTGGCCCACAACGCATCAGTGGTACTTTTGGTCTTGCTGATGTCCATGGGCGACGGTGATCACTTACCATGAGGTGGCTCGTCTGCCCGTTTGTCAGCTATTAACGTAAAAAAAAGGTTTCCTCCCGAATTCCAAAAAAATAGCTGGAATTGACTACAACCCGTCCGGTAACTCTCTTTACGTGTCTGTGTTGGCTCTCAAGAACACATATCTATTTCCATGAGGTGAGTTCATAAAACCAGCTGAAATATTTATCGTGTGGTTCCCTTGTGTTAAACCCGTAAGTCAACAGTGCGTGAACACCGGGATTTAATATTTGACGACTGACACAGAAAACCTATAACTAGACTGCCGGCTTACACTCATTCTCGCAGTTTGTACGTTGTGAGTATACATTCGTACATGCGAGTAGCGCGTTGCTTTGAACGGTTTATTTTATTAACATCAACGTATGTATTTATAATTTAATAGATGAGCCGTGCTACGCTTCTTATAGATTTGTTTTTTGTAAAAGAAAATCATTGATATTCCTTTCGTTTATAAATAACTTGAAATGAATTATCGACGCTTCGAGAAACGGTTACTTACTTAAATAGAAATCGTATCCGAAACATTTAATTGTCGTTTTTTTTTCAGACGATCGATTTTCTTTTCTTATCTACCTCATCCACTGAAACCGTTTACAATGTCCGTCATGACTCACTATTTATTGGTAAAAACCGCATGATAATCCGCACAATTTTTGTTTTTTTTTTTTTGTCTTCTACAAAATTTTTTCAATCTATAAGTCTCTTTAACGTTGTAAAATTGATATTATTTCGTTTATAATTGGTTTAAATTTCTAACTAGCGAGTAATTTACATACTACATTAGGTACTAATAAACCTTAAGCTTACCGCAGTGATAACGTCAACGCACAATATTGTCCTACGTAATTATACCAATATTGAAATCACAAATTCTATTAACATGTTATACGAAGGGGTGTACATAATGTACTAACAACGTGCACATTATAAAGTCATCAAGAAATCCATTGCAGACATAAAATTACGAAGACGGTTTTCTGCGTATCTGATGAAAAATAGATACCCGGTTAAAGTAGTATTATGCCAGAAGTTACAATAAACCTGCTTTGTTTGAACAAGTGTTTTGATAAGGTCATGCAAAATCTACAGCGAAAATGGCTGGTTTAATTAAATCGCCCAGATGGCATTTAAACAATAATATAAAATCCCTATAACTGTCACTAATCGTCACCAATTACTCAATACGTACATATATTAGGACCCCTTTGGTTTGGTGGTTCGGTATTATTATCCCCGCCGGCCAAGTGGAAAATTCCAGGTTTGTTTTCCGCCCAAAAATTTTCTTTAACTATATTAACGCTGTCACGTTAATACCTCCCTCAAATATAGACAAATGTAATCCGATATTTTGGATGGATGTACAAGCCGTCAATCCCTTGATTCTATTTAAAATAGTAGATGCAACAAAATTTTTCGTTTCATTATACAATGATATGTGTCACTCATGCGATTTATGTTTTTCGAAGTACCAAACATAGTAAGAATAAGCAACTACATACAAAAAAGGAACGGACCAGTGTTAAAGTATAGATAATAGACAGGTTATAGGAACCGACCGGCTGTAACGTCACAAACAACCGAGATCCGCGAACAGAAATTTAAACCAGAGTCAGTCAGGAATCGAACCCGGGATTTTGCGATGAGCAGAAAGCGCAACTACCAAATGGAGTACAGGAACTTTATATTGCATAATTATATGATATGTTTATTTCTTTCATAATTCATGCCACCCGCGAAAAAATGCGGGGCCGAAAGATTATAATATAAAAATTTTATTTCAAATAATAATGTTTAACACACGAAAATAAGTTGTTACCAGATTCGAAACCCTTTACGAAAATAGGTTAAGTTTTTCAAACTTCCAATTTCCATGGGACCAAATTTACCTCCGACTATAAATTCGTTATATTCTAATAAAACATGCACACTTAATTCAGAGACGGGAGCTCTAGGTTGGAATTATTGGTGCAGGGTAATTTCTTAAGTACGCCGTGAGTCCATAACCGTAAATAGGAGTAATTTTAGTGAAGCAATGATCGCAACAGTAGAGCATTGCCTAAAGGACTTATTTGAATTTGATTGGTACGTAAGTGAGTACTCGTATTGGCGCAGAGAAGGTAAAGTAAATGTTGTTAGCGAACCTTACGTATGATATACCAGCTAACTTTTATACTGCAGCTTTTTGAATATGTATACCATGTTGTTTTCTTTTGAATTACTTATTTTATATTGGATTCCATTACTTTTACATACCTAACATTAAATTACAATTTTAAAAAACGGGTCGTTAGATTCAATGATGCCAGATGATGATTTTCGCATATTTATATTTTCGTAAATCTTTCCTACTTCAAAACTAGTGAATATGCTTCCCATCTTTTCCATTGATAATTTTTACGCATTAAACTAACTGTTTAACAAAGGGCGATAGAACGGGATAGATAATACCTGGTAAACGGCAGTATCAGTATCTTTCTTTCAATGTAGAAAACTTCGGTAGCGTCATTAAGGTTTTAACGTTGCGTCAATGTATAGAGGAATGTCGCCGTAATAAAAACATAAGCGGAGGAATCTTTGTCATTAAATTGTTTGAACACTGTATCGAGTCTTTCTGTTCAAGTAGCGACCATGTATGTGCCTCAGATGACTTATTAAACCTTAACACTATATGAGTTAGTAATAACTTTTAATTTAAATCAGTGATAACCGAGGGATTTGAACAAGGACCCTCGCCCGGGGGCTTGTTGCATATCCCGCAAATTTATGTGCGTTTTAGTAATGACCACTTGCTCCAGTGAAGGAAAACCACGTGAGGATAATGCCAGAGTTTTTCATAATATTTAAATATGCGTGTAATCTGTTAATGTAACTTGGCCAGCGTATTTGACTATTATCTTTACCCCTTGATTTAGATTGGTAACTCGAGTTCAGCTGTGGCTTAGCTTTGGGTTGTGATGATAATTAATATGAGGTAAGCGGTCATTAGAGTTTTGTTTAACAGCAACCTTAGCCAATAGGTTTGAGGGTTTGATTACCCAATATTCAGTTATCGAATGTCGGGCGGCGCCTAGAGGCCTCTTCGTACACTCAGTCGCGACTATCTGACGCGGCCTACATGTGTTTTATTCGTAGCTACACACAATTATTTATTTGATAAATCTAATGGTATATATGTATTACATGATAATAAATCATAGAGTTGACTGGTGTAATTTCAATCCGATAGAAGCGAAATTTTGAGACATAATATGTATGTGGAAATAGTTTTCGGTAGATGTATATATAATGTATTTAATATTTAATTAATACTAAAATTATTACTACTATATATATATTTATATAGTTTTACACTTTTGAAAAAAACATCATACCATAATCCGTATTATTATTCCCAAGTCAGTTATTTTATTTTACATGAATTAAAACGCTTTTAAGTGTAAGAACATTTCGTTGAGAATGTAGTACCTATTTAGAATGCGTATTCTAGAAGCAAACGCAGGTGATTAGCGGAGTGTTCTGCGTTCAATTGGCAAAAACAGTGTGTTTCATAATTACTAGATGGCGCTATACCTATTTCTGAATCACGCTGTTGAGAATTTTGTAATAGCGTGCGTGTCATGTATGCCAAGTATGTGTTTGTGAAAAACAGTAGAGAACGACCGAGCGTTAATGGAGCGTTCGAAGTGATCAGTGGCCTAATTTTTGACTTTTTAATTATTCTTACTTATATCTAAGACTATATAATATAGGTAAAGAAAAGTTACTTTGATTTAATTTCGAATAAAAATTCGATGAACTGAAACATAAATATTCTAAAAGCAAATATGATAACCATAATAATATATTAAATTAGTATTGATCTACTTTGTAACAATCCGCAAGCACAATGTATGATGGTATATACTCGTACTACTAGATATGCGTAGTATCTCCTTCCCTCCTACAAAGAAAACGCATTCATAATAAATCAAACTACGATATAGATAGATTAATGCTTATTTCATAACAATGAATTTACGCAAAATACCTGATACTACTAATAATAATACAAGTGTAAACAATACAAAAAAAATATCAAACTTACTGCATCTATGTTTATTCACGTAACCCTGTTACCAAACAATTATATTTTTGAATACGCTTAACATGAATGCAACATATCTGTTTCCGTCCTGATTGTTATTCCATTATGGAACGTTTCTTTCCATGCATTGAAATACCAAAACTTTCCTCCAGACTGAGTAATGAATATATGGATGATAAGTTGTAAGCGATGTTGCGCACAAATGAACAAAAAAAAACTAAAATTTAATAAAATGATTGCTTTAAATCCTTATAAGTAATGATAGTGGAAGACAAAAAGGCAGTGACCTACTGAGCTATTGTTACAAAGTACGTGCGCAACACAAATGTTTTTTTTACCTTTTATAACCAAAAACACACTTCGTAACTAAACCGAGGATGTTTAGTTATCCACAACCATGTTAGGCACAACTATGTTGAATATCATAAAATTATTTACAGGGTTTATGGATTGCATGGTATGAGTACTTATAGGTAAAGAATAATATGGTATAGATAAATATATTAGTGACAAGGACGCCAGGAAATAACAGTTCCGTTCATAACCAGTTCCGCGGAGGTTAAACTTTTTTAATTGCAACGTGTTTTTTTAAAAGATGTGCTGAGGAGTTTCTTTCGCCGTATCTTCTCCTCAGTGTTAAAGCAAATGATCGAGACGGTAGTAGAAGCAAAAAATGTCGTACATAAGTCTATTTACAAAATACCTAAATGATTACATTTTTGAATTTGTTTCGACTTATTCTATTGAAGTTAGTATTTTATTATTAGCTAGTATTTAACTTAGTATTTTTTTTATTTTACCGTTACATTTTTTTACATAACTTTTATTTATTTCTTCCTTAACGATTGGGATACAAAAAATTTAATAAACAATTCTTAACATAACAAGCAGATATTACCGAGTAGGTTATGTCGCATGAAATGAAATGAACGAATTTTGCCGTTGTGGCTGTGTATGTTTGTAGAATACTTTATATGTTTTTATTTTTAGCCCTTGTACACTTATAACTACAGTCTAATAAGCTCTTCATGTAATAACAAATATTCACTGTTGATTTACAAGTACCTGTTAAGTTATCCCAATGATCAGATTGTTGTTGATCTCATCAGATGTTTTCCATAATTATTTAAGCAGGACTATTTCGTTTGTTTTAATTAAACAAAAATCACCTTAACACGACAGTTATTTCAAAGAAATCGTTTGAGTACACAAAAAAAACTAACGAACATAGGTATATAACCTCCGTTATTAAAATGGGCTAAACATATATTAGCAGTTTTAGTTTGACGGTTTACAGAAATTTCCATTTAAAAGAGTGTTGTCCATCACTGGCGCATCATCTTAATTAACTTGATGTTTTACAGGGAAAGTTAGACATACTAGTTCGTCACTTCATGAACATGAAATTTGTTGTGAATTTTTCGTAACTCAACTGTGGATTTTTCAGTTGGCACCTACATTTTTCCGTAAATCGTAGTTTCGATTCAATCGTCAACCGTTAAGCCGACGTTTTACGTCGCCGATATTCCTCCCTTCCGGTCAACTTGTACGAATAAACTGTCAGTTGGAACAATTCCCCGCGCTTTTCTGCCGACAACCCATTTCACCGTTTACACGCTGCGAACTTCGATTTCTATTTCGTTCCTTCGTTATTCATAGATCGCTTCACAATAGAAAATTCTAAGCAAGAGCAAACCTATTTTCGTTAATTTGCTGCTGATAATTAATATAAATAGCAATATTATCTTTAAATTCACTCGATGCACATTTGTAGGTATTAAGTATTATTATTATTATTATTAGTAGTAGTAGTAATCATTATTAATTATATTAATATTTATCATTATCGTCATTACATGTATTTCGTGCAAAACAATTATAAAATACTTTGTACACCTTGATAAAATTGAACTATATTACGAAGTTAATATAGCAAATGTCATAAATTGAGGTTTCATACGTTTTATACAAACCTAAAGCCCGTGTAAAATCGCTTCATTAAGCGACTCGAGTTTCTAGATGAATATAAATATATGTGAGCCAAATCAATTATTTTCTTTTTAAATCTCTAAATCAAAACCACTTAATATACTTTAACGTGGACTTCGCTCCTTTATAATAATAACGTTTTGGAATATATCTGTAAAATATGTATAACTATAAAATACATGTTCATAAAATGTTAAAAAAATATTATACAAATTTTATCTAAAGTATATTTTGTAAGTGGCATCATGGCATGACGTACTAAAACAAAAAATATATTATGTGCCCATTAATGATAGCATTTTAACTAACAAACAACGCAAATTAATCCATTTTACGTCAGATTTGACGCCACTCAACGCGCTCGTCGTAAGCTGTACGTGGAACGGATAGTGTTTACTACGTCATCGCGTCACAGAGCTGATTGCTCGCGAGGGAGCAACCCTCGCGTCCCAAGGTCGCAGGGGTGAGGCCGCGATCCACAAATTGTGTTTTATTTACATTCACCGACCGCCATTCTAAATTGCGCTTATAACATGTTGATGATATAAACGTTTTCTCACAATTTATACGTAAATAAATACCTAAGGTAGGTAAATAATATGTGATATTGTTAAATCTATCAACTTTAGTACAACTCAAATTTAAAAGGCAACAAACAGGGTATTTTGAGGAGATAATATTTTACTAGTGGCATTAATATGTCTAATGGGATACTCAATCGCTAGATGCATTTGGTAGACGAATAATTTTTTTTGTAAATTAGCGTGACTTTGAGCTTATTATAGCTCTTATCACAAGCAGGGCAGCATTGGTATCAACATTTTCAATTCACAGCAATTGATTCGATAAGTAGGTATCTATAATACCTTTTATCAGGTTAACTACATATCTACTTTGGCTCTCGACAAGCTTTTTATTTATCGTCGTGTTGATATATAGAGCAACAAGAGGATTTTGTTACAATTACGATAATTAAGTCCACACATAAAGTAGTCTACATTAAAAAAATACTTTATCTAAAGCTTCTATGCTTTTACATTTCCTTATTAAAAATAGCCCAAAATGAAAAAAAAATAAAGCTTTTGGAACTCAACAATTGTGCTTCATAAACCGATATTGAGGCCATTTTGATAAAACCGTTCCTAATACCTACCAGTAGGTACCTACTTCCGCCATCGCATAACGTATTCACACTTATCAGTTTTCATCGTGTTTTAAAAAAATCCTTATTCATTAAACTAGTTATCTGCCCGTTTGATCTTTACCGCGACCTCCGTTTCGTACTTCAATAGATGTTTAACGACAAATATCGTCCAGATGAGCTCAAAATAAAAGGTAAGCTCTGTTCAAACAACGGATACTGTCACCCGCTAATATTATTATAGTGCTGAATAACAAACGCTCGTTAACTTGGCCCCGTGACAAATTATTTTATTTATAGCAAAGAATGCTAAGAATAATGTATTTGGTTCAGAAGAAAACGTGGAAACCCCGAGACAGGAATATATGAATGCTATTACGGTAATCGTGTGCATATTAAAAGAACATGATTAATTCGATTTCTTACACAATAACTAAATAAGTGTACCTGTGTACGGTAGGTTATTAATATTGCAGCTTTCGCTGCCTGCTCGTTTGTTTCGAAGTGACGTTTGTAAATGTGCGCGGTCAGGAGTTGGATGGGTGACCGCTAGTGACTAAATTTTTTGAGCGCCGCCATGCTTCAGTGAACACGGAAAATATCAGTTCTGATTGTTGTCGTCAGATAGCAATCGGTAAGACATCGAAGGGCTGACTATTAGGTTAGCTTAACTCTTCCACCAATCGGCGTTAGAACAGCATGGTGTGTACTCACCAGTCTTTCAATTTTGGGGAAAGACCCGTGGACAACAGTGGACCACTTTTGGGATCATCTAAGTTAAAACAATGGTGAGGTTTCATTTCCATGTAGAGATAACGAGGCAACTAAACAAAGGCACGGGGGTAACGCACGACAGAACAACGAAAATACCTGATGGAAAAAAACACTACATTCGTCTTGTCTATCCACCCAATCTAAGAACGTTGACCTCGCGAATAATATCTCTGACTCTAGCTCGCAAAAAATAAACACGGACTTTTCATAAAAACTTTACGGGAAACCACGTCATTGACCCCGATAATTACATCAAAAATACGAATGTTCATTCTCGTTTTTGTTGCTAATGTGTTTAATAAGGGTTAAAAGGGAAGGTGAACTAATGTGGAACATATTTGAAATTTTCAATTGACTTTCACAATGCTTGTTTAATATTCACGTTTATTAATGCGTGAGGTTTCATTTGACATTTTAAATGAATCAAAAAAAAATTGTTTTAAAGTATTCATGAACGCAGTTTCACACCCTCAGTACGGGCAAACAATGTAGTAAAAATATTAATTTGTCTACAAGTACTTTACATGTGAGTGTGAGTGAGTTGCAATTAGTTTATACTTTACAGAGTGAAGTATCCTTTATTGTAACTAAAGCAAAATTGCGCGCTGGTTCTTTTCGTATGTCCATAAATATGCTATATTTTATTAATCGCAAAGTATCCATAAGATTTCCTCGATTCAAGCGACATTAATTCAGCTAGAACGTATTATTTATTTGATTACGTCATTCCGCTGCGGTCATTGACTGGCGTCATCCTAATATGAACGAACTATTTAGATATTGTACAGAAATATTATATTCTCTTTCCTAAGTATGTTTATTATTATATTATATTTATTATTTACCAATGATTTAAAATATGCTGAAAAAGTTATTTTATTAATGTTTTACATGATTTCTAGAACAGGTTTTTTAATACATTAATATTAGCTAACTTTTATTACGAGAGACACGTTCAATGAACCACTAATGGATTGAAGCTAATTTTAACGTTGATTATTATTTTTTTATTGAATGAAAATGAATCTTAAAATGAATAAATTGCTCCAAAATAAGCTTAATTTCTGTCCACGCACGTTTGTAATTTTATAACAACTTTTATAGTAATACTTTTAAAACCTCAATCTAATTAAAGTTATTGTCAATAAACGCTTATGTTTTACGATGTAAATGTGTACATAATTTATGTAAATATACATTTAAAAAACACACTAACTGTACTGTCTGAAGTTAAGTGAAGTGAAGTTAAATTAAAGCCATAAAAATAATTGGCGATGCAATCATAGCACGTGTTTAAAATAAAAAGGGCGCCCGAAAAATGATGCTCATTAAAAACATTGTTGAGGTATAAATTAAATTGTTTACGAGGCCGACGAAATTAATTATTTAAGCCGAATGACGAGCGTTAATCTATTGGACCGCCATTGGAGACCGGAGATTTTCCTCGTTGTAAAATTAAATGTCGGAGAGTGAAAAGAACGCGCGGGAATTCTCAAAATTTGCCATTCATTTTCACAGTTTATTCAAACGAGCTCAGTCGAAACCTGGAAAGGAAACATATCGGCAAAATGGAAACATTTTTCATATTCAGCAAATGTGAATAGGGCTATGAATAACGAAATTTTCTTTGATACAAAACATCGATACGAAAAGAAATAATACTGTTTCAATACATATTAGACTTAATCTGTTTTTAATATGGTATGCAGAAAATTTATTTAAAAAGTAGAATGATGATCAATTCATGAGAAAGCATCAATTAAAAATATTTAATTTTATTAAATGTTGATTAGTTCTCATTTTAAATGAGGTTTATATATAAACATTGTAAGTCGGAATCTAAACGTAACTTCGTCTTTAAAGATAATTTAAAATTAATTAAATACTTTTGATTTATGATGTATACGTATAATGCTCCAAATCTGTTTTAATATTTGACCATTACCAAAAACTGAGCTTATTTTGATGCATTTTTTGTTGTTTAGCCTTTTTAAAATTATCCATAGAAATCTCACGGGTTTAACCTTCAAAATTTATATAGGATTTTAACTCTTTAAATATAATACTAAGATATACGCATATTTTTACTGGTAAGATAGGAGCCATTTTAGGGTCGTTAAAATTATTAAACAGTTATGGCATAAACAATTGCCGTCTAACCCTAAGTCATTAGTGGAACGCACAGCTGCATTTCTGATATGAAAAGAACCGATTGTGATTATTTACACCGCTGAAACTAGTTATGGTAAAGCAAAACGTGTTTCAATTCACATGTAGTTGAAGCTCCGCGCGAACTTATGAACATTGAATTGAATTTTTTAGTCTCGTGCAGCAATTATAGTTATTTATTATGTGTTCGTTAGTAGTTAAGACGAGCTGACTTAACCAATACAATTTTTGTTTGTACAGTTCTAGAGAAATAAAAGTGGTACCTTTAATGTTACTATTGTCTATGAGCGACGGTAACCACTTACCATCAGGTGGTTCGTCTACTCGTTTGTTGGCAATTTACATAAAAAAGTAGGTCACTTGTAATGTTATACGAGGATATTATATTATCTTAGGTTATTATTCGAAGGGCGTTATGGCCAGGACTCCTATAAAACTAGGCTTTCCATATCAGTATTTTTGGTGGCTTCGTTTTTTACGTTTGATTACTAATAAATCCGCCTTCACTTTGCTTCAATGAACGTTGACAATAGTTGCCATACATACCTATGCTTCCCTTGTCCAAGTGAAATATTAAAATGTTAGAACCGCATTACAGTCAGTACTTATCAGCTTATCGTCATCATTACTAGTTCAAAATGAACATCTCTTCATAACGATATTGTAAATTACTTCTTGCGATATATTGTTACTCGGATGTGTGACACATTGTGATTTATGGATAGTACCGTAACACACTTAAAACTTCCAGACAAATAAATATTCTAGAAACAGAAACATGACGGCAAACCTATAGAAAAGAAAGACCAGTTTGATATACATATGTAACAGATTTCCGTCAGCATGTTCTTACGTCAAAAAATTTTTTTTCCATGTTTTTTTGTTTAACTGCAATAAATCAATGAAAAATCTGTAAATTATATAAATAATTAATGTCTGAGCCAAATTGACATGTAATTGTTAATTGTTAAGTATTTAATAATTAATAGATAATTATTCATTATCTACTATTTACTGTTTGAGTTTGCAACCTACTGTGAGGACACGTGTATTTAAGTAAAGACGATATAATTTTTTTGATTGTGATAGTGATTTTGATATCAGATTTGCTGAGACCTCATCATAAATGCCTGGTCATCATCAGACCCAAACGATGCCTAAAGTCAGTTCCACGAAATTCATTCCACTTTAAATTAACTCCAAATAAATGTTTAATTATGCGTTTCATAAGTATAATCCAATGAGCAGTGTAGAAAGTTGTTTTAAATGAGAACATTCTGACAAACACGTTACGGCCCTTAATTTTGTTACCTTTAAGATATTGTTATTATAATCCTTTCCAATATCGAGATGAAACTGATCCTATGTACTAAGTTAAAGAACCCACTACAGTACTAAAATTTTAATTTTATATACAAAACAGTGGTGTCGGTCCCGACCCTAGACAAAAAATCTCTATTTCTAAAAATACTTGAGAATTTACTTATATATTAATTTTTGATGTTAGCAAGATATTAGGTATAATTTTACGTAAAGTACGTTTTAAACGCAACCAGCATTTTTATGATCTCTAGAAGCAATAATAAAGCCTTTTTGCTTACAAGGTTTCTGATTGATTTTGTATTTGTTTTGATTTACTAATGTTTTATGTTGTAATTATTATCTTATTTAAATTATCTTTAACAGCCTTATAAAACCGATAAAGAACATATAAACCTCCCTGAATTGGCACTACTCCAACTATTAAAAAATTCATAAATGAACACTGACAACTTGAACATCTACATACATTACAATATTCGTACAGTTGTGTCCTGTACCGTTCATGTGGTGAAACGACTATTAGTTTGTAAAGAGTTTCCACTAAGCGGTACAAATCCGAATTAGCACCTCTTCACAAGACGTAAGCTCTCCACTTGAACCGACGAAAGTTGCCTCTGACCTTTCTTGGCGCACTCCACAGTAACTGATTTAAAAAGGCTATAAAACGCGGGTCTCTTCTGGTATTTCGGAGGCCTGGAATAAATAAACTTATGCACGTTATTTTTGGCTCTTAGCACCGTTTCGATAATGTAAAGCACATAGAATAAACGCTGAAAGAACCAATTAAATCAAGAATCAAGAAATTAAATCAATATATGACAATCACAAAGTGAATTTTAACCTACGCTGACTATTACACAGGTAGGCAACGCAAGTCTTGTAACTGCTATTTTACGATATCAAAAAAGATCGAAGTATTTCCGTGCCTTCCGAAACAGGAAATCGCTGTAGAAATATTTCCACAAGCAGTCCCATCTATGTAACTACCGATCACCGAATTTATTTAAGTTAGTCCATCACTACAATTGACACAAACCGTCGGATTATAAGCAGTTCATTAAATGGATATTAATATTGACATTTCCTTTGATTGAGTAGAATCTTCGGTTAAATAATATTTCCTATTACCAACACTCATAAACATGTCAGTTTTAACGATTAGCGAGCGGTTCCATGATACCTAGTGTTATATCCATAGTGTAGTTAATATTGGACAGGTCGGCGTTACAGCTTCAGGATGATGGCGCCGGTAATTTATAGTGAAATTAGTTGTTTGTGTTATACATTTATAACTATAGCGTCTCATCTCGGTCCTCTGTAGCAGTAATACATTAACGATCAACCGTAAATAGTGCTGTAATTTTTTTAAGTTTTGTCGTCGTTAGGTTATACTTTTTTCCTAAAAATGTTTACCTATTTATTATTCGTCACAGCGTAAGTACTGTAAAATATCTATGAAATCGATGAACGCGATGCGCGATGCCAATTGTTTTCACGCTCGAACAATAGCAGCTCACCGCCGTACAATATTTAAATGATATCGAATCGCAAATTTCAAATACTGAACCCGTACGTTTTTGTTTTACCAGTTTGAATGACACGAAATCAACACTTTGTTTTAAATAAATCAGTTGTTGGTGTATATAAACCGCACGGTATGACAGGTGTTTCTTTTCAATATATCGAGTACTTAAAATCAGCTAATATCAGAACATCAAAAATGGTCTTAAGTTCCGTGATCTCTTAGATTTTGTTTTTACGTGGTCTCTTAGATTTTGTCTAGGAATATATACACTTAAAGGTCAATATCAAGTAGCTTATGTCCGCGTCTTTTCTCATTGCACATACGAGCATATATTTATAGGCATATCACTAGCTGTGTAGTCCTGAGATACTAACGGTAAAGACCTAAGTAAAGTCCTTTCGAATATTGCACAATAAATAATACTGAAGCGCAGTGTACAAATAATTCGTTCAATTTTGGGTTCAAGGACCAATGATATTAATTTATCTTTGTTAACACTCCAAACATTCATGGCAAGTTCGAAAATTATTCATTGTCGCTCTTCCACTTCATTCATTGTACGGTTAATAAGTTTTAATATTCCATACACACTTTTCAAACCTTATAAGGAGTCCAAAATGCTAAAAAATCACCGATAAAAGTTCCAGCTTTCTTTGCGACATACGCGTGACATCAAAGAATGGAGGAACGTCCTCCATTGGAGGTATTTTTACGCTAGCGCGATTGTAGAACGCCTATCATAACAATGGTAGTTTCGATTGGTCATAGTACCGTCGACCTAGGTGGTCTGTGCAACCGTAACGAATTTGCGTTTGAAAAATTATGCACCAGCACAGCTTATTTTCTTGAAAATACTGGCTGTAATTGAGCGGCTACTGTTTACCTAAGGATGTCAGTTGCATCTTGAGAAAAGTCGCTTTTGTGCTAGACTACATTTTTATAGGAAAGTTTGAGTAACTATTATTAAATAACGAAACACTGCCTTTGGAACAATCCACAGTTTTTTTAGGTATACCTTAGATAGTAAGCTTCAGTGGGGCGCCCATATATCGGTTCTCGCAAGTAAACTTAGTAGGTCTGTCTACGCTATTAGGAAGATAAGACTAATTACTGATGTAGAGACAGCTAGACTTGTTTATTTTGCCTATTTTCATAGTCTTATGTCTTACGGTATCCTAATGTGGGGTAAATCAGCGGACATTGATTCAATATTTATATTACAGAAAAGAGCAATTAGAACTATATACAGATTAAATTCGCATGAGTCATTACGAGAAAAATTTCAAGAAATAGGTGTACTCACCGTAGCCAGTCAGTATATATATATATATAGTAATTTAATATTTGTTAAAAAAAATACGTATAAGCAGAAAAGTGATACACACAATCATCAAACAAGAAATAGGCATAATTTGCTTACATCTCTGCATTTCGTCTTCAAAAGGTTCAGCGTTCCTTTATGGGACTTGGAGTTCGTTTTTACAATAAGATTCCTAAGTCGTTACGCGAGTTGCCCATTGGAACTTTTAAGCGTCGCATTAAAACACAACTTATAGGCAAAGGATATTATAGTATAGATGAGTACATGAATGACAAGGATGCCTGGACAAAATTAGTGTCGAAACCAGTTCCGCACAGGTTTAAACTTTTGTAATTACCATTGTTTAAAAGATGTGCTAAGGAGTTTCTTTCACCGTTTCTTCTCCTCATTGTTAAAGCATCGTTTCGAAACGGTGGTAGAAGCAAAAAATGACGTTCATAAGTGTATTTACTGAATACCTATATGATTAAATGATTTTGAATTTACCTCACTTTATAAAATTAAATTTAGGTATAAAGGATGTAAATAATTACATCCGAGGCTTGTAATTCGGTAATAACTGGATCAAGGTTTAAATCGAAGTAAATAAAATATAGTTTAAAAAACCTAAAAACGCGCTTTCGTAGAAATATGAACTAAAAAATAAAAATATAAGTCAAGCTAATATAAAGCGTGTAAAAAGGCAAATAATCACTTAATATTTCAATAAAAAAAACCGACTTCAATTTGACGGAGGTGAATTACTTGATTTTTTTTTTCTATTTTTCAACTTTATGAATGGTATTTTGGTAGTTGGTTAAAAAACTACTTAGTTCTACGGTAACAACGTTTTAAAAAATACAAACGCATTGAGAGACTCCTCCTTTATTGAAGTCGGATTAAAATAACTAAAATTATCATTCGCCATTTAGCTAAAAAATATTTGATGAGACATGCACATTCAGCATTTGCTTTTCCCTAGTAAACATTTTTTACATTAAAAAGTGTACATATGTCCTGAACCAAAAATTGATTTTACATCCCATACTTCCGCTTAAAAACGACAATTTGCATGTAGAGCTATGATTAAGGAACCTTATTTACCTATTCATAAGTAATGATTAAAAAATGTTGTGTACACAATTTCCGCGTTTTGTACACAAGCTACGCGTTATCGGTTAGTTGGTTGTGTTATCGTTGGTGTTAAAAACATTTCAATAGTTTACAATAATAATACTATATAATATATTGTTCATATTTTACAATTTACACTTGTATGTACTCTAAGCTAACACTGCTCGTACCACTCACGTGCTCCCCCGTCCGCACGGCCTTGGTTGAGAAACAGCGATCTCTGCTGAAAATGTTCCTTTTCGCCATACACGGGGAACAGCAACACCGTCTGTTTTCCGTTTTATTTTTGTTATTTTTTACCTATTGTTATCTTTCTCCGTTGTGTAACACTGACGTTCTTTCTTTCAAATCGATTTTCCGGTTTGCACATCTATTAGTAATCTTTCTATGTGATCATTTAAGGTTTCACTAAAATTTATAAAAATTTCACAAAAAATTACATAAAAACATGTTAATTTCATTATTGTCTACCTAATATTAGTAATTACTATTATTAACTATTTATTTTGTTATTAGCATAAAACTACTTATTAAAACTTACTAATGCAAACACGAAGCTAAATACATATAAAGTATCCGCTCGTGAATTTCTTGTTACTATAAGCTTAACATTAGCTTTTCATACAACTGCAAAAGTTCACATTATACATACATCTTGTGTACTTGTAATAAAATATGACAATACAATAAGGTCATAGCTATAACGTAGTACTTGGACTATAATTGTTTTGTGTTAATTAAAATAGATAAACGGTTTGATCAGTGCATCATATACGTCACTAGGATACTTTTTTATTTAACTTTTAGACAATATTACTACAAAAGGATTCGAACCCAAGCCCTCCGACTGACGTTAAAGGCTAGACTATCTATCATTGTTTGCTGATTAACCAAACGATTCTTTTGAAAAGGTTTATATTAAAGAAACTTTATTCACAACAGAATTATCACGGTAGGCAAATTGTTAAATTATATTATAAGCTTAGTCTTTTAGGGCAACTAAAATTGGTCTTAGGGCGATTCACCTGTATTCAGAATGCCTTAATACATGATCCGACTAATTCGAGCGTCAAAAATGACAGCCCTAACTCCTTCAGAACCCGAGAACGTGAGAACATTATCGTGATTCAATCGCGAAGAGATCGGGGTATCGATCTACATCATTGCAACGGATACGCACGTGCACGCATAAAAACCCTAATTTGTTAAGACAATTTGGCAATGTTACGCGTTCTCAATACGAAAGTTGTAATGTTAATATACATATATGAACAAACGTTACCAACGTACTGTGAGATTTAAGTCCTCGATTCGGTTCGGAAAACATAATCCTTGTGTTTGTAAATAACGACGCACCCGAAACGATTGCTTATTTTTATTAGCTGTTTTATATTATAACATGTTATTCCACATTTTCACAGATTTCGTAGTTGTATTAATTAGATACGTACATTCGTAATTATTAGCTACAACTTAATCTAAGCTCTTAAATGCTAACTTTATCTCTTACTATCCTCCCGTATTTCCCATTCCATATCTTATTATATTTTTCAGGATAAAATTATTTTATATGTTGAAACATAATGTCAGCTATAAATATGCTAAATAATAATAACTGATGTGATACTTCAAGCTTTGGATTACTTCATCCCTTTTTCTGACGTCCCCGTCGGTAGCAAAGCTCGCCCTTGGTTTAACGACGAATGTGCTCAGGCTGAGAAGCACAAACATTCAGCGTATTTATCTTGGGTTGATGCTCGAGACTGTAAAACTCCGGATGTCGGTTCGAAGAAGAACGCCTTTAACCTCGCCGCCAAGTTCTAAAAAAAAGGCACTAAAGAAAGAATCTCAACCGCATCCAACATATCGGCGCAAAACTTTCTGACCAACCATCTGGCAGTAGAGCTTTTTGGTCTCTTACCAAAGCGGTTGAGACTAACTTCTGTCGACCCACAATGCCTCTATTGGTAAAACCAGATGGCACTCTGGCTAATACGACTAAAGAGAAGGCGGACTTCTTCGTGTCTCTGTTTGCCGAAAACTCGCGTCTATATTCTTGCAATAATATATCACCAGATTTACCTCATTATCGTTATCTCAATGCCCGAGATCCGCATAACGAACAAGGAGGTTCTCAAAACCTTACGGTGTCTAGACTTGAAAAAAGCCAGAGATCTTGATGGTTGTTCGTCGCAATCGATGGCTACCAATGCCGGAGTTCCTCAGGGGTCCGTTCTGTCCACTACACTATTCCTGCTGCACATCAATGATCTGCTCATGCCCGGTATATATGGGTATGCAGATGACAGCACAGTAGTGGATAGATACCTTCCGATACCTTTGGCCAATAGAGACGAAATACCGTCTGAAAGAGAGGTCATGGTTGAACATATGAGTCTCACACTTCGGACAGTGTCCGAATAGGGCGATACCAATCTTGTGAGATTCAACGCAACCAAAACACAGACGTGTCTGTTCAGCGCCAAGAGGAGCCCGTTCACCTTGGCTCCTACTTTTCAGAATGTATCCTTGGAATGCACTGACCGTCTACAATCGTTGGGAGTTGAAGTTTCGTTGAACTTCAGCTTTGGTCGGTTCATCGAGTCTAAATCTGGTTAAAACGGCTTCAAGGAAACTCGGGGTCCTTGCGAAGGTAAGTCAGTACTTCACACCGAATCAGCTTTTAACCCTGTATAAAGCTAAAGTTCGACCATGTGTGGACTACTGTTGTCACATTTGGGCTAGTGCTGCCAAAAGTCATCTATCTGCGTTGGAATTGATGAAGAGGCGTTCAAAGAGGCTCATTGGTGACCCATATCTGGTTGAAACCAATCTGCGAAGCCTTGAACACAGGCGCAGGGTAGCCAGCCTCTGGGTCTTCTATAGGTTACATTTTATAGAATGTGCACAGGGATTGTTCCAATTAATTCCCCCATCGCCGTTACTTCATCGGACAAAATGACGTACGGCAGGTATCCATTCTTACGTAGTGAACGTACCACCTGCACGGACGACGTAGTTTGCGTCTTAATTCATTATGCGCACTGCAAAGGACTGGAATAACTTGCCCGCATGTCCTGCCTCTGTCGCTGTTCCTGCCTACTTACGATGTGGGAGTCTTCAAGAGCAGAGTGAATAGCCTATTTATAAGTTAGTGCGTTCACCATCGTAGACTTCATCACCACTTACCATCAGGTGGGATTGTTGTCAAGCATTTACTTATTTAATGGAAAAAATATGTATATCATCACACACAGAGAAAAAATTACTTTAAAAATGTTTTCATTTAGTCGACCTATATATATAGAGTTATAAAGGTTACCCAAATTTTTAAAAATATAGTTCACAAATTACTTAGTCATATGTTTATTGGTACAGAACAGCTTCCTACACACCTAATTGTAATTCAGTTCTTACATAAATTATATTTACTTATTACTAATTTTTGTTATCGTTTTATAAACAAAAAATATTATAAGATATGGCATTCCCCGTGTTTATTAAATATAGATCACATTCACTCCGCAAAAAGTAAGACTAACGAATCATAACATCAAACAAAACTTATGTAAGTCGCTTTCAATCTACCCATAGATTATCCCAACTACGAACAAACTTTGTCTCTTAATAATATTAGTTTGAGAAAATGCTCGTGGAATAGAGGAAAATCTCATGTCGTGTTCAGATAATTTCTCCAGCTGAAATACGAGTTACAATGTCGAGTAGTAAATTACTTATTAGCTTTAATATTAATAAAGTGAAGAATGTTTAAATAACGAAACTTACACTTCGCTTATTAACTATATAAAGAGCGGTTTACGATGAATAAATATATATAAATCAACGCCACATACTAAGATGAACTTTGTTGCGGGTGACATGAAAGTTATATAATGGGCCGCAGGTGAAAGTGAAATGAGGAGTCTAGACAAAACTAACAATTCGCGATTAAATTAACTATTTATTTATTAAAATCACAATTAAATTAACATTTATCTAAATCTAATTAACCTAAACAAAACTTAGGTAAGAACCGTCCAATGTTAGCTAAGGAAATGACGGTCGTGGGAACGAAGCACAACATTTCTACTGGTTCCTGGATTTGGTTAATGTTGCGCCGTTAGCTCTACTGTAGTTGGACTCCGTACGTAACATGAACATTCACAAATCAAACATCACAAACACCCACTACCCGAGAACAAACAATTATCTGTTTAGTTAATATCCGTCGCGGCCGAGAATCAAACCCGAGACCTTAAAGGACCTTAAAATATGAAAATACTAGTAATATGGATTCCATAAAAGTAGAGTAGATCGAATATTTTTAATGACGGAAATGTCAACTGGATAATATTGATACAACACGGTTTCCTAATTAATGTGGGCTTAAAATAAAATTATCGTTTCCAAAAAGAAAATGTTTTTATTTTATATCACTTGGTTAGTTATGTAAACAACCGGCAATCTATCTATCAGTCGGGCGACGTGATAGTAAAGTGGTAAGTGTCGACCATAGTAGTACAGTAGGTACATAGTAATAGCAGAGACATACGAACTTATTTAAGCGTAACAAAGCGGCGAAAATAGGTGTTAACTGGCTCTATGAAGCTACACCAGAAACGAAAATCTAAAACCCCTTCTCTCAATTGTATTTCAATTATTTTTTTTTAACGTTAATAGATCAATTATTTTGAAATCACCTCGGAAATTCATTGAAACGTGATCGCTAAGAATTTCACGCCATAACATAATATTTATAGACGCTTGGAAGATTTATTATTGAAGTTATTTTAGTTCGTTGAGCACCTTGTTGCACAATCATCATGCTCCGCTCTATATATAGCTTTTATTAATAACTCGTTTGAAACAACAACATGAGGATGAAAATGAGAAAATCAAATTTAAATTTAACCCTGCTTATGAATGAAGCGAGTATGCTGTTCCATTTCATGAGAAGCGCAGAACTATTACATTAGGTACAGTTAAAGTTTTGTAAAAGTAAAAAAATATTTTGTTATTGTTTAAATCTTCTGTTAAAACATAGTAAGTATTGTAGTCTGCCTTCTTTAACGTAAATATTTGCAAAAAAATATGTTACTTGGTTATAGCATAGCTACTATGTTATATTATCAACAAACGAAGCATTGGTTGTACCACAATATAGAGAATCCTAGTATGGGTTCAATGAGTAACTTATAATATAATTAATATTAATAATTAAATAGAAGAATAATGTGTCCATTTTATTAAAGTTTCTCGCGTCTTCGTGTATCAGCTGTTAACCGATGCTCGATATTGATGATTTCTGGAAGACAATTAAAGAGATGGACTATACAAACCTACCTAGAAGTGAGCCCGAAGGACCCGCCCACGTACCTATAATACACCGCACAATACGAGTAGTTTAACGAACACGCGGGACTCACGCAGCGGTCACACTCCGGGCTAACCGTTCAATTAGCGACAGCGCGGCAATTAGGTGCGCCGCACACAGCGCGGTCGGCCCGTACTCGCCCTATCGTAGATAAAATCACCAGAGAACACGGTATGCGGTGAAATGAACACTTCTAGCACCCCGACCGCTCGGATACATTCCGAAGAGGTTGGTGTTTATTTTACGCGTTCAATTCCAACTGCTTAAAGTGCTGGATTGTGTAAATTCTTTCACGTTCGCGGCTAAGCTGAGGTATCCTTCGATTGTCGATTAAAATTGTCGGTTTTAAAATACTTTAAAAATGGGCTAAACGGAAACTCTATTTGTATTAAATAAAAACTGAATTTCAAAGTAAATCCAAAGCTACAGTTTAAAAATACACATTTTTTTAGACCTAATGATTGCAAGTTGTCCTTATCTATGAATGATAAAAATCGTTCCATGGGAAAAAGTCGAAATTTTAAACATTCGAACAAATCCGTATCATGTGTTAAATTCAATGTTAACTAATTCAATAACTTATATTTTATAACTTCTTTTTTATTAAGTGTGTTAAAGTGTGTTAAAATAAATACACATAAAATTCTTGGAAGTAAGGTGGCAATCGGTGCTTATTTCAATTGCTGCCATTAAGCCACTTAGGCCAGATCGTATTCCTGGAGTTTAAACCTCGGATTGATTTACACTCAAGGGCGTTTGCACTCTTACGTTTAGATTAAACTTTATTTTCTACGATATACTCGTGCCATCGAGTTAACTGTTTAAAATGTTAGTTTGTCGTGAGTTTAAATCCTGTAGGTACTGGTACACTACGTACCTAAGGTGCTTTGACATTTTTTATTTACTTTGTTATGCTATTAAAATTCGTAAGTACAAAAAAATTCATAACATTCATGAGGTGAGGGCTTCTATTACACTGTTTTGTGATAATTTACATGAATATTTTACTAAATCTTTTCAACGCATTATCATAACTCATATCTATTTTACAAATTTATTAAGAAGAAGAATTTAGACTGTTTTCAGACCCTATTTATGATATTATAAAACGTTTTAAATAAGAACCTATAACAGTCTGTAGAACTGAAATTTTTATCCTTACGTGTATGAGAAATAACATTTTCATATTCAACAGGCTTCCTTGGCTATTAGTCGAAGTTGAGCGGCATTCCGTTGTTTCCACGATGGCATTGTTTGGCATAACTTGCCCGCCTGCGCTTGAGATAATTCGCGCTCAGTGTTTCGAACTGCTCGGCGAACGTCTGATGCCACTATTTCCACTGGCTTTGCTTACAAATACCTCCTGACTTAGTAATGCTGTGTAGCGTATTCAAATTTCCACGATTTCTTCGTTTCTATGCATCAGAACAGAACTTTATTATGATGAAAAATATATCATAAGCTTTTCATCTTACCTAACCATAATATGTATATACAACAATACTACATAATTAAAGAAAATTTGCATACCTTGTACATGTTAACCAGAACACTTATCGGCATAAACACTGAAAATATAATTTTTTGTCTCATACAATATACAGTTGTGTGTGGCGAAGTATTCAATTAGCAATCGTATTAGAAATACATTACCTAAATAATGCAATATATTATTTATGAGATGTCAATAATTATTAAACGACAAGACAATATCATAGTGTCAGTTAACAAACAACGAATTTGCGTGTTTACGGAAAGCAATAAAATCCCCATTATTGTCTACGACATCTTGGCACGAGACACTCGACCATGCAAAGTAATGAGGATAATTTAATCAAAGCCTTAAAGCGTTGTGAAATCTTTTCCTTGTTCTTTTAATATAACTTGGCGTTGGCATAAAAGCAAAAATAAGTTTTAAATTATATGTCACACAGAAAGAACTGCCTATATAAAAGCATGTTACTTACCGACTTGGTTATTTATTTTATATTATATATTAATCGCATCCCCTGAGCGTTACTAATAAAATTACTAATTTCGGTACCATAGTATATTTTTCATTTCACATATATCGTTGCATCCTCTACATTTATATCATTACATATGTAGTACACGCCTTGTTATACTAGCACCGTAGCGAAGGGGAAATATAAGAGAAAACTTAGAAAACAAAACATTTACTCCTAGTCATATCCAACGATACACGTCTTCTGTTGTTATTCGCTTCTCGGTGCCATTGTAACTGTTCATTCATTCATTCAGTCATTCATTATAATCTGTATAAATCATCCGAAAGAATTTATCTTATATGAAAATATTTAAACACATATACAAGTGTAAACAGCAAATTTGTTAAAATTTATTTTTAGTGAAAAAAAATGGACAGTCATTTACTCTAGAGTAGTCAGAAGGGTCGCGCTAAGACGGAAAACTACCGCGACTCTCTGTATGTACTGGCCGTCCACTCACTAGGGCGATATTGGGTCAGGCTTCCCACGACTATCGGGAGGACGCCTGACTTGCCGGCTCCAGTCACAAGTCAAAGGCCACAACCCCGTGATACACCGGTTAAAATACCCGGGGTGCATTTGACACCCTGAGAAGGTGCTCGGGGGAAGAGGGTTGTCGAGGCCCGTAAACCCATATGCTGAATAGGCTAAAGCCGCAGCAATGGAAGACTTGGTCTTCCACGTGTATTGGTTTTTACCTTTAGTAAGTATGTTTAACATCATTACCTTAACCATAAAATAAATAAACTATAGTACACAGATACTATTCGTAACTATAAAAATGTAGTGTATGTTATATTATTTTAAGTTTTGGCAAAAATTTAACCAAAATGTTCTAAGACATTGCTTATAAAAATTAAGAATAATAATTACCGACTGCTAAAAAAATGCAGCACTCAACAACAATGCAATTAGAACAAACCGAGTACAATACCACTTTTAAAGTTCAACGTTAATAAAGCAACTCGCACAGTCAAATATTTCTTTTCCGATCCTGTAACTATACAATGAAACCGGTAAATGAATAAATAAAGGCAAAAAGTGGTTTCAAAATAGCCCCCTTATTGAGCTGAGCAGCTGTGACCGACTCAAGGCAATCTGCCCGCTTCTTTGGCCGTGTTCTGCAAATCAAGTCGTGATTTTTTTAATCCGCCTAGTTCTCCTGCTCGCGGCGTGCAGTTACGAAACACTCGTTTGACTGTATTTTTTTTTTAATTTGCATCCGTTAAAAATGTGAAAGAATTATAACTACGTCCAGAAAAACATTTTTGCGACATCAATGTACCTATTAATAAGTTTAAGATATCATTGAAACCGTACAAAACTTTACTTAATACTTACTATACTTAATATACTTGAACACTATAAAAAAGGAAGTTTTTTAAAAATATAATTTGTTTATTTCAAGATTTTCTTTGGGTGATGGATAAGTTTTTAACTGAAATTAATTTTCACAGTTGAAAAATGCCGCAAACAAAGAAACTGCGTTCCAAACAATGCATTGCGTATTGTTACGTGTGCGTATAACAATAACGAGAACAGTATAATAGAGGGAGGAGTACCCGTGTTCATGAAGGGGTCGATTTTACACTCACATGTGACGCGCAAACGCTCTCATGGAAATAAATATTTTTTTACCAATCATTTAGTAAAACTAGTCTGTTAATGCAGGATTCTAACATTATTTAATATTAATTTTATTTAATATTAGTATTTAAGCTGCAGCAGGTAGCAGAAGCTGAAAATTACATGCATATTTACAAAATCTGTACATGATTAAATGAATTTGAAAATAAGTACGGTATGACACAGATAAAGCTATAACACCAGTTAAATCAAACTAATTTTGATTGTAAATATAACAGATTTTATGTTGATTCGTGCCTTTCCAACTGTGAAACCCTTATAAAATTTGGTTAATTTTTTTGTATGATGATCAGATAAACTAATTAAGAATTATAAGAAGAAAAAGAAAGTAAGCCTTACATCATAATCCAGTCATAGTTTATTAAATCGACATAACACATCAGCATCATGATAAAAGTATCTTGTTAAGATATGTGTTATTGGGTTCTACATGTTTATGGGCTGCAATATCCACTGAACATCTAGTAGATTACATGGGCATTTGCTTAATGCACCTCGAGCATTCACAACGCTATTACAATGAGGATTGGTGAAATCAATAGCGAACGCCGTTGACGGATGTTTTCATACCACCAAAAAGCCTCAGTTATGCCTTTTGGACTTCTGTTCAACGATATTAACCGAGGTTATCGGCTTTAACGTATCTGCAGAACCACGGGAGCGCTTAATAAATTTTGCTATTAACGACTATCCTTTCAACGGTTATATAATTGACTCAACCGTCGGTCAGGTATGGGCGCTTAGGGTTTATGGCATTTTAATCTTCGTACAGGGATAAAAATGCTGAATCCTACATAATCTATGCTAAATTTACCGCTGGTGGTTAGGTGTAAGCGACAATCGTAATATCAATAGAAGGTAATTAAAAGAGTCACGGGCTCATATCATTAGTATTCAAGTCGGCTTCTCTCTCTCGTACGAGTGCACCTGCCTTATGTATATTTATTTGTCCGCTATCACGATACACTTAGGGTTGCAAGAAGATTGTTTTATATTTAATTACATCGTATGTTTAACCAAGACCACGAGCCGTTAAAAATACATCGAATTATTATGAGTACCCGTATCGTAGGGACATGTATACAATCCACAAAGAAATTATGAGTCATTGCTTTATAAATACTTTTAGTGTCCATTCCCATAACAATTACAGTACACCGCAGTGACAAAATGAGATGTTGCTGTTGATTTGTTTATGGCTGATGTGTAGTCGATATCGTTTTCACGGGTGAGATGCAATGAATTCTATTCTTTTTATATATAATATCTATTGCTTGTCTGACGGAGCCATGAAGATGGCCTTTATGTATGTATACTTTTCAAAAAGTAATTAAAATAACAAAGATGGACTGACTTTTAAATTTATTCTAACCTATAGCTTAACTGGCCGATCCACAGGTATGACTTGGAACAAATTAAATTAACAAAGACAATTCATTTTGATAAAAACGCAAAACTTATACTTTGGACTCGACAATATTTTGATATTCCAGTACATCATCGTAACGTAACACAATAATAACACGGTGTTCATGTATGATACGTATTTCTATCTCTTCTTTATATTTCAAGTTACTGACTGTATTTCATTGTTAAAATATCATTGTATTGAACTATCTTTACATAATATTGTTTTTTTTTTCGTAGTGTGAAAGAAAAAACACATTAATATAATAATATGTAAATTACTGAAAAAATATTTAAATGATGTGTAAACGATTTTTAAAGTATGTATCTATAGATCATTTGTAGTGTTGTTACTAAAAGATTTTATAGCAATTATTATTATGATTAAAGAAGAAATATTTAACCGTATTGTCAGCCCTGAAAGCAACATTTTGAAAGGCACAGTTATCACCCTATATTTATCAATAGTTTTATTAACCGTGTCTTTATAAAGCCGATTATGATCTGCGGCGGCTACACTGGGCAGCTGCCTCTTTATCTAGATTCTGTAGTCGTATTTCAATTAGTAATAGCCGTGCGAATAAAGTGTCGAATTTAATTTTGAATTTATATCAAATAGGTCAGAAAGGCGGTAAAAGTGCTAAAGCCTTTCATGATTACAGCTAAGTGCCTGCTATGCTAGACGAGCAACACCAGAAAGTAAAAAGACCCGTAAAATTCTGTCAAAAATAATTTTTCGATAGTAAACAGTCTGTGTTTATAATTGTAAGCTGTAAATTATGTATTTTCGTTCCTGCGAGAATCCACAACTTCGCAACGACCAACGAAGCTTATTAACAAAAATAAATAAATAAATAAATTAACACAAAAACCATAAATAGGTAAAAAGTATTGTGAAAGGCTTCACTCATTCTTGAAACGAAGCCAATCTCCCGTGCTTGTGGTGCACCCAGCTGAACAGTGAACGAAACCTGGTGCAATATTGGCGGTATTGCAAGTCGCGGGCTCGGTACCACACAGTATAATTGTAACGGTCCACGTGGATGGCGGTAGAGTACCTGTTTGAAAAGTTACTTTCTAAAATCAACCATGAAATGTTTTCACGTATTTCGATTACAATATCTTATATTGTAAACTAGTAAACCGCCCTCGCTTCGCTTCAGAAAAACTACTTTACGCTTAGAAATAACACCTGAATTGTTTTAGGACTGAGTTTTTCCCGTTCTGTGAATTAGCAATATGTACATTGATTCATAACTTTTTTATTTATGCTCGGATTGATATGAAACGAACTTTAAATATTAAGTGATGCCTACTGCAATACATTAGTGAAATACATAACGAAATCGTATTAACCATTTCTTAGATAAGCGTGCACAAACGAACAGACAAACAGACAAAAATTGTAACAACTGTTCCGTTTTGGGTTCTATTTTGTTAATAAAGGCCCCTAATAATAGTTTTTCTCACATATATCTTTCATGATATATCAGATACCCTTTGTATCCCAGAAAGCGATCGGTTAAATTTTTATTATTATGTATTAATTAAAACATCTGTAACATGTCTGTTTCATTTGTTACGCACTTCAATGCAAAATTATTAGAACGTGATCATAAAGCAGTCGTGTTTATTAATTCATTTCACCTGTGCTCCTGTCTAGCGAAATGATCAGATAATAACAGGTTCAATATGAAGGTGACTAATGGCAGTGAAGTTAACTACTAACAATTAATTGCTTATTATTTATAAGTGTTTCGGGGTGTACAGCTTTCGCAAAGAAGACATTTACACATCGTTGAAAAATTGCAACTTGTGTTAATAATTTTTGTACTATATTTTATTTGTATATAAAATAAGTTCTATGAAAAAAATTCAATTAGAAATGTTTAAGACTGAGATGCCTTAGTTTGAATCGGAGTTATATTATCAAAACTTAGATTAAAAGTGAATTGTTGCACTATAGCAAATTGATAATATTGTTTTAATTCTGGTTTACGCTCTTACAATTCTCTCTATTTTTAGCGGCTTATGACAACAATAAACGGTCGGTAGACTAAACATGAGAATCAAAAGTATAAAAACGAATACCTAATTACCCATTTTTATTCTGTTATTACACTTCGGTCAAAGTTCCTTTAGTTTTAGAATGAATGAAAAAATTTGATGAAAATTCGTCGTGTATGCTACAGAAAGTTATCTCGATGTGGTTTTGGATTTATGTAACTAACCTAGGAAGCCTTGTTAATTTAGTACCGACATACAATCGTTTAAAACATAACAATAGCTCCGTATAATCAGTATTGTAAGCTACACTCTGACCGGTGTCGCCTCGGCTCGCCAACCGTCACAAATTAACTTTACCCTTTAAACAATCCGATCCCACCAGTGTGGAATATGTCAAATGCTAATTTAACTACCTACTTCCTTGATCATGTGATTTGCACAAAGCCATGTAGTATCTAGATACGTTTGGCTATCATTCAAATATATAATACGTAGTGATACTAAATAATATAATATTGTTATACTAATAGTAACACACACGTACTAACTTACTATTTCAAAAAAGGGTTATATTGTACTACTGGCTTGTTTAACTGTTGAATATGTATTATGATAACAGCATCTAAATATCATTAACGTATTCGTAATTAATCATATTTGCTATAAGTAAAATAAAAATTCATGTTCATTGGCTACAATTTAACGGTATATTCAATGCAAGTCCACCGTCTCATGTGCCAAGTAAGCAAACTCCAAAGTAAGACCGCCTCCCCGCGCTCTATACGCAAATGTTAACGGTATAATTCGCGCACCAGCGCCACTGAACTGTCTGGCGGATCACGGAACTGATCTATTATGTTTTTTGCATTGATCTCCTCGGATTAGGTAAATTAATATAAGAATTCGAGTGTTTTTGTTAGTTGAACGTGAGAAACGGTCGACGCTGTGACGCAACGAGCGGAACTATAAAATTACATCATTGTAGACATTCGTTTTTAGTAAACATGAACGATAATTTTATTAAGTCTTCCGAGTGGCTTTAAAGGCATTATAAAACATTTTATAAAAAGTTACACATATTTACTTCAATTTTTGTATTAAATTATTAACCTATGTATTAATAAATATTTTTATTATTATCTAGTCCCATTATATTATATACTTACTAACGGCTTCCCACGAGTTCAATTTACTGAGGAAAATGAAGTGATTAACAAATGAATATTAAGGATGTTTTTTTAAAACCTGCGTCCATCTACAGTGGCATACAACGCTTTATCTGTCAGTCAGTTCGTCAAGAATAGATTCATCTAACTGGATTATTAATTGAACAGAACTGTCGAATTGAATATCACATTTTGTACTGAGATTGATTGTTTGATTGACCATCCAAATATCGTAATTTTCCGGCCTTGAAAAAAATGCACGGTACCTACAAAAAAAAAACAGTCAAATCGATCGAGACATTTTCAAGTAATTATACATGCGGCAATAGATTTTTAATTATAAATAAATATAATATAAAGTTATATATTTAATTGTTATTTTGATCGACGCGTTAACGTAAATTCCAAACAGTAAAATGTATTGTGTGGCAAGATGTTCCTAGCGAAGTAATATACTTTCCAAAACACATTACTACAATAGTTTTTTGTATTATATTTTGTATAGTAATATACAAAAGTAAAATTTAAATTTGGTGATAACCGTAGAAGAATACATAAATGTACATTGATGCAAATATAATTTTTCGGATTTATTTATAAGAGTAAATAGTATATTATGGTCTGGTGTGTCTACTACACACAATTTATTCACATATTTGTGTATGGCCTCAGTGCCAGCGGAGCCAGTGCGCGGAATACGTAACAGAACAAGCGCGAGTCACCGGCGGTTACAGAAAAACAAAATAAACTTTTTATACGTAGAATTTAATTAGTACAGTACGCTTACGCCGAAACGCCCCGCATTATCTGTGTACAAGAGAAGGAATATGCGTTTTCCGCTCGGATCGCACCGGCTCCGCTTCCTACGCCACTTCCACTGTTTGAACGTTTACAATGGGCCGCTAAAGGATATCTTCTATCCGTGTAATGACATAGTACAAAAAATAGCACAAATGTTATCGTCCCGAAACTACTTGACAAAATATCGAGCGGACGCGGACAGCCACATCCGCCGAACCGAATATTTACTCGTTGTACGCGGCCTCTTTAAATTTAGCGCCCACAGTTATTTGTACGGTTCCAATACTAACAGAGTTCAGTTACGTAACAGACCCAATTTATTTTGTTATCTTTTTAATACATAACCGGACGTCACACGGGAATATATATTTTTTTCGGAATATTTACGCATTATTCTGAAGTAAATGCACGGTATCTATGCAAATCTCCTTGATTGCAATAATATGACACTTAGTGCCGCTTTAATTTATTATACTTTTATTGATTAATTATATATTACTGATTTCTCAATAAAATACCTACTGATAAACATATCTCAACAAAACTTCTGCAATGTGGGTATTTCAGCGACAACTTATTTTACAAGAACACACTTTACCTTACTTACTTCTTTTATATATTAATCCGCACAGCAAAACTCACTCAGTAGCTTTCTGGCGCACATAGAGACCCCAGGATATACTAGAAACACACCGAAACCTCCACGGCAAGGAATCAACTTTCCTATTTATTTTTTGAGCATTCTAGTCCAGCTAAGCCTGTCACTTGGTTAAAAAGGTATTTTACTCCAAATCCACAAACAAAGTATTAAGTAATAACTGAGAAAAAATTGTGGTAATTTAAATTTTTATTTTGTTCCTTTAAATAATTAAAGCACGGTACACAATCAAAAATTCACTTATTAAATCGCACTTGGATTATTCTATAAATATTTGTATTGGACCAGCCCCTAAATGTTATCTACGTATTTTACAAACTGCGCAAAATAAGGTAAATAAAGTCCTTTTTATGTATAATTTTCTAACTCCATCGTGCAAATAGAAGGAGACCAAGTTACTAAGCATAATAAAACTATATTCATAGCACGTATAGTATAGTTTGAAAATAAACACACAGGACATTTGTTTTTGCATTACACCTACTAAAGCTAGCCGTATAACAGTATTCTAGTCGTATTGAGGCGGCTTAGAATATTCCCCCCAATTCCATGCTGACAGAACAGGGTGTCGTATGAGGCGACAGAAGCCAGCCTCCTTGATGGTAGGGTTTCGCGTAGGGATTATATTATCACTATTATTATTAAATCATTAATATTACTACTGGTATTATTATTTTTCTGTGAAGCCTGCCTGGCTAGCTACCACCCTCCTGCTTGAGTCAATCGCCAAACGACTCGTCGTGTTCCAGCTGGGAGCTTGAGAGCCAGTACCTTACCTTCTTTCTAACCTTCTTCTCATTTCCTGGCCGACAACGCATCAGTAATAGTCCATGGGCGACGGTGACCACTTACCATCAGACGGCTTGTCTGCTCGTTTGTCGGCTATTAACATAAAAAAACAACAAATACAAAAAAAAAAGATTAAATTTAAAATTTACATTTAATTTAATTATATTGTCATAACATACATTCAATTGTACCTAAAATTAACTGACCAATCTTCTAATAAAGTTATGTAAAATAATCACAATATGTAAAACGCATAAATATTACACATAAATAAATCAATAAAAAGTAATATCCAAATTGTACCATAACTACTTAACATTACGGTCTCCACTATACAATATAACATAGAAAGACTATTGTAACCGGTCAAGTTTAACAAAACCACCTACTTTGAAGTTGTGGTTTTTAAGGTTTTTTAATTAATGTATTTTCAATGTTTGTACAAGTTAATCGTGAAAATATATCTACTAAAGATAGATTCGCGCCGTTCCTATTCTCTGTTACACGTGTATTATATAAATAACAAACAGCTATAAGTTGCGTTTGTTTAGAAATTTTATGAAAGTGAAACCTTTGGTGCCGGCTCGACAGTTTATGGTAATTTAGTAAAGTTCTATTGAACCATACAAGTCGAATCATGAGTATGCGTAGATTTACTCGTAATAAACAAAACCATGTACCATAAATTACAAGTCCCCGAGTTGAATAAACACTCAACAAATAATACACAAAGTCGATCCTATTAAAATTAAAATGCTTCTCATAATAGGTTTATCGCTGAATTTTATCTTAATTGGCTACCGAGTGGCATCAGGCACACGCCTCTCTTAATGAAAACAACGCGATGTTCGTAAACAAAGCTCTTTGTAAAAGCTGATGTGTTTGCATTAAAATTTTATATCACAGGAGGGTATTATTGAAACTTATACATTCATGTTTTGTTTCTTTTGGTTGTATATTTGTTATTGTGCATCATAAAACTTTAAAGTTCTATTGTATAACTCCTAGTCCTGTTTATTCATTTTGGTATATATAGTTATTTGTGTATTGATTTGGAGGAGTGGGGCTCCAGGAGTAAAGGGCTCCTTTTTTCCTCCACCTTGATCATTGTATCCAAGCTAAGTGATGCACACTTATAACTTACCGTTAATCGGTTCATATTCACACATTATAATCCGATAGATGGCGCTGTAGTCAACTTGGACATTGAAATTCTGTCAGGCCATCATAGTTCATTTGTTATGGATCGTGGGACTTCTGAACTTGATAAAATTCGAACTCAATTCACACAATATATTAGTTTTCCCGAGACTATATTCCGATGGTTCATATCTTCATAGTCATAATAGAATCAGGTAGCTGGCAGTGTACTCATATTCAATTTATGATAGGTATTAGGGATGTTATGGAGCTTCGTAACCGTAACCGAAACTATCGTATATTCGAAATAAAAATATATCCGAAACCGTAACCGAATCCTATAAAAATTTCGAATAATTTGTCATAGGGGCAGAAGCTAAACGAGATACGTTTTGCCAGGACTGCACCGGCCGAGTTGATACACTAGCCGCGTTGTCATCATTTTAGACAGTTTTTATTACTTAATTTTTAAGGCTATTGTTTTATTCTGTGATTTTAATATCACGTAATACCTAGAAATATAGTAAAACCTTGTAAATACATTATATTACTTTTCCAAGTTGTAAATCATCTAATATCCATAACCGAAACTATCCGAAACAATCGGATAATCCGATAATCCGAAATAATTTAATATCCGTATCCGTATCCAGATCCGAAATGGCATATCTATAACAGCCCTAATACATATACCTATCAGAACGAAGTGTCTACCGGGTGAATCGTCAGTTGACATACACCAAATTGAGCTATAGTTTTAAAATAAATTTACATAATCACATCGTTATCAATATGTATTATCGATATTCTATAATCATTCGATAATATACACTGTGATACCAAAAATGTCATACTCATTATCAACATGTAACCTGCACTATGTGAATAAATTCACGCAAATTTTTATTATTTGTCTATTTTTAAAAACAGCACAACTAATCAAATCGGAAACAAAAACAATATATAACAGCAATAAAATATGTTATACAAGCAAGGCATGTCGTATTTAGAAATCAATATTCCATTCTAATATATCATCATATCATGTATATACTATATACATGTTACATTAGAATGGACTTACGAGTCTACGATGCCACCAGTGTGTGGATATATAGCTATAACTCGTACACCAGTAACGATCTACTCAAGGGTTATATCTGACCTCAAGAGGTATTTAGATACCTGCTTAATTAGCATGCATTAACATTAATAGAGCACTAGATTAGAAGCGTAATGCTATTGACAGAGCGTCTCAGTGTGCATCCATCGGATTAACTATATATCAACGTTTGTAGGTTGCACGCAATTGAGTTTACAACAAGAAATTTTACTTGAATGTTGGTTAAACCCCGCTTGGTAAAACCACAATTGGTAATGAATAATAGTAAACGCATAAGCGTTATGTAATCACACACACTTATGGATGGTATGACATACACAAACGATACGTCACAAGTACCCACGATATGAGAACAATCATTTATCTGTGGCTCATAAATGTTTGCCCAGGCAGCGTGGCTTAACCGTGTTTCGAAAGTTCTTATGTTGGTCGAAGGCCTCCGTCATGGCTTAACCTGTACCGGTACCAACGTCTTAACATGCCCTCTGAAGCATAGAAATGATCAAGAAATTTTATATAACCCACCCAATTAACAGCAGCTTCTGATGATGCTTCATTAGATCGAATACTTACGATACACAGAAGCCGTGTTTGGCTATAAGCGATATTTATAATTACTGTTGTTGTTTACTGAGACGCGTAATATCCAATATTGACTTGTGTTTCACGCGATTCATTGTATTTCGCGGAAATCTACGATCCAATAATCACTTTAGATAATTTCAAGCTCACGTACACGGAAGCCGTGTCATACCTAGCACCTAAGAATACTTTTATAAAACAATACAAAGTAAATTTTACTAACAGCTAGACGTGGTTAGTTTGAAAAGAATTAGTTTAGTGTGAGTAAAAAAGCTTATCGACTTTAATAAATACTCACATTTACAACTTCAAATGTAATATTGTTTTTAATTTACGATCGGGTTATACTAATCAGGGGGCTTAGATACTGTGCTCACTTTTAAATAATAATGATGAAGTTAAAAACATCAAAATGTGTGAAGTTAACACAAGAACTATACAACTTGTCATTCATATCACTCCCATAAATGTGTAAGTTACAGGATTTTATCATCACTAACAATATTTACATTTTCCAGGCTCCTAGAGCCTTTATTTTGTTAGCAAGAACGAAGTTCGAAAACTTCAAAGTGGGCTAACATAAATAATGAACTGATGACTTATGATGGTAGGTATCGCTAACGAAATATTAATTGTCTTTGCCCCCTGTATGAGTAATCACTATTAATACCTAGTTCAAGAATTAACAAATTATAATAAATTTTATTTATGTTTAACGTAAAAATGTTGAAAACCGAATTAATCTCTAAGTTACTTATTTCCTTTTATAAGAACAGAAGTTATAAATAACATATAATTATACGTTTAGCAAATTATCTTAATGTGCTATCTGTTGTTCCAGGATATTATCAACCGGCCGGGCCTCTAATAAAGGAGAGCAGCCCGGAGGCAGAGCGCGCGCTAACTCGATACCATCCAACACCACACTACCACCCGCCGCATCCATCGGTAAGACTAATCTCTATATACCAACCTCTGATTGTAAAAGTCCCATCGACGACTACACCACACTTATATGAAATTTCAAGTTGGACCTCAGTTACAGCACAGATAATAATATAAAACTGAAGGAATTAAATGAATCATGAATGAAATGAAATGTGAATTGTACTTAATTCAACGATTACAAATTTCCTTGTTTGCCTTTACTGGTAATGGGAGTTTAAACAATGAATTTTAAGTCTATAAGACCTTTTAAATAAGCAACTTCAATTAAAGCTTTAATTTAGTGGCTACAAACCTACGCGAAGTTTCAACTTACTCTTCATTAATACTATAGGTAGTCAGTCGCCAAACATGTGTGAAAAAGTCATAAATAAATTTAAATCCACTTAATCCATATTTAACAGTTTTCCCCCTTTTCCCTTTACGGATCATTGAGTTTTAAACAATGGAATTGAAATTATTAGAAACTTAAAGTAGGCAACAGAATTTAATGCTTCAGGGGCGGTAATGGCTACATTATATCGTGCTTATATTTTTTACGAGCACAGCTCAAGCGAGGGGACCACACACCATACGCGATAACGGACTATTAACAACGAACCATTCATATGGTTCAACGTTAATTCGTAACTAATGGCATGTAACTACGTTTTTTATTTACATGCAACGTTACTCAGTGAGTCATAATTACAGAAACAAAAAGACAAGATTGTGTTGTAACAGAATATTCGCTGAAGCACTTTCATTAGGTTTAACAAACAGGAACAGGTGATACTCGGAACTTTCTGTACTTTCAAATATTTAAATTAAGCTACATTTATCTCGTGTAACGTTGAACACTTTACGTCCTTTATCGGATTTATTTAATTTTATTTACAAGTATGTCAAATGTATCATTTTATAGCATCTTTTGTCTTCTTTATATCGATTACGGTAATTTATTACTTAGATTTTTATTTCTGATTAAAAAAATTATATTATGGAGTTAAAAGTTTCGCTCAAACTTTAAACGCCGTAACGAGGCATTTTGGTGACTTTGAATTTAATCCAATTTTACGAAAAGTTCTGTTTTATTGAAAAATAATATCTATGAAAGAGTATACAAAAGAACTAAATCAAGGTATTAAAAAAAAGATACTTAAAACAAAATTTCAATGTCATCTAAAAAAATCCTTTCTTTACTATTATCACAGAAAATCTTTATTCTTATTTTATTAATTGCCTATGGGAAAGGATTTTTAACTGAGTAACAAAAAGATAGTAAAGCGATATTGGGAAGTAGAGCTTACAACAAGCAAGTCATTTTTAATTTATTGACTCCATTTTGCTGACATCTCGAAAGTTTTCTGACATGATGTATGCCCTATTAATACGCCTTAATATTACTAGCATAATAAGTTGTAATCGAAAATAGTCCTAATGCCATTAAAATATGACCTAAAACGGCCTTCCACTTCCATAAAATACGTTGGCGCCAACTTTTTCTATTATTACGTGCCTGCCTGCGTGGCGTATCGAAATGAAATATGGAATTAACTGTGGCGACAGGAATGTTTAGGCATTTGTGGATTAATAATTTGAGTAGCAATTTATTCAACAAGTAATACTCTCATGTCATTGTGTATCTGTGAACAGATTTATTCTGTTGTATTATATTAGCAGCTGGTAGGACTGTCGCTTAATTTTATAGAAAAGAGGTATCGCTGCATTCGTTTCAATAAAACTATACAAAATAAAAATAACATTTGTAACAAATCTTTAAATAAATAATAATTTAAAAAGATTTTACAACACATTATGTTTAAGTTTTTGATAAGGTAAGCGAAATGTATTTTTTTACACAAAATTTTAACTCCTACATTGTCGCTGCGAGTTTCAACCTAACTGAACATTTACCAATAACATGTAACTTCATTCAATTATATATATACACACCGGCAGAATTAGCGGAACATAAAAAAAGGGATATTGTCAAATAGTTAATGTTATATTTAAACAAATAATAATTAAACACGAAACATGAATTAAATTGACATGTTTTTACATTAATTTGCAACATCATACATAAAGTTTAATGAAAAAAAAAACAAATTAAACAAAAAGCATTTTTCTCCGATATCGTAATGACAGAGAAACATTTGAAAATTTAAAATTTTCTGACGGTTCACAATTAATTAAATGCATGTTTAATAACGAGTGTTTCCCCCCCGTGCTTTGACCAAGGTTTCCATCCGTGTGGGCATGCTGCGGATGATGCTGTCGATGATTTCTTGGGGCAACCTCTGCCAATCTTCAAGTAATGCGTTTCGCAACTCGCCCAGATTGTTGGGAAGTGGCATTCTTGATTTGACACTCCTCTTTAGCAAGTCCCAAACATGTTCGATTGGATTCATATCCGGGGACCGTGCTGGCCACTCCATCACCGTTACACCAACATGGTTCTATAACTTCAAGTTCGTAACACGAAACTGACGGCGGTGCAGGCCCGAAATGTATTGGAGAAAGTTCGACGAGTAAGAGTGAGTGAGCGGACAGTTCGCAGAAGATTCGAAAAAGTCGGTATAGGCTCATTTTTGCCCGCCAAAGCACCAAAACTTGAGAGACACCACCGCACAAACCGACTATACTTTGCTCGTGAACATCGTCATTGGAACTTCGACGAGTGGGGACAGGTTCTCTTTACTGATGAATGCAGAATTCTGTTAAATCAGATTGATGGAAGGCAGCGAATATGGAGACGCAAAGGATGGCGTTATATCCAGTCGAATTTTGAAAATTCAGTGGCATATGGTGGCGGCTCAATTATGGTCTGGGGAGGGATATGTTTAGGAGCTCGCACAGAGTTGGTGGTGGTCGATGGCGGGAATCTGACCGCTGATCGGTATATCAGGGAGATTTTAGAAAAACATGTTGTGCCATTTGCCCCCTTTATTGACAACGAATTCATTTTAATGCAGGATAATGCTCGGGCTCACAGTGCTCGCATAGTACAGGCATACCTAAACCATGTTGGTGTAACGGTGATGGAGTGGCCAGCACGGTCCCCGGATATGAATCCAATCGAACATGTTTGGGACTTGCTAAAGAGCAGTGTCAAATTAAGAATGCCACCTCCCAACAATCTGGGCGAGTTGCGAAACGTATTACTTGAAAAATGGCAGAGGTTGCCCCAAGAAATCATCGACAGTATCATCCGCAGCATGCCCAGACGGATGGAAACTTTGATCAGTGCAAAGGGGGGCAACACTCGTTATTAAACATGCATTTAATTAATTGTGAACCGTCAGAAAATTTTAAATTTTCAAATGTTTCTCTATCATTACGATATCGAAGAAAAATGCATTTTGTTTAATTTGTTTTTTTTTTCATTAAACTTATGTATGGTGTTGCAAATTAATGTGAAAACATGTCAATTTAATTCATGTTTCGTGTTTAATTATTATTTGTTTAAAAATAAAATTAACTATTTGACAATATCCCTTTTTTTATGTTCCGCTAATTCTGCCGGTGTGTTTAGTTATAGTATCAAGTAGTAGTTGTAACCGTAGTATTATTATCTACCTAAAGTCTAAACATATATTTTACCTTACACAGATGCTGCATCAGTATGGGACGCCGTACTACTCTTCAGATCTATGCTACGGGCGGTACTACAGGCCACCGGGATCCTACCACATGACGCCACCACAACCTGAGCCCCCGGTAATTTTAATGAAATTTACTAAACATATTAAATTGAGTTACTACGCCTAGTACTATTGTTTATCTACTAAAATAGATTCTGAAAAAATTTTGGACTTGTTTTCATACAATAATTGATTGTTTACCAAACTAAGAAATCATAATGAATTAATAAAACATAGGAATAGTTTATGTGAAAATTTTCTTTCTGGGAAATGCAGCTTGCTAATAAGGAACGAGACGTTTGAAGTCACCATAAGCAATTTTCGCGCAGAGCCGACTTCCTTGCTATGCATGAAAATTTCCGCATAACACGCTCGAGTCTTATAAGTACGATATTTTTCCTTCATACAAACGGGATGCCATTAGTGAGTTTGTGATTAAAGCCGTAGCCCAACAACACGCTTACTAAACACATGCTTCAACTCTTAAGGTTTTTTGTGCTATTGAAATAGTGGAAAAATAAGTGAAAAGTTCAGATATTACTTTTCACTTTTACAAATTGTTAAGAACGTCAGTTAACTTAATGTTTAGTAATAAAACTTTACGCATTCAGTTTAGAAAATCTATAGGCGTGTCCCTAATAACAATAACAACCGAATCTCGAACTATTGCCGTGGACTTTTGTCTTGTTAATGAACTCTTGAGATTTAAATTAAGGTATTCTGAAAATATTTACCATTACGTCATAAGTAATGCAGACAGTTATAGCACAATAAAATCACGAGCAATCTCTGTAAGCGTGTTAACGAGCGCTGATTCGCTTGCACTGACATTTAAATATAAATAAGCCGCATTTTTGCATATTTTCACCAGACAATCAGACCATGTAGCTAGTTCTTACAATGGTCTTATTATATGCATTTTACATGGCGTACACTTCTTATCGTGACGCTTAATGACAAATGACATTCGCTCACTTGAGATTCACTTGGAAAAAGATACATCAACTTAAGTTAAATATTTTAAATATTTGTATGCTTTACTTTTACTAAAATTACTATTCCTCTTATTTTGTGATTTAATTTTGCAGATGTTATTATTTGTTCAAACTTGATTGTCTGTTTCTTTACTATCATTATCAAAACATGATTCGCTTACAAAAATAAATTATTCTGAAATAAAAATATTTCATATATGTATTGAGATACTAAGTTTCAAAACAAGTGAAAGACATACCTATTGACGTATTATCGCAATATTTGTGGTATAAATTCTTCTGAATTCTGAATCCTTAGTAAACTATAGATGTACTACATTACAAATCTACGCACATAAGCACATACACATACATTGTTGTTCGGATGGAAATTTTTAACGCTTTGTTTACTCATGTAATGTCTCATTTAATTTCTTCGCAGATGGTCGGCGTTGGCAGCGAACCGTACCCACCGCCTCAGTACTACGGCACCCCGCCGTGCTACCAACATTCACCGCAAAGAATACCATACGTAGGTCAGTATCACACACGAATAGATTTGAGCGCAGGCAAGCTATAGTTGGTCCGAAGACAAGTTTTAAGTTGTAATTGGATATAAATCTATTCAGATAATACGTAATATTCGTGGGTTGCAATGCAAAAAAAAACTGTATTGTAGTTAGTAATATAATGTTCAAATTGTAAGGGTAAATCGGTAGGGTAAGGTAAGTTTTAATAAAAATAAGTTATTTTGTTATTTGTTTATTTTAGTAACAGGTATGAGTCACAACCATGAGGATTATACCACTTTTAAATTGTAAGGTAATGTAAGGTAATAATCAGGTAAGTAATGTAATAATAATAGTTGGTAAGTTTAAATTTAGGAGGTAATAATAAAAGGTAAGTTTAATCTGGAAGATAATAATACTTTTTAAGTAATAAATGGTAAGATAATAAATGGGAGGGTCGTTGGTTCGCTTGGCTAGCCTTAATACACACTATGCCAATCAGCGGGTTGACCTTAAATAAGGTAACGCTATGGGTCACTGCCGCTGGATCAGCTTTTAAAATGTAAATGCAGTTTCAACGTTACACAAAACACCAAGATGCCGTATCTTAAGCCCAATAGTACAGCAGGTAGTGTATACTCCAACGGTACAGCAAGATACAGGATATTGCCTTCACAGCACAGCAAGATGCAGGGCAGGGCCCCCACAGTACAGCGAGAGGAGGGTATGGTCCCCACGGTACAGCAAAACACACATACAGGGTAGCCCCCACGGTACCCCTCCTGTAGTATAACAATAAGGAAATATGTTAACCTACAGTTTTTAACCAACTATTTCCAACGATGAACGCACAACGTGGAAACATTAAGTTTACAATAATTGTATACTTCTTTTCTTTGGAAATATCACTAATAATTCTAGAAATATACAGACAATATGGAATGCGTCCCTATATAGCATAACACAAACTCAACCTCAAAGACATATGATTAACCAAAGGTTAATAAAATTGTAAGAATAAAATTAATTTTTAAATAAATTACCTTACAATGAGTATATTCTGCTATTGACGGAGAAGGTAATATAATTAAGTAAGTTATTTGTGATTGGAAAAACCAGATTATCTAATCTTTCACTAATTTAAAACATTAGACTTCATATTATTTTAATATGAAATAAAATAATATTAATATGAAGTAATTTTGAAGGCGATTAAGTCTTTAAATGAACTTAAACCATACCTTTCACGGAGGGAAACAACACGTGGCGGAATGGAGGTTACCGCCCACAGCTTCAAAGTCTGCAAAGAACATCATAATTTACGACCTAGAAGATCACCACGATAATAAGGAAAAACCAAGATTCCATCAACCATCATACTTACCGGAACAAAATTCAGTCCCGCCTGGAAGTATGCGCACATGCCGCAACCATGCGCCACGCGACCCACAATAACAGCAGAATAAAGGGATCGCCACTTGATCCAGCACAACACACAACAATACTTTAATTACTACACGTAATTGGGAATTTAGGACTCACAATTACTTTAGAAACTTTCCACTTGGGCACGCTCTCAGCAGGATCGGTCACACCGACACCGCCATCGCCAAGTCAAGAAGGGAAAAAAACGACCTCTCGACGACCTATCCACCGTAGAGGATATCCGTTCTACAAACATGCCTTTACGCACTCAAAAAACAATATTCTTGACCACATAGATTAATAAATGTATAGGTTAATTTGTTATTTTCGTAATATTCACTGTAACACAAACGGCAAGCACTTTTATTTAATTTAATAACCTTAAAGTTATTAAATATTATATTTTAAGGTAATAATTATTTGTTTTCATAAAGTTCTAAATAAAACACCGGGAGTTACGTCAAAGGTCAAGGAACGCAAATTAACTAATTCCGTTTCACAGAGTCGAGGTTCAAATCTAAAATATGTTATAAAGTTAATTTGACTATTTAATTTTAGAAATTAAATTATGCACTTTTAAAAAGCTGCACAACATAATTAAGTACAGATTTTAATTAGAAATTACATTATAAGTTAAAAATTTGGAAACAAATTAATAAATTGATGGATGACTGACAATTATTCAAATCAATCCGGAACCGAGAAAGAATCACATACTACGTCAACCTCGTCTGTCAAAATCATTTGTTTACATTACGATTTAAAGATATTATCGTGAATGCAAAGTGTATGAATTAATGGAAATACTGGAAAACCTAAGCCGGTTTTGTTGTAAGTAAATATATGAAAAGTGTACTGACCAAATGACACAAACAAAAACGTCAGGGAATAAATAAATTCACCAAATAACCCATCGGTATGGTTTGACGTAGTGATATATTATCAGATTATACTTAAGTAATTTAGGAAACAACTTTAGGTATTAGGTATTTGAGTAGCTATCCAAGATACCTATCAAAAAACAGTGTTACAAAATGTCTCGAATGGGCTCTTGCTCAGCTGGTAATTGATACCCAATACAATGCCGTGGATCAAGTTGTTATATGTTCGCTGTCGGTTCTTCGTTGTGTATCTCCAGTCCAACGCAACACGAAATGCGAATCAATGTTTATGGTATTTATTGAGTAAAAAAAAACATATTTTAATTTTTGATATAAAACTCTTTGAACACCAGGAACAACCGTAATTAATTAAAACTAATCGACGTGTTAATCGTGATACGAATTATAATTGTATCATAACTCATTTGTTGTAGAATACCGCGGATGCCCGTGTCCATTGAACGCGTGTCCAAAAAACGTCCTTATTGGGCCCGCTACTGGTAAAGCCCCTACCGGTGGCGGCCCAGCGGACGTACCTTCTGCCCACGCGCCGCCCGGGGGCGCCTTCCGATCGAAGGTGCGGGCGTGCGCACTCGACTCCGCCGCCGACACCCACGGCAGCGGCAAGGTACACACACACACACACACAGTTTAACTAAAATACTTCACTAATATTGATGCACTGGATAGACAAATTAACAGTTGAATGTTATAATAATCATCGCCCTAAACTAAATATGTGTACCGCCTGTTGTCACTGTGTTCACTACGGATTGAGCTCAGAAAGTTCGCTTTTACAATCCGATGCAATGCAGACACCAAAATGACGTTAGTCAAATAGTTACTGCATTTATAAAATATATAAGCCAGTAAGGTAAACAAATTATAGTGCTCTTTAGCTTTCAGCTCATATAAAATGTGTCATAGTAAAATAATGGATTGACGCCAAATACCTTTTCTATAGAAAAAAAGAACAAATATTAAATAAGCCTCGATCTAGCTACGGAAGTCCTATTCATCCCGAAATTTACTTATTTCTAGTATTAATTTTATTTACAATTTTATCTTATATTGTTAAATCAGGTTTATGCGAATTGAGATGACATAGATCAGTGCGACCACAAAATATGGCGCGAATTCTAGTAAAATAGTACAACTCCAACTAATTAAGCAATCCTGAGTGGATTACAAAATTAATATACTTAAAAGCATCGTCGTCAGTGTTATCTATTACCATTACTGTAGTGACACTCACATTCAAGCGTTCCGGCTTCGTTCCGGTCAGTGCAGACGTGTGTCAGTCATATGTTTGTTCTACAATTTTTGTTATTTAAAATATCATAATTTTGTATGCCCTTCCATTTTTATAAATATCGTCAACACAGGTGTGATCGGTGCTCACCAATAATGGACTGAATCATTTAAAGTTTGTCATTAAAGCTTAAGCATTAATAAATAAATAATTATCTATAAATTATTTCCAAGAAGCAATATAATTACTCAGAAACAGTAGAAAATATTTTAGTTTTAGATCCATATAAAACAGCTGACTGACACGTTGCACATATTCCAATTAGCATAACCAATATTACGACAGTGTATTCAGTATCACAAGCTCCGTTACAGAACGTAGCTTGCGTTTAATCCACTGTACAGGTTTCTAACTTATCCAAATTTGATGTAATCGCATGTGACTTCCAAGCGAATGTTCTTTCAGACGAGACGAGATTCTCTTTTATCCACGTGTTAGATTCACATTTGTTTAAAAACCCCTTTCTCGGTTGGAGTTAGTAGTTAAATTGTCGTTTAATTGTGGAATTAATTTATTTTTATACATGTTAAATATAAACACCTCAGATAGATCTTTTAGGCCATTTTGAACAACGTGGAGGTTTGGTGTAGTGTCGCACAATTAGTAACTGCGTGGTTATCCGGATTATCCTTCGTCATACCGTTGTTCTTCTTACAATGATTGTTTTCATTATTTAATATTGGTGTTACAGGATCCACCGTTAGAGCCAGAGCCACCGGCTGCGGCGGACGCGCCACACCCTTGCCCTTTACCAACCATCGGCGGAGCTTCGCCTAAACGCGAAATGTTCGATCGTGACACCTTACGTCTGGCTAACAATTTACCAGGACCTACTGAGGCATTGGGACCACCTTCTCCAGCGCGTGGCTCTGCTGGAGTGTGTACTCCCCAACCTCCACCTGTCGCACCACGCCGTGCACGGCTCGGCAAGGCTATGGCGAGGCGAACTTTAGCGGGCGACGACACCGGTCTGCTCTTAGTCGCTCCCCAACTACCTTCTTCACATCTTAGCGATGCGGATGATGATGTCCTGGCGATTTCACCACCAATTTGTGCGCCTATAGACTTGTCTTCCTCCGATGAGCGATCTACACCCCTCGTTGACGTCAAAAAGGAAAATGAGGGTCCCACTTACACACCACCCAGAAAGGCAGATACACAAGCCCTTAAGGAGCATAATCCTACAACTGGATCAACAGAAATTCCTGAAGCCGCAGACGCAGCGAAAGCTGTTAAACGAAGATATTCAAAATCTAAGTTAGATATAGAAATGAAGGATGTCCAGTTAGAAGATGTATGTAAGACAAACGGGATTGGGGAACATGTTAAATTACAGAAACGAAGAAAAGTTTCCAGTGAACAAACAGAAGTAATGAGAACAGAAACTATTACAAAAGAACCTAGAAAAAAATCTATACAAAGTACAAAAAGAACGCCTAGAACACCGAATACAGAAAAAAAAGCTAATAAAAGAAAAGCTGAAGCTACTGAAAACGGACCAAAAGTAAAAAAAATATTAACAGAGACTATTACTGATGAAGAACAGCGCCTTAAAAATAAAATAGTAATTCCTGATGATGTGTTAGTTACAAAACCTAAGACTAAAAGTGCCCTTTTACTTGATAATCTCATTAGAAAAAATAGTATTGATAGGGTTGATGCCAAATGTCTTTCATCAGATACTGAAATTAACCCTGCAAAGTTATTTTTACCATCAATTGAAAATGTGGTACAGAACTGCACAAAGAAAACATTGAATATCAATAATAATATCGTAGACAATAACGCATCTATGAATGGGGTACGGCAGAACACAATTGCTGCCGTAAGTCAGCACATAGAAAAGAAACTAGCAATTAAAAATGCTTGTAAAGTGGAGAAAGTTGACTCCAAGATAATCCACAATTTAAAATCAGTATTAAAAACATCCACTGAATCAGCAAACTTCAAAGAAGAACGCGAATATAAAGTGGCTATAAAAGAAAAACCATTAATTGAAAATAAAAATTTTATTGAGGAAAGTGATATAAAAGCGACTGGCATAATTGAAGACAAAAGTGATATAAAAGCTATTGACGTAAATAAAGACAAAAATGATCATAACAAGTGTAATAGTGATGATATTAATAAAACCAGTGTAGTTCCTGAAGATATTTTAAAAACTGTTAAAAAAAATTTGAAACCTAAACCAATTTCAAATAAATTAGAAGATATAAAACTTCCAACTGTTGAAAATCCTAAAGAATCTCAATGTATACAAAATAAAATTATTGAAAGTACAGGATGTGTGAATAAAGAAACTCCAAAGAAGATAGACGACAAAATGTCAGAGTCTACAAAATGCGACACAGTCTTAAATAACACCAAAGTAACTGAAAAAACTGGAGAATGCAAAGGAAAAAATGTCGAAAAATTAGTAAAATTATTGGTATCCAAGAAGCAAGCAAAAATAACAGAAGGCGAGATTTCAAAATCGAAAAATGTAGAAGAACAACTATTACTACCAGAAGTAACTGAGAAAGAAAAATCGAGAGTTGAAAAACTAGTATCTAAAAGGTGTAAATTAGCTGACAAGCCTGGAGAAATTAAAGCAAAGAGCGTAGAAAAAGTAGCCAAGCTATTGGTTTCGAAGAAGACTGTATTAAAGACCAACGAGGCAGCATTGGTTGTTGAAGATGCATGTGCGACTCCTCCGCCGACTTCAGGGCGCAGGACGAAGAGAAGGCGAAGCGGAGGACGACGGGTGCGGAGAGTGGCACTTACACTGACACCACCGGCGCTCCAACCCCGTGCACAACCGCGCTGGAGCAATGGATGGAATTGGGACGGAGAACATCATATATCTAAAGTCTACCTCAATGTAAGTACCTTTATGTCTTATTATGATATGAAAAACCCTTCAGGACATATTTACTTCATCGATGCCAGGAAAAGTAAAATTTAAACTATCTAATATATAAAATTTTCGTGTCACAGTTTTAGTTACCATACTCCTCTGAAACGGCTTGACCGATTTTGATGAAATTTTATATGTATATTCAGTAGGTCTGGGAATAGGTTATCTATTTTTTATACCCCTAAATGATAAGGGTGGTCCACCCCAAAATTTTATTTTATGGACAATATTTTTTTAATATTTTTTTATGGATGTAGCAATAAAAAATACATACAAACCTAAATTTTCACCCATCTACCATCAACCCCTATTTTTTAATAGCGATATTAGTAATTCAATAATTTTCAACCCAGATAGATAACTGGTTAATTATCATTTGATCAGTTATCCCCGCCAGGCGTCTACCGGTGTCACTCCTGACCCAGTAAACAGCACCGAGTAGGGATAAGATTTCTTTTCTTACACCTACAGTTTTCGCCCATCATTATTGTTTGTGCATGAATCGTAATAGTGACGTTGACAATTATCATTTTACTATTTCAGTGTTATTTTCAAATAAATTTATCATTAATTCATATCACACCATGTTTTTCATACGGACAATTATACATATGTACGTGGCATGCTCTCTAGTAGGCAAATCATCCAGTTTGTTTGTGTTGGCTAAAGATGGGATAACAAAAAATATTATACCCTCTATTGCGTTAAGGGATTTATATTGTTTTTTAGTAAAATTATTATAAAAAGTAATTAAATTAAATTAATTAATAATTTATATGGAAATACAACGTTTGCCGGGTTAACTAGTATTAATATAAATGTTTATAACTATTTCATTATAGGGATTCAATAAATTAATTTAATCGGATATCCATACATATTTTTAAAATGTAGTAGATTTTTTTTCTAAATGTTCGATGTATTTTACTTAAAACTGAGACAATACACTGTAAAAATAGGTCTTGACAGACAGTAAACTGCATTGGAAACTACATTGCATCACTTCTTATTTCGTGGAATCAGAAGATATGTGCACAGTATCTACGCAGTGCAACGACTTGTTGACCTTGACTGAATATCATACTAGGTACATCAAACTTGAATTCAGTATTGGTTAGGGTTGTAATAAAATATATATTGTCTGTGGCATGTGACGCACGACGCCACGACGGCCGAATTAAATTCTGTTCATATTCATTTTCAGGTTGACTGTTAAGCTCAAACACAGTTTTTTACTTTAGATAATGTAAAGCTTCGTAAATATTTATGTTATTACTAATAAATAAATAAAATTATACATTTTATATATTATTATTTTTTTCAATCTCGATAATACAATCAGATTCCAATCGTCGATTCATATCTTCGATTTATGAAACATCTTGCAAAATTTAAGTTTTTTTTGGCATTTACATATCCTGTAACTAAATTTGCAATTATTATTTTTTCGACCAACATTTTATATGTTTAATTAACAGATTTATTCACTTTCAAATGTTTTTAGTTAACTGTATATATTCATTAATACACATCTTACAAAAAAAAGGGTGGCACCTCCAATAATTGCAACGCCAATTTCGTCGTAATAGCATTAAATTTTATTCACTTAATATATCCGAACTATTTATTGAAAGATGCGTGTTGTCGTTGTTGCAGAATGATTCGCGTCTAGACCGTACGGCGCGGTGTTGGTCGCGCATGACGCACGCGAGCGGCGACCGCGTGGCGCGCGGCGACTGCGTCCTACTGCGAGCCTCACTAGCGCGCGCTCAGCCATTCGTCGCGAGAATAGCTAGTTTATGGGAGAATCCGGACGATGGTGAGTTACGTTTGTAGTGTAGTTAACTACAACTAACATCCATGATAGATTATAAAAAAAGAATGCTACAAGCCTCTTTGCACAACTTGATGATTTGAGAAATATTTGGTCACCTAAAATTGTATTAAATATCCATTCCAGCAGGGAAGTGCATTGTTTCGAACATTGTCGAAGTCATATGACCTCATCATGCGTAGTGTTGTTAGATAACAAAAAAAAAATATATAAAAATTAAATTAATCGTAAAACACAATTTTGACATTCGTGGTGCATATTCTCAGACGCATGGTTCCCCATAGTTGTATGGCAGAAGTGCCAAGATAACATTTTATATATGTAATTAGAGCACATCTACTTTATTAGACTCTACCATCTTAATTTTTTTTCGTATTTGACTGTTACCGTTATCGTGTATAACGCAATACGAACATGACCGTCAGATTAATAAAAAACAGACACTATGTAATCACTTATGTGTTAACATTTTATATACGCAGTAAACTGTTTATAACATTTTATTGTTATATATATGTGAGAGCAACCTTGGAGCCAGGCATCTCAGATGGCCTGGAAACTATGATTCACGATAGGTGACGAAGGGCGGTTAACATTTGAATAAAACTTAAACTTTCCAGTCGAAACAATAGTTTATTGTTAATGCGAACTGGTTCACAACATTAGTAGCCTAGAACTATGTAGCTATACCTAATTATACCTTGTGACTCGAGCGACCAGTGTAGAAGGAACTCGGCGCGAACGAGTGTCACCTTGTATATTGAACATAGGGGGGATGGAATTTCTGCTGCATTGTTGTAGGTAGTTATAAGTACATTTTTTTAGTAATTTTAATTTGAGTCAATAAAATTATTTGACTTTAAAATAAACAGCCACAAAAATGAGTATGTCAACGTCCTCACGGCGTATACATATTATGTATGTCTATATATTTCGAGTATGTATAAACAAAGGTCGACTGGTCGAGAATGCTTGTAGCATAACATTGAAGTCCATGTTTTGTACCACTGTGTTCTAACGCTATAAAAAAATAAAAAATCTTAATTTATCTCATACAATTTCGTAACAATATAATCCGTGGTCGAGTCCATATTTAAAAAAATATATATGTTAGTGGCACGTGGTCTCGCTCTTTCTTAATACACCAATCTTATTACAGACCTTATTAGATACGCGTGTGTGTTTATGTATGTAACAAATGATATGACATGACAAACTACATATGTCGATTTTAGAAGTTCCTCTACGGTACGGTTTAACCATTAAGACAAAGTGTAACTAAATAATAAAGATATAATTGTATGTTGCAGGAGAAATGATGGTGTCGTTAGTGTGGTACTACCGGCCGGAGCACACGCAGCGCGGGCGGCAGGCGGAGGACGCGCCCGACGAGGTGTTCGCGTCGCGCCACCGAGACGCCAACTCCGTCGCCTGCATCGAGGACAAGTGCTACGTGCTCACTTTTAACGAGTACTGCCGGTCGGTCCACCGTTCTACTTCACCTCGTGGAAATGTGCATGCTTTTCGATCGAAATGCCTCGATTTTTATAAACGTATCGGAGAAGCTATCATATCTGCGATTCGCGTAATCGTAACGTTTTAAGCAGTAAGAATGAAAGCAAAGAGTTTCTAATTTTGAAAATTATGTACGTATCGTGAATTATCACCGAACGTAAAGAAAATATAATAATAAATAAACGTTTACACATTTACACCCCGCACTAGGACACTCTGTGTTGCGGGCGGCATGGACATACACAAATATTACGTCAGAAACACCCATGACCCGAGAACAAACATTTATCTGTCACATAAATATCTGCCCCTGCCGGGAATCGAACCCGGGACCCCTCGCTCGGCACGCAGGGTCACTACCGACTGGGCTATGGGGTCGTCAATATTGTGAGCAAATCTGCATACCTGAGAGTTGTCGATGACGTTCTTAAAAGTGAGTGAAATCTGCCAATTCGCACTTCACCAGCGTCGTGGACTATGGCCTTAATCCCTCTCGTTATGAGAGAAGACCCGAGCCCAGCAGTGGGACAATATGGCTCGTAATGTTGATTATGAAGATAAACTAAATTAAAACAAGACTATACCTATAATAATATGTTGTTATTTGAAAGTGAAGTGTTTATTAAATCAATAATAATTAACATAATTATTAAATCAAATATATTGTTTCCCCAGGTACCGAAAGCGGCTAAAGGCAGCAGAGGAGGGTATTCAGATAGCGCCCTCTATAGTACCAGCGATGCCCGCCGCCGAAGTGACTCCGGCTCTAGCACCGAACGACACCAAACTACCCCCGCAAGTGTCGCCTGATCTCGTACTGTTCTGCCGCAAGATATACGACTTCAGGTCGAAGAAGATACAGGTGCCCAATAAGTGAACGCGACCATGATTACAAAATACAGGTGCCTAATAAATGAACACACCAGTGTTATAAAAATAAAAGGTGCCTAATTAAACGCACCACGTACTTTATGAGTGGACGCCGAAACACGGCGATGTTCAACCCCGTAGTGTTTCAAATCCTTATTAGTACAAAGAACTCGTTTTCCGACGCGAACGTAACGTACCGTAGATTGTGTGATCTTCGCCATTAGTGATGCTACGTTGTATTATTTATATGAGTTGCCGTCGTTCGGTTGCGTTGCTTATATTGTGATTTATGGTAGGTGACGTCTCATGCATTACACAATTCGGTTTCAGGAACGATCATCAAAATAAATAATGTTTATCAAACGATGCCTTTTACATATTATAAGTAGTTGTAAGTGGATCATGATGTATTTGCATAATTGTGGATAGCGATATGGTTTATTTGCTTTGGGATCTCTAGTGTCCTATTTATTCTCAATTGCCTAGCTCTATTGGTTTAAGTATGTGTGTGATTTCACTTTTGGCTATTCATAAAGCATTTATGTGGTTACAATAAATGTGTAACACTATTGTTACTATTTTTTGAAAATAGAAGTCGTGCTAGTTTTTTTCTATTAATTTAACGCTCGTACTTTGTTAAGTGAAAAATACATTAACTAACAAGATCTTTGTATTTTAATTTCAAATGACTTAAAACCATGGCAAACCTAATGGTACATTATGGGTAAAATAAATTGAACAATTCAGCTTTTTATACAGACTGTATTGTAAGAACGTAGTGAAATGTTTATTTACAATAATGTAAATTGTTAATTATTATTTAATATCACAATCCCCTCTATCTCCATCCATAGTGCTTTTTTCGATTATCGATTTATGTATAATAAAATTTTAGGGTGGAATTTTATATAGTAGATGGAGGTAATTTTACCGTCATATTTGTCGTACTTCTCGAATTAAGAACAACTTTCGATGTTTGTGTAAAAAGCTTGTAGCTTAAAGACTTTCTGCGATTAGTTTTTCTTACACTGGGTGTTAATCCATTGTAGGTTTTGTAACATCTATTTAACTGAACGAATCGTCTCTATTCTGCCTTCGAAGGAATTGACTCAAATCGCTTTTTGGCCCGTAATGCGATTATTTAAATTCGACCATACATAAGTTTTCGTTCGGTTTATTTGCTGTGTACTCATTATTTTCCGAAGACTGAATCTTTTGGTAAGCAAATGAAGAATCAGAAAAAAATTCTACATTTTTCATAAACGTTCATCATAATGTTTCGTTAAGTCAACCGATATTTACCATGATTGAAAAATAACAATTGGGAACATTTAAACATATTTTTAATGTAATATTAGTGCATAGATGTAACAAAAACACTCGTGTGTTAAATAAAGAGAATGTTGTATGACTATTATAGTGAAATCTCTTTATCATTAAAGATTAATGTCCAAATACACAAACGTGTCGCTACCTTGATGTGGAGAAATTTATATCACATCATTTATTAGTAATAACGCATTTACCTCTACTTAACCACCACCCGCCACCTTCTGTAGTTTGTTAAAACGAATCGAACCTCACGTATCGTGTGAAATACAATAAATTATTGTCGTCTTCTTTAAGATTTCTTCTAATCAAACTGTAGTACATTTGTGTATTCGGTCGGTAATTTTTAACGTAGTACGGAATATACAAATAAAGAATATATTTAACGTTATAACTACCCATGTGGATAGTTATAAAAAGGGCATTTATACGTTTGCAGTTTGTGTAGATACTTACTTTCGATTTTCAATTTATATTTTCTACCATTCGTGTCTTGAACTGTTGTTGGCTGTCTTTCGGTTAATGTTATTTTTTTATGTTGTACATATTCTTATTTTATTAGTAATACTTACTTCGAAAATTTGTTATCTTTCCAGTGAGATTTAAAGGTTAATATTTACACAAAATCATGTAAACTTAATATATAAATCAACTCTGTATTTATTAATAAACATGAGATCACAACATTATACGAGTACATGGGGCTTTGATTTGTAAATTATGTATTCTTTATGATTTTGAAGTTAAATGTAATGTGTTTAATTTTACCGGTCATGAATCATCACAATCTCACTGGTAGTCTATTCCAAAGCTTATGTTTTCTAATTATACTTTCTTTTCACTGCTTGATGCCAAAAAATTAGCTGCAAAATCTATTACTCAGTAACAATGTAATACCTACCAATCTCTTTTCTATTTATGTTATAATGCCAGTGGAATACATAGATGACAATGTAGGTGTACATAAGGAACATTATCAACATAATCAAATGTCGCATAAGTGTTTATATTCTACTTTAAATATTAAAAGTATGTTTTAAAATTCAAAACACATGACACATGAATGTAATACCGTAATACGAATGGTAGTTTCGTTGTTGACGCCTTATTAGTGAATGTAGAATATAGGTTGCTGGTGAATATTGTATCGTATACGCATTGATTGAAGTATGAACATCCATAATCCACTGGCATTCTTACTAATTATTAATTAATTATAGAGTTAATGAGTAAATTCCATAATAATAACTATTGCTATAAGTGAGCTCCCCTTGCTTGTAGTTGCGATTGTTTTAATAATAATGAATGTTACCTGGTATTCCGCAGTTGCAACCTTCACATAGTCAATGACGATTTTTAGCATTAGGTTTACTAATAAGGAGAATACCTTGTTTTTATTATTTATTTGTTTCAATGGAAATTATATAGGTATATTTTTATTATTGTAACCTACATAGTTACGTTGGCTGTAATTTAATATTGATGTAAAATTAATATATGTATTTTTATTTCCAACTATCTTTTATTTCGTTGTACCATTGGTTGGAGCTGCGAGATTTATTTTAAAATAAAACGTTGGTTATATGAATAAATAATATAATCGCTCACACACTTACACCCCTGCAGAAATAATTAGAAAATCCAAAGCCGTAACGTTTAAGACGTTTAAGACATAAATCCAAAGTAGTAACGTTTAAGACATAAATGTCGGCCGTACTTGGGAATTGAACTGGAAACCTCGCCCGACAAGCAAGGCTACCGTACAGCACTAGGGCTACTCCACTCTTAAACTAGGTTTCACTTGTACTCTGTCAGTCAAAGATTCAATACAATACAAAAATGACTGATTGAAAATACAGGAAAAGTGCACAGCATGCGTCTAAAGGCAAGACCAATGTATTTCGCGCCCACATGAGACAATCTTGAACAAGGATAAATGTAATAATAAGTAACATCGATTACACATATGTAGATACTTGATAACTTCTACATTAATCCCAAATGAAAACCAAAAGTAAAGTTTAGTAATATCAGTTTTAAGTAATAGTGAATCGCCACCAAATAGTGTGCGGTAGTGAGAAGTTAAAAATTTAAAAAAAAAACAGTTGAACAGTATGATGCTGTGTATTAACAACTCTTGGAATAACAGTATCACGTTATATCTATACAACAATTATAGTGTTTATATACATGTCACCCAAATACATGTTCTAAGGTCAAGCTATAAAAGCTTTATTAGTCACGATACAGTAGCCACATAATACGTAATACACACATAAGTACATTATAATTATACCGTAATATGTAAATATAGTATGAGCCTCCAAAACGCGAAAGACTTAAGGATTATCTTCCAATTACAGCCCTCGAAATAGATTGTTTTTTGCATATTTCAAGTTTTAAATGCCGTTCGCGACTAATAAATATATATTTACTGAATAATAATTATCAACAAAATCAAATTCACTCTTTAGTGCTCGATTCCGAGGTTTCTATTTCTTGCATGAAAACAACTATCCTCATGAATAATTATTTAAAGAGCTATATTGATAATTTTGACTAATATTATTCATTAAATACAATGTTATTACAGATGCCCTGATAAAATGCGGCGTAAACAGAATTATGACTTGCAAGAAACAAAAAAAAAATTCGCAGCCTACATGGAAAGAATCACCTTAAATATATTAGAACTACGTTTATTCTATGATATTACAGAAAATAAAAGCGTGTCGTGAAGTCGCTCGGCGTAAACGCATATTATTATGAGACCCTTAACGAGTTTTAACGAGTTTTGGTTTTAGCAGGGATGTCCGAAATGAAGATAATTGAATATTAATTTTGTAATTTACTACTGTTTTTCTGAACACCACATATGTTGCAAATTTATGGTACTCAGGTAGGTATTTATCTCTTCATCGTGAACAACTTCTAAAATTCACACTGAAACTATTGACCTACTTACATACATTTTGTTAAAAAATAAGAACTAGTAATTTCTGTAAAATAAATTAAAAACAAATCATTATCATCCACATACTTCAATGTGATGTACAACATACACAGGCGCACCTAAAATAGGACATTACACACTGTCCTTAACAAAATAGTGTGGCCATTATTTCTGTACACTTGGATTACTTAGGTTATATAATATACAAATCTTTTAACATAATCAAAACGACACACTGATGAGAGCCTAGATAGTAGGTGACCTTTATTTTGGATTTTTGAGGACATCAACACTTGTTAAACAACCCAAATAAAAAAACTACCTACATATATTAGTAACATGTTCGGGATCCCACACATATGTAATTTTCCTTTAAGACACATACCACACAATCGATTTCAAAATAGCGTCAAGTATTTGT
>PDGT01000003.1:6983654-7014580 GCA_003671415.1 Megathymus violae | reverse complement strand
ATATATATATATATATATATATATATATATATATATGTATGTATGTTAATATACCTCAAACAATCAATACCATTTCTTGAAGCTCAAGGAACATAAAGATAACAAATTTAAATGTGTATTGGAGTTGTACATACATACTTAGTGTAGCTTAATTAATAATAATTTTATAGACTCACTTATTTTAGCTCCTCTGTGCTAAAAAAATGACAATAGTCATCAGCTGTTCATTCAGTCAAGTTCTCCCAAGTTGTCACAATTAGTTTCATTTTCGTTATTTGTATACAAAACCTCCACAAAAGTAAATGCTAAATATAACAAATGTTCATTAACTATATAAATAACTTGAACATTAATCTATAACACTGACATTTTACTGCTATGATAGTGTTACAAATTTAAACCAAACACAGGTATCATAACTAAATGGACTGCTGATATCTATTTCTGGGATTTTCCAATTTTTAATTATAACATACATAATAAAGACTGTGTATTAACTATGTATATTAACATCTTATATCTCTTCTATATTAATGTAATTAATACTACAGTTAGTGACATACTGTGGAATGGTGCACATATACAGTATGAATATATATATTATGAAGTCTGAAAACATTATTGTCAATGAGAAACAGTACAATGATATTTGTTTATATTAAAGAAGATACAATTGTTTAACATACTACACACCACATAAATTTATTATTTTATTTATAACTCAAAAATTATTACTATGTCCAAATAATGATACAGAAAATCTGTAATTGTGCATGTATATTTTACATTGAGTTATATGTATAATAAACTAAAGACCTACATATATAACACCATAGACAAACTTCAACAAAGAACACATAACTGGATTATTTTTGTTCTCATATTTTTTTTCTCAAATGTATTTATCACATAGTGTCGCTCTAAAGTACATAAAACACAAAATATTAAAATAGAGATATACTTGAAAAGACTGGAAGGTTGTGTAAACTTTACACATTGTTGACATTTTTATAGCTAGAAACACTGTATATAAATGGTTATGAAGCTTAATAGTTTATTTTTTCTACATACTTTGCACACTTATCCATGAGTATAATCTAATTACAGTTATCACAAATAGATCTTTTTGCTGTTAGCACTCTCTGCATTGACCACCATGTTGACATAATCTCATTTTCATAAACCAACTTTGAAATAAACTAAAACAGCATTGTTATTACAATTTAGTTGAATTTATCAATACATTTGTTATATGGCAGTTAAAGCAAAAAAAAAAACATTTTTTGCCAATTCTACTCTATAATAATATATATGTGCAAAAAGAAGTACTATAAGTAATATTTCTACTCAAATGCTCTGTTCATTTAGTTCTTTAAGTCTTACACTAAGATTACTTATTTATTGTATTTTCATATATCACCACACAGTTCCGATAATAACAATCCACATAAATGGAACCTTCACATGAAATCTAAAGCTTGCTTACATTAACAAACATTAAATAACATACATTGAACAGCAATTATTTTCCATATTAGCAAAAAATTTAAATTGTTCCTACAAATACAAGTGTAGTCAGCTATATGCAAACTATATGCCCATATTGTTCAGAAATTACAGCAACTGTTGGTCTTTTTAGCAGTTTTATAAAACGCTTTACTTTGCATCGAAAGACTATCAGACTTAGCTACTAGATCATCCAACTTCTCCCCTCTTTCTAGAACTGCCTTTATAGTATCATGCAATATAATTTTTGTTTCATCCAAATCAGTTTGTATTTTAGTTAATGCATCAGCTTCTTGAGGATTTTGATACTTAGCTAAGTATTGCGGTAACACTGGAAAATCAACCGAAGTCTCATTCGCTGTTGGCCAGCTGTTCGGTGGAACCTTGGCTGTGAATTCATCAAGTATCTTTGTGATCAGTGTGTGTGCAACTCGACTAGGATACTCATGATCCGATATAAATACGCCCGCAAGGTTATCAGCTCTCACATACACCTGTAGCATGTACTCGCCCTCTTTTACAGATTGTCTTGATGCCTGTTGAGTTCTCTCAACTATGGTTTTACTCACAAATGTCATAAACTCTTGTACTGACCCTCTCTGAAAGAAGCTGAAGCTCTGTAAATCATACGCTGCCTTCAGTATAGTGGCACTGTTCACTCCTTTGTAAAGTACAGCAAGGGAGTAGACTCTCACCATTTTCACTACTTTTGATACTATGTGGAATCAATGGTATTCTGAAATTTGAAACGTATAGACCTTTAACATTGTACGTGTTATATGGAACATGTTGACTTCAAATAAAAATTAAATTACAAAACTCCTAAAACTGCAAAAGCTTAGTGAGTGAATGTAAATAAAGTATTAGTAGGACATTTAATTTGTATAACAAAATAGTAACTTAGATAAGAATAAGAATCATAAAGAATGCTACATAATAGAAATTCTTTTATTATATAGTTTTTTTACGAAACAAAAGTGAAAGCATACCAATGTACAATTTGCACTTTGCTGTCTAAGACCTTATTTATTTATTTTTATTCATATAGCCGCTTAACACCGTTACAAACAAATTCTAAAATATTAACAAACCAAGTATATAAATTTTTACAATTTAAGAAATAATTAGATGATAAAATTCGGAAAATTTAATTTATTACAAATAAGCTACAACACCCGTATTTGACAAATCCACGAAACAGTCAATTGAAGACATAGACTAGGTTGGAATAACTGTGATTGACTTTTTTTAGAAAGTGACAGCAATTGTCATTCAATTTAAAAGGAGTGCCTCTATTATAAGTACATCTATGTATGGATATTGCAGTGTCCACCATAGAGTTAATATTACGTAACTCTATGGTCTCCACTCGACCTCTATGACTCATTTTTTTATAAGCATAGTCATTTTGATTATATCTGTGGTTATTTATTTTAATCTACAAAATGATTTGACAATTTTAGATTATAGAATTTAAGTTTATTGTCATTTCGTGTTTTTGGTTTGTCATTCTTGTCTAATAATCGGATTCGGTTTTCGGTGTGGTGTGATTTTACAGTTCGACATTGAGATTACCTGCAAATATGTCTAATATTAATTTACAATGTCTTTTAGGAATACAATGTGATGATTTTGTCATGATAGCTGCAGACCAAACTAACAGTCATAGTATTATGGTGATGAAAGACGGTAAGTAGCAATTTTACAAATGCTAATGTTGATTCCTCAATAAAACAATTAGAATAAAAAGTAAACAGTAACCATTTGAAGTTTCCTCCTCCATGTGGAGTTAGCTAATATCATCTATCTCCGACTTGGTTTTGAAATAGCGGGCAGTACCTTAACAGCAATGTAGTTATCTGTTAGCTCCAAAACTTGGTAAATAACGACTTAGTGCAGTCTTTGTAAGAATTTATGTGTTGTAAGAATGCCGATTATAGACAGTACATATAAAAATCGATCGAAACTACACGGCAGATAGATATCTCATGGGATAAACCACATATATTATTTTTTTTACAGATGAAGAAAAGATCTACAAGATTTCTGATAAGTTAGTGATGGGTGTGATTGGTGATTCTGGGGATACAACCCAATTTGCAGAATACATAGCCAAAAACATTCAACTGTATAAGATGCGCAATGGCTATGAGCTGGGGCCTTCTGCGGCAGCCAATTTTACTCGCCGTAATCTCGCTGAATATCTTAGAAGCAGTGTAAGTAAATTTTTACTGTATCAAAGTCTTAAGACAAACCTATGACAACTGCACTATACAAACATTTAGAATTCTCAAAAGGTCCTATATTGTAGTCATGGTTACTTAGAGTTCATAGGCATAATTCAAACTTTTTAAGATTTGTACCTTCAAACAAGAAAAATATATATCACAACAAAGACTGAAATTTAAATGCTATTATAGTTACCATATTTAAAAGCCAACTAACAACAGACTTTACTTCCTTTTTTATGACCAACAAGCCTACCCAGTGTTAGTTACAACATACTTTGTCTCTATCTTGTTTGTTAACTCTCATATATTTTTCTTTTGCAGTCTCCATATTTTGTGAATTTGCTAATGGGTGGCTATGACAAAGAAAATGGCCCTGAGTTGTACTTTATGGACTATCTGGCATCCAGTGTCAAGGTGCCATTCGCTGCTCATGGATTTGGTGGTTTCCTTAGCTTGAGTATTATGGACCGATATCATAAAAAAGGTGAGTGTACTTACTAAAATTATGTGAAAATTGTCCTGATAATGTGAAAAAAATGCATACTGATTATTGATATTATTGCTTCTCAACACAGTTATATCAGTTCATAATTACAACCCACCATTGGACTTGGGTGATGTTAAAGCCTGGTTCACTACACTGGCTAAGTGCAAATTGGCAGGCTTCACACATCTTGTATAATATGTACCATGATGTACTCAATTACTTTGTCATAATAATGCATGTAGTACTCAATGTTTTGTTTTTTAATTCCTCCAGATGCAACTGAAGAAGAAGCTTATGAAATACTAAAGAAGTGTGTTCAAGAAGTCCATAGGCGTTTGTTTGTCAGTCTACCCAACTTCCAAGTGACCGTTGTCAACAGAGATGGCATTAAAATACTGCCTGTGATTAATGCAGAGTCTTCAAAGTAATTTTCATAAGTGTAAGGTTAAATAAAAAATGTTTTATAATGACTATTTAATTTATTTTCCTTTTAGCCCTTTTTCTTTTTAACCCTACCTAATATATTAATAAAATTTGTGCAGTGCAAATTCGTATTTTACATTAAAGTTATCTTTATACATTGATAGACATCCAAAGATTCTATAAGTTTTGAATTCCGAGAATAAAATTCAATTACTATTGAATCAGGGTTTGAGGATATATATCAAATGATTTTTTATGATATATATCAAATTTTAGATTATTGAGTAATTTTTGGCGTTTGTTACTATATTTCTGCTTCCCAAATGTAGATGGTGTTGGAGTAGAGTTAAAACATACTGCCTATTATAAGTTCTAATCATAGAGTAACTTATATATAGGGTAGTTCTAATCCATAAATGGCAACAGATCTGCCGGTATTAACGCAGTCTGTCGTGTCAGAAAAATTCCTGTTTTTTAATACATATGCAAATAGTATACATAAATAGTACAATAAAATAATAATATAGCTTTCATACAAAATGGATATATATCATAGATACCCGATATTTTGATATTTATAATAAATATCGGATATTTTCGAACCCTGTATTGAATATTCTAATAATAACATACTCATTAGTATAGATTCCTGAATGACCTAGGATTAATTAAATGTAACAAATCATATGAAAGTAATATATTTATTTTCAGATGCTTATAATTTTTATGTTTTACTTCGTTCAGGACTTGATGCTGAAGGAATATCTGGTGTTTCTGATTGTGAATTATTTGCATTCTCATTGTCTGCTCCATTCTCACCTTCATTATCTGATTGGTCTGTAAATATATTAAAATTACAAGCTTTATTATAATTAAACAAGTATATATATAGTACACATACCCACACATGTCCCAGACCTACATAGTTCAGCACATGGGGTCTCCTTACACAATGTGCAGGGCATAGATAATTTTCCATCATTTTGGCCAAATAGATTGAATTCACACATCTTGATAATACAAAACTAAGGTCAACATATTTCCTCATGATCTTATCATGCAAAGCAAGTTATAATTGATTTCTAAAATACTGATAAACAATACAGAAAAATTAAATGTGGATACAGGATAAGAAGCCAGCTGAATATTGATGACAAACAGAAAATCTTAATATTAGATGAAAAATGAAAGATTGGGCACTAAATCAAGCACTACACATAAACCAGTAAATTATTTATGGCAAAAAACTCATACACACCATATACTTAATAAAAAATTATACCTTTCTTCTCCGCTGGTAAATCTTCTGTTCTATTAGCAACTTGGAAATGGTACTCCAGTTCGTCAAAGTCAAATACTTGATCAGTTGGTAACAGGCATGGTAAATAAGCTGGGAAAGTCGGTTTGCATGCTATTACTGAAAAAAGAAAATATTTTATTAGTGTTTTCGACTACAAAATTAAAGATTAATTTTCTTACTGATATAAGCAAGAACTGTTGATATAGCCCACAGGTGTTCTATGGTTATTGTTGCCAGTGGAAAGCTACAAAAAAACATAAAAATAGCCCATTATATTTGTTCAAAACATTTTCAACTTGACATTCACTGTTAATTACAGCAATCATGTATTGTACCCTATTCAATTATTTTATAATTATTTTATTATAGTGTCGCTGTGTGAAAGAAAATGTTATGAACATCAATTCTGACAAAAAATGTTCAGTTCAAACTGAAGTTTGCCAACTTATTATGTTTAACTGAAACATCTTTTAAACCAGAAAATAAGTTACAAGAAGCAACTTCAAACCAAAAAAAACTTGCTTCAGACTATATGGAACTTACATGGAAAAACTTGGTTATCTTCTGTGTTAAATAGATTGTGTGTTTCGCTGGTTTTGGCTAGGAACTTAGTTAATGCCCTTTCAATGTCTCTCTTTTGGGTGGCAGCCTTCTCTCGAATAGCTTCATACTCTGTTACAGGTTGCTTATGAGTCTGAAAATTGTATTGAATTGACAACAAACAACAACTGAAATGTAAGAAGTAGACAGGGCCGCCTGCAAGTCACTGATAAACAAGAGTAAGATGTAGATTCATCACAAGAAGACACTACAAAAATTGCATTCGACTCATTGAGATCTACGCCGGCGTAATCTACGCATCTTTTAGGCATTCTGCCACTATACAGGCCATTCAAAATCGTTTTATACGCACTGCGTGAAGTTTTTTCATGGTACATGCGTAATAAGCCGAGCTACCCATCTTGACTCAATACTTGTCATAAACTTGACTCATACATAAAAAATTAAACAAGTGGTTATCAAATCAGTGACTTATGTCCCTGACAAAAACGCCAGGGTCAGTTTCAGGAGGCCTACACATGTGAGAGAAGACCCTGATTACGAGATCAAGGGCACAAAAACTCAGCCGAAGAGGAATTGCCCTCTCAACCACACTAGGGGAGACGAGGACCCGATTTTCACTAGAATTCCAGAAGGTACCCCTGAATGTATAGCCCCAATGTCCTACATAATGCGACGACCTAAGAAGAGGTTTGAAACTGACAGGAAGTGCCCTTAGAATGTGCAGGTTGCATACAGCCCACTTTTAGGAGGCTGAATGACGCCGGGAAGTGGCGTGTATCCACGGCCCGGCGTCCTTCATCCTGTTTACTGTTTCTTCACTGGCAGAGTCGTTCCAAACTGCCCAACACTGATCGCGTGCAGCTGTAAAGGCCACTAAGGCCAATAGCAGCAATGCATTCGAAAAAAAAGAAATGGGTCAATCGATTTCTATAAGGTTCAAAAAAGAAAACGAAAAGTTCTCGCGAAATATCTGCGATCAAAGAATATGCAACTGCGACTGTAAACTAGTATTGGAGTGTGTTATGCTAATAACATAACGTTTATTTTGGCGTTTTCTCGAACCCATGATACGCATAATAGTAATACTGAATTATATTTCTATTATTGTTGAAATTAATATTGCTTTTATTTTAGTTTTGTTATGAATTGAGAAGAAACTTCACTTTACTACACTAAAATTTTTATGTTAATAGCTGAGAAACGAGCAGACGAGCCACCTAATAGTAAGTGGTCACCGTCGCCCATAGACATCAGCAAGATCAAAGGTTATATTGTTGGCCAGGAAATGAGAAAGTAAGATAGTACTGGTTCTCAATCCCCAGCTCGAACATGATGAATCGTTTGACGACTTATTCAAGCAGGAGAGTTGTAGCTAGCCAAGCAGGCTTCACCGCAAGATAATAATAACAGTAACAATATTAATGACTTGATAATAATACTGATAATATAATCCGGGGATGTTATGGAGCTCCGTAACCATAAAAGAAACTATTGGATATCCATAAAAAAAATCTGAAACTGTAACCGAAAGCAGTAAAATATTATTCATATATCCATATCCATATCTAGATCCGAAATTTCATATCCAAAAATCCCTAATATAATCCTTAACCGACACACCTTATACCTAAGTAGGCTGGCTTTTGTTACTTCTTAAGACACCCTGTTCTGTCAGCCTAGGATTGGTGGCAGTATTTTAGGCCGCCCCGATGCAGTACAATAAATGACTGAAATATAAGAAGTACATAGATATTTACTGCCCAGCGTTATTAAGGAAAACTTACAGGAGTCCTTATATAGGCATGTGGGTCTGGTAATGGTGGGAGATGAAATGGTATATGAGGAGCAGGTTTAGCTTTAGATCCTGCTGACAACATGGCCGGTGTCCTGGGAGCTTGGGCCTGCTGAAGTGGCTGGATGACATGCCTATTTGGCCGTGTGGCATATTGTTCTATTCTTTGTAGACTTATACCTGTAATTATTTATTGATATATATATTAAAACTATACTAAAAATGTCATGTGTAAATTTTCTTGCCATAGGAAAGAAAAAAAAATTGTGTGATTATAAGCACAATTATCATAATAAAATATTATTTCTATCCAATTCAATATTTTTTCTTAGTTATAGAACATACAATAACGTTGCAATGTTGAGTTTATCTGAAATTCTGTCACACATATGTAATTCATTTTATAGTTGTCTCTGCCAATTTTCAACACAGTACTGATGTGTAATTCATTGGAGCTAGTACTTAAAAATAAAAAACTAATATGTTTTTAAAGAGAAACCATACCCATGCTGACAAGGCCCATTACTACATCTCCAAGCACTGGTTCCACACGGCCAGAGAGCTCACAGTAACCTCTTGCAGAGTTACCAAGCTCTGCAATAACTAAAATTGAAAAAAGCAATCATCTCATTTTTACACAAAAGTTCTTATAATTAGATGAATACTTATCTCCAAAGCAGCTGCAATTTGGTAAAAAGTTCCAACTTGTCATATTAAATGCCTGCAATTTATTTTAAAGAGTTCCTTTAAATATAAGGACCAGTAATTTACAAATGAATATACTAACTATGCCCATTTAATATGTTTTAAGCTGCAGATTGAGATGTTTTTAAGACGGGATAACATTTTTCAGTTAGATTAAGTCAATTGTGAGTCACTGAAATATTTCTTTTACTTTTGATTACAGTCATATAAAACTGTGAATACAAGCGATAGCCAAGTTAATACGTAAAATGAAAATAATATGAACATCTTACAACATTGTAAAACTTCCGTTAAGGTTTCTAAAGAAATTTTATCCGTAGATTCAAAGCCAGTTTCCAACAGAACAGTCGATACAGCAATATTTAGAATTCTTCGACGAGCATCACAGCTGCTTTCAACTTTTTCCGTAGTTTCCATCATTATTAGCCACAATTATGATTGTACACATGAGAAAATTTCAATAACGTTAATGCAATATATTGATATTGAATATAATAAGTTACTCTATGATCTAAACGAACAAAACAAATCCCCTACGGTGATAACTAACAGTTAAGCTGAGACGTTTTTTGACTGACAACTGACAACGTCATCATTGGTCAAGTTGAAAGTTGGGCAAAATCAATTTTACAAATAAGGCTAAAATACACATGTGTCATGTTGTAGAGTAACATAGTTTCTTGAAAATAATTGATATTTGATTTAAAAAAAACTATAAATGATTTGTCCAGTTGTGAACCAAATTAATGAATGAACAAAACGGTGGATCATCTACAATTGACAAATTTGATTACTAGTTGCTGACTTATTTCGACTTCCAATTTCAGTTGTCAATAACAAATAAAAAATATATAACAGTCGTGCAACTAAATGACACTTTACACGCTTATTAAATTATGTTAATAAGTGCGGGCTGGTTTAAATGTTTAAATGTGGTAAAAACGTGTCATACTCAATGGATGTTTTTCACTCAACCCGTGAACACTAGCTTGTCGTTTCGTGATACGCCATAAGCAGCATAACTCCATTACCGTTATGTCCAACGCAATTGATACAGCAACACCACAGCAAGCCATGATACACCCGTAAATCTGTTTACCAGTGTAATAAACGAGCACAGTATGCGACTGAAATTTGGAGCTTTATGGAAAAACTTACTTGCGAGAAAAAGACGCAAGAAAATTTGCCGCAGGACTGATTTCAAACTATTTACTCTCTATTAGTCTCCCGTCAAAACATTGCTATTTGTAAATTTATTAATTTCTTTTCAATCTTACTGTATTTTATCAAGGAAAAAGTAGTAAATACAATGATGTCGTGTTCTCTATTAAACTACATAGTTACTTATAACAACCCATACAAAGAGACATTCTACAATACCGACAGCTTAATACTACTTTCACGTTTCTTATTTTCATCTAAGTTGATATTCAAATTATATAAATTAAGATGCATTTAATACTCCTATTTATAAATAATAAGTTATTTTGCATTATCATGCCTATGAATATTGTGTACGTGAAAAACGTGAAAATGATATCGTTTTGTATAGGACTTACATAAAATCTATCGATAAGTCGATGATATTTAAATAGATATGAATAAGTATTTTTTGTTTTACATATATTTGTTCATATTTGCACTTTAAAATTTCTGTTATAGCTTGTAAACACATCGGACAGAAAGTAGATTAAACTGTTATAAAAATGCATCTTTGACTCTTGAATAGTATTACATCCTTAAACTGATAACATTTTGCAAGTTTTATGTGTTATTACTATGATATGAATATGTTCGGCAAATGTGATATTATATATATTGACTAATTTTACTACTTCTAGGTTTCCGGTAAATGCTGTTTAAAAAAATGGATTCAAATGTTACTATGGTATCTCACAAACTTTTTAGTAGACATTTTAAAGGCAACTATTTATTCAACGAAATCACCGATATCTTCTTAATAAAGGATCTATATCTACAGAATTTGTTGTTCAGTCCATTTACAAGGGCAATAAGTTATACCGATTTACATCAAAGAATTAATTAAAACCATTAAGTATTATTCTTTAGTATCTTTTAATTACGTTTTGTTTTATTTCAATCATTTTACATATGAAAAAAATATTTTAATATAAAGAATCCCGTCCAATAAGATTAAGTTTAGAGTAGACGAAGCGAAGTAAAAAGAAGTTACTAGAATTAGCATAGTATTATTTAATTTAACATATAATAAATAATCTAGATCGAATATCTAAAATATAGCAAAAAACATGTGTTGGAATAGTCGACAATAATGTCAACAATGCATGATTGTGAATTTGAATCACTAAAAGTCACTCACACAGTTGTCATTTTCAGACCATGCACATTTAGGTTTTGGTGACTCGATGATGAGATAATGACATGAGTGTACGTCTATTACGTTAATATATGTTTATGGTGTATTGTTTATGCTATCAAATGCCAACCGTCCATAATCTAATTAATTGTTACTGTCTAAGTTACGTATCAAACTAACAATCTTTGGTCGCTGCCAATGCTTTCATGTAGTGGTGGGCGATTAAGAATGAATACCGTATTTTATTAGTAACATTAAAATAGTAATAACTAACGTTATTCGATTATGAAAATAAAATGAGTAACTAAACAATCGATTAGCTATATTACAAATGTTTTGATTATAAAATTCATTGAAGATCGCCAACCATTACTATATAAAATAATGTCTTACTTTAAGCTGTTTTTTTTTTCTAGTAAAAAATATATATATTTATAATGTACATTTGTTGACAAAACATGCTGACATATGCGAATTCTACGAACCTGTCATCACTAATGGTTTAATCGAGAATTTCAAAACATTTTCATAATCGATTCATGTCACTGATATATCTCCGGTAGGAGTATTAGTGTTCTGTGCTGTAGCGCCACCGAGTGAGAGTACATTTGTACAGCCATTCTAGATTTCCTCAGTTGTTGAGTTAATTTGGTACTTTGTTTTACTCTTTTTAAATTAAAAGTAGTTACAATTCTGTAAAGTATCAATCAAGATTAAGTTTGTATACAATGAAACGAAAAGTAATTTTAACTTCCGCGTTTACAATAATTTTATGAAATATTATTTTTATATTATGGATTACGAAGCCACGAAATGTTTAAAAAAGTAGCTGTGGGTTTATCTGGAGGAGTAGACAGTGCTGTTGCAGCTTTACTTTTGAAAAGAGCTAGTAAGTACATTATTCGTCAATTTCTTACAAATCTTTAAAGAATATGGCATTAAATGAAACTTCCAATTATCGTCTTACAGGTTATGAAGTCCAAGGAGTTTTTATGCGAAACTGGGATAGTAACTATGAAATCGGATCTTGTTCTGACGAAAAAGATTTCGAAGATGCGTCATTTGTGTGCCGTAAGCTGAGGATACCTTTGCATAGAGTTTACTTTATAAAAGAATATTGGAATGAAGTCTTCAGTGTCTTGCTTAAAGAATATGAAACAGGCCTCACACCCAATCCCGATATTCTATGCAATAAGTATATTAAATTTGATAACTTTTTTGAACATTGCAGGAACAATTTAAGAGTTGATGCAATTGCTACTGGTCATTATGCTAACACTTCTTTTGGGCCTTTCTTAGAAAACTATAGAGAAGGGGAAGGTATGTATTACTTCCTATGAGAGCTAGCATGGAATTGTACAAAAATCATTGATAATTTTTTGCATTGTGAACAGGTGTCAGACTGCTACAGCCAATAGATAAGCACAAAGATCAAACATTCTTCTTATCACAAGTAAAACAGTTCTCTCTTAGGAAATGCATGTTTCCTTTAGCAAATTTTTTAAAATCTGAAGTCAGACAAATTGCAAGAAATGAAGGTCTTATGAATGTGGCAAATAAGAAAGATAGTACTGGAATATGTTTTATTGGTAAACGCCGATTTAAGGACTTTATAGATGATGTAAGTCAAATGATAGTTTTAACGTTTAACACCATAGGTCTGTAATATGGTAGATATTGCATGCTTAATTTTAGGCACTATTACATGTGCACCATGCCAGTGGCAAGATGTCAGCTGAATATGATAAAAATGTATAAAAATAGTTTTTAATGTTAACATACTATTTAATGAACAAGTGATACAATCCTTGGCCATATCTTTCTTTAGTTTATATTCTGCTCAGTTGTGTATAGATTTTTTTGGAATAATAGTGGTCATTAAAAATTCAATTTATTATAACATGAGTTAATTATGTGGTAGTAGTATTTTAAATGGTCAAAAGTGCTTGTATTCAGTTTGAAATTAAATAAAAGTAGTAAGTAAAGTTCTTTCTCATTGTATGTATTTATATTTCATGAGGTTTTTTGTAACTGCTCAAAAAAAAGAACTTAGGTGAAGCGATGGCAGTTTTATTTTCAGAAGGTATAACACCTACTTGAAATACAAAAAATATCAATTGAAATTTGGAAACTTAACAATTGTAGTCTATATTTTAACTAATTTCATTTTCAATTATAAAGGATATTGAGATTACAGTGTCATATCTGTTGTTTAAAATCTCTTTGCAGTTTATTCAGGCAAGAAATGGGTTCTTCATTGACATAGATACTGGCCAAATTGTTGGTGAACATGGAGGTATTCATAAGTGGACTGTGGGACAGAGATGTTGTTTGTGCAGCTGGAAGGAACCATATTTTGTATTTCAAAAAGATCTACAAACTAATAATATATATGTGGTAATCAAACTTCTTTTAGTACCTGTATTTTTATCTTAGCATGTTCATTAATTTATGTTCATTACTGTTATAAAAATTGGGAAAAACATTTTTTTCCTAAGTTTAAATATGTAAAAAATAAAAACCACCTATTTTCATTTTTCTAGGTAGCTGGAACCAAGCACAAATCATTATGGAATGATTTGTGTATAACTGGAAAACCACACTGGATAAATACTGAGCCATTGGAGCTAAAAGATAATAGTGTTCTAAATTGTGAGTTCAGATTTCAACATACTAAGCCATTAGTTCCTTGTAGAGTTGTAAAGAATATTGATGGTTTAACAATTTTGCTTGCACAAAAATTAAGGGCACTTACTGAAGGTCAGTTTGGTGTATTTTACAAGGACAATGAATGTCTGGGTAGTGCAAAAATAACAAATGTATGTCACAGTTTAGAATAAAATGTTTTGTCAATTGTAGAAAATGTAAGAAATGTAAGAAAGAAAATTGATTAAATTGATTTTCACTGTATTCACTACTTCTCTTCGCCATCATAGTCACCAAAGCTAAACATCCCATCATTAGGTAGTATTCGTCCACACGACAAGAGATAATGTGATATTATAATCACAGAAAAAATACTAGCCTTGAAAATTGAATAATAAAAACTGTGTAAGATAGCACGACGTGGCTAGTGTATCGGCTCGGCCGGCCAGCACCGGATTTAACGTGTTTTCTTTGGATATTGCCCCTATCCGAAATTTTTTTAAGGAATCTATTACGGTTTCGGATTTTTTTTATTTCGGATATCCAATAGTTATGGTTACGGTTACGGAGCTCCAGAACACCCCTGGTCTGGAGTACTAAACTATTAAATAAGTTTTACTCCAGTAGCATTTCGATATCTCCATCCATCCAGCCTTGAGCTTAAGACGACGTCTGCCGCCTCTGATGCACCCTGCTAAACAACTGAAGACGCTATGGCGAACGGTCCCCCTGTTGAGTTGCTAGGCTCAGTACTTTCCAGTTTCATCCGAATGATAGTCGCGCAAGTTTTTTTTACTCAAAAGACCAACTCGTCAACTTTCTTCAAGCATCAACCATGAAATGTTAGCACGCGTTCCGGATAGTGTCGAAAAGCTAAATAAAAGTGGGCCTTCGTTTAGTCTTGGCCGGGAACTCGTCGGTGTAACCTTAGCTGCTACGGACAATCACGGGTAACGGTGATCACTTACTTTCAAGTAGCAAATGAACTGTTTGGCCCGCTACTTAATTGTTTATTTAAATAATAGGTATATAAATAGGTTCCAGCAAAAAATGCTCGTCAAACTAAATAAGTTTTGCTATGGCAGCATTGGAATATCTTTAATAATTTATCTGATCCCTTACGGCTCCGCATTAGGTATCCCAGACTACAGAAAATGCTCATCACATTACTTTGTTTTGAGAACACTTCAATATCCTTAATGTAAAGAGCATTTTCTATTAAGTATATAAAAACAAACTCTGGGAGTAGATACCTTGTAATCTCGTTATAGCTGTATGTGATTTCAAGTCTATAATTGTTTATAATGATGATTAAGACTGGACTATTAGATGGCATTATCATAATAAAACGACAAAAAAATCAATTGTGAACGCGTCAAAGAAGTATAACTTTATTCTTAAGAAAAATAAGCATTGCAGTTTTGTCTGACAGTAAATAATTAATTGACATGAATTCTTTCATGTTGGCCAATATATTAACATAAAAGCAGCCTAATGTTCCTATATACATACATATGTCATACGTATTTTTTTCGAATGTATCCCGCTCAACAATAAAACCAGCGATGCTAATTTGTGGGGAATTCCAAGTTGATTGGGGATTGGTTCTATGCGAGTAAAACATTGGGAATATTACACTTATACCATAACAACCGATAAATGACTCTTCGGACGTTCTCTTATTAGTATGAAACTATTATATCGAATATTACACATGTTACAGATTACATTTTTACATCATCAATTTGCCTATTATAAGTAGGTACATCAATACGTGGGAAAGTCCCTGTCTAGAAACTAATACATTGACTAATAGGTTTCTATTCTGTCTAGTTTAATTAGAAACATACTTATGTTGTGTTCAATCCTACGTTGTTTTTATGGCGAACTCATGACACGCTAGAATTCACTCAGCATGGGCTTGATATGTTCGATGACGCCGAAAACTACGGGAGAAAAATACTCTGCTTTAAAAATGCCGCAGGACAAAATTTGATTCTAAATTTAAAAATATTGATGCTGTTTTATTCGTGTTTTCATTCACCAACGCATCAGTAGAGAGATCGTTCAGTGACTTACAAAATATTAAAACAGAAACTAGTAGTAGTACTGTAGTCTACACACGGTACTATACACGGTAGTTACCTTATTGACTACTAGAGTCATAAAAAAACTGTGGTATTTTTTATAGCTTCCAAAAAATTGTATATTCTACAGTATGGCAAAAGCCCTAATAAAAATGTGTAAAATTTGTATAAATTAAATTTTTTCCTTTATTTCTATGTGTCAGGAATTGGAATATTTTCTCCCCGAATTTGGGGAATTTCGGTTTGATTTTTGGGGAATTACTAAAATGGGTATTGATAACCCTGCTTATATTTATAATTAAAAAGATCAGTCACTTGATCATCGAAGCAAACCATTATTGTTGTTGCTGTTTTAATTATTTCATATTATTAAAACAACAGAAGGTTTTTTCACTTAGCCCAGCTAATAATAATGAACCAACCCACTCATCTGATATCTGAAAACCCGTTTCTTTCAGTTTCTGCGCTGTATCCACCATTTGAGTTACATTTAAATCATCGAGTCACTATTTTCTAGCCTGATTGAAATGAGCGGACGTAGCAAATTTATTCTTCGCTGGAAGCCAGAATCGTCGAAAAGCGATTTCAAAAGTTTATAAACATCTTGTGCTGTTTTCTCGTTCTTAATGTGAACGTATAGGGAAGAGTCAATAGTCATAATAAGTTTTGCTTTGGCCTTTTTGTCTTCCACCGACAACAGCTTTTTCCGTTGATACTTTATCTAAGACCACGTCATCAAGAGTAAGAAAATTTTCAGCAGCGAACGACCACTCGTCATAATTTTCTCTTCCTTTCAATTTCGGCACATAAACGATGTAACTGTCGGCCATTTTTAATATATCTGAAAGTACACTTGTTTTTATTTTATAATTTAGATTTTCCAAACCGTAACCAATCGTCCACAAAAAGTAATTTTATATAAAAAAATATGCGTTTTTGTGACACTGGTCCCAGTCTGCATCCGAAAATCCAATTATATTAGAATCCTCTTTTTTTTTGAGTTAAACAATAAGTATTTTAGAACTCTCTTAGCAGTTGCCAATTAATTTTATTATAACATTTATTAAATTGGCTTAAAAACGAACACTATAAGCAATATCACGTCTGGTAAGTACTGATAGGTACATAAGACTACCTATTAACTCTTGATAAAGATATTTGACATCACAACTTTCACTTTTATCTAATTATATCTAGTAAATATCCATCTAATTTTTTATACCAGGCTCGAGCAGATGTTTAAGTCCATTTAAGGTCTTATTTAATTTTAAAACTTTATTTTTGAGAACAAAATTCTGAGGCGGATGCATGTATATAGTTTCATCTATGTGACTACATACATAATATTCATATTTAATGTAACAATTCAAATAATAACTTTACCACAGAAAACCTTATGACAGGCGAAAAAGTTTCTTTGAAATCAACTCCTTTCTTTTGTGTAAATCCCTTTGCCACTAATCGCGCACGGTATCTCACTTTGTTATCACTGGTAAGCTTTTTCTTACATACCCATTTACAATGAACCACAGTCCCATTGTACAGTTTGTCCACCACTTCCCACGCATTACATTCCCGAAACGACATTAATTCCACCTCCATTGCCTCACACCACTCCTTCTTTTCCATACTATTCATCACATCTTCGTAGGTCAGATTCCCCTCACCAACAACTTCCACATATATGTTATTTATCTGGTCTCTTCCTCTGACGTTTCCCGGAAAAAACAGTTTCAAAAGGTAATTCATAAAATTCCTCCATAGTATTTTAGAATTCTTCAGAGCTGGAACTTTGTATAGAATTTTCATTTTCACCTTCATCTGATGTGTCATCTACTTCATATACATCTACTGATACAAATTTGTCATCCGATGCATTGATGATAGATTCTACCTTTTCTGCATCATTATCTTTCTGTTCTTTCCCGATTACAGCTTGTGTTTTGCCTGGATTCATAAGCTCATTTTCCATGACAATGATATCTCGACTAGTAATGATTTTATTTGTCTTGGGCTTCTAATCATATTGATAGACGATCCTTTACTGGTTTTTTTTTCAAATTCCCTGGAGGTGTCATTTCGTATGAATGTAGAAAGCAACAGACGGTGGCACTCTTCAGAACTGAGGCCGAATATATGGTGAAGCAGATAAAGAGACAATTTTTCGTAAAAATTTGTTATCAGAACTTACAGAAAAGGACATAAGGACAATTATTATATTATATAATGATAATCAAAGTGCAAAAAAGCTAACTGAAAATAATGTAAATCATAGAAGAAGTAAGCACATTGATGTCCGCTATCATTTCTCCCAAAAGCTTCCCTAGTATTAAACGTAATAAAGATTTACTGGATTAGGGTATACAGAAGCAATAAATGTAAAAGGTTTTAATAATATTGTTATAGTTTGATTGTATATAGATAATTTTGTTTTGTTTCAATAGGTGGTGGTGTAGTTTGTCTGCATTGAAATAAAAATAAAATAGAAAATAAAAGTCAGTCATTGATTTGTTTTATTAAATATTAATTGTAAAGAAAGAAAGTGTTAAAGGAATACCTGGTTCGACTATTCCCCGCGTATGGATGTGGGGTTCGCGCGCGTTCTCCGTTCTCCTAATGTCCTTCATATGTTGATTTTGCTTTCTTAATATACGTATGCTGCTCGCACTACACAGAGACACGATATTGTTTCTTCTTTTGGTATAGTTTTACGTATTTGCAACAAAATCAAAGGGAACACGTAGGTCGACCTGACTGAGCACCTGCAGTTGTAGTATCGCGACTTTTTTACTACCCTCGGGTATATGATATTAGGTGGCGGATGCAAGTAGGGAATGGAAACGTTCAGAAATTATCTATTATAAATAATACCTACTAACTTGAATAAAAACGTTTCAAAACTATGCTTATGATATAATAGCGAACCTTCCTAACTTCGTTCGGGTTTAACAATTCATTATTATACATTATACACTTGATACATAGCTTATGTCCATCCAGAATAATGTAGCTTTTAAATCATAAAAGAATTTTTGAAGTAGGTACGGCTTCGAAGATTAGTTTTCGCCAATACACAAACTCACAAAATTCGCACTCTCTCTTTATAATATTAGTAAAGGCAAATTTCATTAATTATATTATTCACACATCACATATAAGGATATCGTTTAATCTTTAATTATTTGTATCGAATTACAGGATAAAAAAACTTTTGAAGAAACCTGCACAAATGAAATTTCTAGATAATATTCTCAAAGATATGTGAATTCTGTCCGTAATTGACCAGCATGGTACTTATTTTTACATGAAACAAAATAATGCTTGCCAACAATCCCATCTGATGGTAAGTGGTGATGAAGTCCAAGATGTTGAACGCGCTTAGTTGTAATAGCCTATTCACTCTCATATTGAAGAATCCCACATCGTAAGTAGCCGGGAGCATCGAAACAGGCAAGTTATTCCAGTCTTTTGCAGTGCGCATAATGAATAAAGACGCAAACCGCGTCGTCTGTGCAGTGGTACGTTCACTATGTAGAGGTGGATACCTTCTGTACGTTAAGTTGTCCGATAGAGGACCGGTGATGTGGGAATTAATTCAAACAATTCCTGCGCACACTCTCCAAAATGTACGCTATAGAAGACTGAGAAGCTGGCAACCCTGCGGTTGGTCTTGTTTTATGTTCTCTTGTGTTAATATAGGCTCCTAATAATGTTTTTACTCATATATCGTTCATGTACAGAAAGCGATTTAGAATCATAGAGTTACGTAAGTTACATAGAGTTACTTTTCAATATATACTAATGTACTCTGTGGAGTTACTATTATATTAACTCTATGTTTAGAATACCGGTATATGTGGCCAGCACTAAATAAAAAAATATTTTGTTATTCTGCCTTTTTTACCGTTCTTGTAAAAATGTCCAGATTATATTCCCTTTCACTCTCCCCCAATAAGAATTGTCCTATGTATGCTTATTTATTTTTTATATTGTTTCACGGTTTAAGTAATATTTTTTGAAACAACTTTTGTCAGATCGGTTATATCTTAAAAACTAAGATTTATTCTCTTGAATATCTTTATCTTAAATTATCTTTAATTTAAGTAAAAGACAATCACTTATTCGTTCTTGCGTTAACGCATAAATGAACCTATAGAAGCATTTTTATATAATAATTTTCTACCACAAATATATTATATTTTGTTTCTGTGGGTAAATGATACAGACAAAAAATAGAACCGTATGAATTACGTTGTCTTGAAGTGATGTTATGAATAATTAGGTACTACGGTTTTATTTGATCATAGAAAAGAATTTATAATCGATACCCTTCGTCAATTAATGTTTTAAATATTTCCTTACACTGTTGTGTTATAATCTTTGTCGTGCGTTGTAATTCTAAAATGACTATGTTGAATGAAGTATCGACAAATTCAAATAACTCCGTGCAACAAACTAGTATGTGCGATCAAAGAAAGAGAATATTATAAGTAAGATATAAACATTAAATAGCAAACACTAAGTTACTGGAATTGAAAAGGGACGAATTTGACCGAAGTTAAAATAATTGAATTGAGCTATGGATCCACGTTTGCAGTACAGCGTACCTCCTCCGAAATTAAACATGCCTCCTCCGAATATTATTCCGACCTCTATTCCACCGCCGACCCTTTACAAGCCACCACCGTATACTGCACCTCCACCATCCATCGATCTTTTAAATATGGCTCCACCCAAAAGGCCGCTGCCGGCTTCTTCATCCGTCTTGTTAACATCGGCAGTGCCGCTTCCACCGCCGCCGTCATCCTATTATCCGATAACACGGACCCATTTGCCACCTCCGCCACCTCCTCCGCCTCGAACCCATTCCCCTTCTATGATGTATTCAGACTATGCTTATTACGATTCTAAGAAATGTACCCCATATACTTCTGTCAGGAATGATAAACATGAGCCTAGGGCTAGGGAGTTTTCTCCAAATCAAGAGAGACATTCCGTACCTAGTAGCTTTGAACCTAATTGCCGGATAAAGGACAGTAGCAATAGAGAGTTTCCAACAAGAAGTCATTCTATGCATTCTCGAGAATATCGGCAAAGAAAAGAAAGTTTAAGTATATTGTCATATAGAAGTAGAAGTCATGATTATGAGACCAGGGTCAAGCATCATATCTATGGATCAACTCATAGTCCTAGCAGTAATCGCAGTCATTACAGTCGAAGTCCCTCTAGACATAGCAGAAGAAATAGTCTTAAAGAAGAGGAGAAGGAACGCAAAAGAGAATACTATGATAAATTAAAAGCATACCAACAAAAACGAGAACAGCTACAAAGATTGCGAAGTCCTTCACATTTTAAGGATCGACATAATGAAGAACGAAGTAAAATTTTTAATAGTAGTTTCGAAAGAAAGTCCGCTGTAGCACCTGGAAAAGAACGATCCAGGGATTCTCGGTCTCATAGCAGGAGACCTAGCAATTATAATAGAGCACATGTATCTCCCTCACGCTCAAGGTATTCATCTGTTACTCGCAAACCATTGACAGACCGTGAGAAAATTTTAGAAGATTACAGGTAAAAAAATTACCCTCAATAATACAGAAATTTGAAATAACTTGTTTCTATTGATATTTTCATTCAAATTTATATTCTGAACTCATTGTTTAGGAAGAACTATTGTAAGACTTCTGAGGATTTCATAAAGAAAATGGAACAATGGTCCAGGGAACACAACTCTGATGATGAACAGGTTAGTATTTTGCTTACTATTATGTTTAATGGGAAAATAATTTATAATAGCTTTCCCTATTTGTTGTTGTAAAGTTGATACTTTTGCAGTAAAACAATTTGCTTTTAGACCTTGTAATAAGTAACGCACTTATTACAAGTACTAGACTGTGACCCTGTAGCCTACCTGAGGAGTCCCATGTTTGATACCCAGCTGGGGTCAACTTTTATATGACAACTAAATGATTGTTCTTGGATGTGAGTGTGTTTGTGATGTTGTATTTGTTTGAGACTATCTCAGTCGCAACACAGGAATTCTAGTGCAGGGGTGTGAGTGTGTCAATGTTTAATTATTTACCAGCAATAGTTAAGGATGTATTGTGTGTCAGTTCACACATGTATAGCAGTAGCATTTTAAATCTGTGAGTGACTGCAATTTGAACTACGTTTATTTGAGAGGGCTTACAAAAGCTATAAACAGGTAGATTACACTATAAGTTATTATTTTCATATTAATGACAAGAAAGTATTTGTTCATTCAGTGTCAACATTTATTTAAAAAAAATAATTCCAGTCTGTAAAAATGTGGTATCGAAGTTCTCCCGCTGAGCTGTATTACAAAACAAATAGTGTTGGTGATATTGAACAAACTGCAAAATTGGAAAAATTGTGTGATTTATTTTTTACCACTCTTATTGAAAGAGGCAGGAAGGCACGCCCAGAAGTGGACGAATTGCCACCATTAAAAGCTCCAAAGGTTAAAATGTGTTCCCACAAAAGTAAGTACAGAACAGTGACATAATATAATTAGTAAACTCCATTTTCTTCAGTTATTGAATAAGTAACTGTCCACTGTCACAAGTGTGGATTATAAAACTGCAATACAAAGAAAAAACGCTCAAGTCATTAAGTTGTAGAAATTCCCATTGTCAGAATAAAAGTTAAGATCTGGAGTCCCTGAGTGATTAAGATCAAGTATCTGCTTAATATTGTATAATAGTAACTTGAAATCATCATGTCATTTAGTCAGAATGGATTAATAAATTTTTCATTACTTAAACTTTTTTTTAATTGTCTCCATGTGCTTTTTCTTTTTTTGAGCCAATAATAAGCTTTTCCTTTTCCTACTTAATTTCAATATGTTTTTAGTGGAAGAAAAAAGTTCATCTTCATCGGACAGTGACGAATGCCTAGATGATGATGGGTTGCAAGGATATAATGACAGAATAATGTTGGAACTGCAGAGAAAACAAAGCCATCCCAGACGACTTCACCCAGAATTATGGTAAATTTATTATTTGTTAGTGCGGTTTGGTGCTACAGTGTAAAGTACATATATATTGTTAATATTATCATGTATAAATAGTGTGATAAGTTTTTAATTATTATTATTTAAAATATATGGTCTAACTGTAATATATTAGACATTATTTTCAGATACTTTAACTCCGTATAATGGGCATACGCAAATAAAATGACATGTATAAATCGTAAACGGCCTCCGGCAGTAGGCGGTCGCTTGAAGAAGCGTCGAGCTCATTCGACAATTTGATGAGCGGCCACTATTGACTTAATTGCATAACTGCCTCTGAGGGACATCGTGAAATTTTGTGCTTGGACATCGTTACTTATTGTCAATGTTAGAAAAATAATCGTTGTTAAGTTTGTTTCGAAGTGTATCCTCTAACACCTCGTATCCAATCGGCATGGAGCATAAATGTTCTGCGCCATTTCAGATATGAGGATATCTCTGTAATCTCCAGAACATTAATATAGATTAATCAGGGTCAGGGTAAAATTTTCCACAAAAGTTTATGTTAAGTTGGAGGGGAGCTTGCCGACCATCGAATAAGGATACTTTTTTCTAAACCCGGTTAGGTTCATATTAGTGAAGACTGCCATGTACCAGGTACTTTGTAAGGTTTGTTCGGTGAGGTATCGTTACCACCTTACCCTACAAATAAACTTTTGTGCTTGAATTTGATGAACGCCATTTCACACTAACAAATGAGGCAGTAAAATATTCTTTACGAGTATTGATCCGTTTATAATCAGTTCTTAAACGGGTTTTGGTTGTGTAAAAGTAATAAAGTGCATATAATATTTTTGTACTGCACCCTCGTATAATTCGTATAATAACAACATATCATGGTACACACCACACAGGTTCAATAATACCGGGGAGATGAATGGCGGGCCATTGTGCCGTTGCAGTGTGCGCGCGCGCAGGCACGGTATGCGCCACGGCGTGTACGCTGGCGAATTGACATTCCCGAAGTGCATCCCTACGCAAAATAATCTTAGCAAATTGTATCATTATCAGTAAGTTTCTTGAGCTACTTCGGAATGTGTATATTATTGTAGTCTTTACTTTATTAAATTAATAATAAGACATTATTTAGTAACTAACAAATTGAATAGATTAAATGAAAATACTGTAGATCGCCTGTAAGTTACTTAAAATAAAAGACAGTCAATATCCAGAAGAAATAAAAGCTCTGAAAAATGGGGTATAAAACTCATCGAATATCGTAACATTGTTTTATTTGACTGAATATGTTTACCTAGAGTAAATTATTTCGCTTACAGACAAAAACTTGCAAAGAAATAGAAATGCGAGTAGGAATTATTATGGGGTTTATTGTCGGGCCTTTGTCAAAAAAACGTAAACATAAATGGTCGTTGCGTCTGATTAATTTTTGCCGTTTAATGTTAATTTGTATAAAATAATTTGAATAAAATCTCTATGTATTATTTCATCAGCTATTACAGTAAATATATAAAAATTGTCAGCCCCAACATATGCAATTTAAATGAGACAGCCTAATCTTTTTTAGAATTGTGGTCATCTAAATCCTAATTTATCTAGTGATTTTAACTTAACAAGGATGAAAAATGTATACTTTGTTTCATTGAATGTAATATTTTAATGCTTCCTTTGTGTTTAATTCATTAGTATTACAGTATCGCCTCCAACGAATTTCCTTATAAAGGCACCAACGATCATCGCTCACGACGAACACGAGTTCCTGTTCTCGGGATTTTCTATGTTTTCTCATTACAAGCTGGCGAAACTGCCCAAATGCAAAGTGATAAGGTTCAATATCGAGTACACTATATTGTATGTCGAAGAACCCGCTCCGACCAACTTCTCTGTATGGGAACTGGATCTATTCGGTAAGTATATCGACATTGAAGTATGTTTCCGATAATAAATAACCGACAAACGAACAGACGAGCTACCTGTTGGTAACCAAAGCCGCCCATGGACATTGGTAACACTAAAGGTATCACTAATACATTGTCAGCCAAGAAAGAAGATGGAAGATAGAAAGTACTGGCTCTCAAGCCTCCAGCTGGAACTTGACGCTTCGTTTGGCGGTTGACTCAAGCAGGAGGGTGGTAGCTAGCCAGACAGGCTCCACGGAAAGATAATAATACCAATAATAATATTAATGACTATAATAAAATTGATAATATGATTATTACGCAAAATCCTACGCCTACGTCGCCTCTTACGAGCGAGCATGGGATTGGGCGGAGTATTCTAGGCCGCCCCAATACGACCTTGCATGAACACCTGAAGTTAAGTCGTCAATGTTCAAGAGTTGTAATAAGTCTGTAAGTTTAGTTCGTCAAATACATTTTACTTCGGTTATAGATTATTCTTACAACTTAAGAATGAAATGAAGTCTTTTAGGTTCTTCAAGCATAAGCGATAAAATTATGAGGTGTGGTAGTATTCTCAGGGTTCATTTTTCCACCATCCAATTGTCATAACACGATTTTAATTTGTAATTCTTTGGTTTTCAGAGGAATATCTGTTCTATGAACTATTAGAATTAGTCGACTTGGACTTGGGCAAAGCTACGGACACATCGTGTTCGCAGTTCCACTTCATGCCGCGCTTCGTTCGTTACCTACCAGAGGGCGGGTGTGAGGTAAATAATTACATTTTGTACCAGCGGTAATTTTCTACCGTGCGGTCGGTTTAACGGAAAATTGAAATTTATTATCTATATATTCATCTATATTCCATGCAACTTCCATTTATTTTATTTTATATACACATAACATAAACTCGATAGCATGATTGCGGATAAAATTTGCTAAAGGCATTTAATGTTTAACCTTTGAACTATTTCAGTAAACATTGAAATAACAAACTATATTAAATAAGAATAACTAAATTTATTGAAGATTAAGAGTGCAACGGTAAAGACAAATCCATGATTTATCAGTTATGCAGGGCAGTAAGAATAATGATAATCTCTGAACCATTTTATGCACATCACACATACCCGTGCATTCCCAAATGTGGCTCCCATATCATTTATATAGATAGAAATTGGATTTAGAATTGACAGATTCATTCAAATTTACTTTAATGCTGATATAAAAGAGTAATACTGAATTAGATATAAATAAATGTTTCAGGTGTTGTCCATGTGTGAAATTTTAAAATATTTAGTGGACGAGAGTGGATTGCTGATACCGCCGGAGACTCTGAAAGATGTCCACAAGATGGATCACTACAGCTGGCAGAAGTTTGTTGATAAAATTAAAGGTGATTGTTATTTCAAATCCAACTATATATAGTTAGGTATTACGAAAACTGCTTCACTAATAAATTTTTACTCATGGTGTATACCGCAGTTGTAACGTCAAAAAGTAGACTTGACAGTTCAGCTGTACACATCTAACATAACGGATATAAGGGGTTAGAAAAGATAAATTAGTTACATTAGAGATAAATTATTAAATTTACGAATTAAAAATATATAAAAAAAAACGACATACATATATACAGGGTGTCCCGTAAGTAGTGGACCAACGGGATGTGGGTGATAGAGGGGATCTCTGTCTATTTCAAACACAAAATTTTATTGGCCTAGGGCTTATAGTTTTGAAGTTATTAATTTTTTAGGGTTTTTTTTTAATCTTGGTGCCCTAAATACCGATATTAGAAATTTTACTGTTTTTTTTTACCATTTAAAGTTTATTTCATTTAATGCAGATAGTAAAACATATGTCATCGTTATTTTAAAAGTTTTTTAGTTCAAATTATTAGTGAGATAAGAATTAAGCATGTCATAATTTATTAATTTAGACAAAAATTTTATTACATAAAATGAAACATGATCTTTGATCCACCGTGGTGTAAAAAAATTGTATGGTAACCTGGTGGAACTTTATTTTAAAAACAAGTACAGCTTACATAAATTCCAAAAAGGTATAAATATGTGGGTTGATATCAATATTTTTTTATAATAAAATTCAGTAAGAATAAGTGAACATTTCGTCTATAAAATTACAATAAATAAAATATCCCGTTGGTCCACTACTTACGGGACATCCTGTATATATTTACATATTTTATATCAGTACTGGCATAGTTAATAATGTCTCAACATTATTTGTATTTCCTTATATACCAAAACGCGAGGAAAAACTAAGATAACCGAGATCCATTAACAGCATGGGCGCACTGTTATTATAATGCTGTATTTCAGGTATGATAGTAACGTATCCCGGCAAGAAGCCCTGCTCAGTGCGTGTCGATCAGCTCGACCGAAGTCCTCCCGTGACGACCAAACCCGCCGACGAAAAGGAGAAACAGATGTACTACCCAGAAATTGTGCACTTCGGAATAAGACCACCTCAACTCAGTTATGCAGGGAACCCTGAGTAAGTTGTCGAGTTTTCAAATTTCTAGTGCTGCATTTTAGGTGTCGGAACCTATCTAGCTGTTATGTAGTGCCCTGTCTACAGTACAAAGATATAATAAATAGAATACACTCGTATACATTTGAGATATCAAGATTACCGAAATATCTGAGAACAATTACTTATCTATCGCATAAATATCGGCCCGATCGGAAATCGAACACGGTACTGCTCTCTCCGTAGGCAATCAATACTGACTTAACTACAAGGTTGTGAAAGTACCTTAATACTAACATATGTATTTATTTTAGAACTATCAAGGTCATTCCGTTCACAGGTTACGTTACTTATCTTAGAGTTTAGGAAATATCCGACCATATTTTTTAAACATTTTACTAATATATTATATATGTAAGTATAATATTATTATAAGTTATATACTTAATATATATAAGTCGGTATCGAATCAAATCGAATAACCTCCCTTTTATAGTTTTATTTATATTAAAAAAGATGTTCGAATGATTAAATGAGATCGGTTGCAGGTTGTCCGTTAAATTGCTTAGGATATCTCGAGATCACGTTGCATAGATATACACGTTTGAGCATGTTATTCATATCACTATTATCTGTAGCAAGAAAGAGAAATAACAATTAGTTTTGTGTTAGGTTTGCTTACCACTGTCTGTCTGTGGTACACGGTGCGTATATAATGTGTTCGCTCTACCTCATGAAATCCTGATAATTATTGATGGAAGATCGACAAAACATGTGCAAGGGAAAAATATGGTCCCCATATTTATCTACACTACTAGGTGTGATGACCTAGTGTGACTGGGTAACAGTAATTAGATAATCCTCATGAGAAAAATCCACAGCTAAGATTTTTTACATAAAATATGTTATGGTTGACAACAAGCTCACCTGATGGTAATTTATAAAACCTAATTTACTTTCCATTTGAAGACTCCCACATCGTAAGTACGCGAAATAATCTAATGTTTATTTTCTCATAATAATCCAAGCTTAATTCGCTATTAATTTTTCTTTTTTTTTTTTAATTTACTTTTTACCTCTTTGATTATTAACAGGTATCAGAAAGCATGGCGGTACTACGTCAAATACCGCCATTTAATCGCAAACATGGCCAAGCCGACGTTCACGGAGCGTCAGAAGCTCGCTGCCAAGGAAGCCAAGCTGCAGGAGATGAGGACTCAAAGCAAGATGAAGAGAGACGTCACGGTCGCTATACCATCGGAGGGCTTCCACACCACGGGACTAATGTGTGACGTTGTGCAAGTATGTGGGCGATGATAAATATCATAGTCTAATTTAAAAAATTTAATACAATCGGCCAACTGAGACTTCTATACAGATCAATGTGTGTGCTAGAGGTAGGATGTTGTAATGTTGCCTAAGTACAGTTCAGGGAACGTTAAGGGTAAGCGCATTGTAAAATTATACAAAACATTAGCATTATTATTTTTATTTATTTCGTTGTGTGACGTGACAACTCTGACAAAAGACTCGGTATTTAAACGGCGTCTCGGCTTTTCTTCCGACACGGGAGTCTGTAGACTATTGCAAGATTATACACTATTGTGATATTGTATACGTATGTTGATATCGGTGATCCCATAGTCCAGTTGGTAGTGACTCTGCCTGCTAAACGACGGGTCCCGGGTTCGATTCCCGGCCGGGGCTGACATTTATTTCACAGACAAAGGTTTGTTCTCGGGTCATGGGGGTTTGTAATGTCATATTTGTGTATGGCCATGCCATCCGCAATATAGGAAATCCCAGTGCAGGGGTGTGAGTGTGTAAACGTTTATTTATTTATTATTATTATTGTAACCAAATAGGCAGTTGCAACCTCGAACTACAGCTACCCTCGCTCGCTCGTGCGTGCGTGCGTCTAAATGTGTCTGTAATTAATTACTTACATCACTTTTACGGCAAACTAATGCATTCACCGGTGTGGTTGCAGCATGCGATGTTGATCCCGGTGCTAGTGCGACACCTGCGGTTTCACAAATCGCTGGAGAGTCTCGAGTCCAAGATAGGATACGTATTCCGACAACGGTTGCTGCTGCAGACCGCTCTGACGCATCCGTCGTATCGCGAGAACTTCGGTACCAACCCCGACCACGCGCGAAACAGTCTCACCAATTGTGGGATTCGACAGCCGGAGTATGGTGATAGACGGATACATTATACCAGGAAGAAAGGTAAGAGTTGAGCACAGACCGTCTGGCTTATTAATGGCTCTCGGTCATCTTCGTTTTTCTTTATGTTCTTTCTATTTTAACGACCCCGTATCTAAGTTGGTAGTAACTCTGCTCGCCTAGTGAAGGGTTCCGGGTTCGATTCCCGGTTGAAGCAGACATTTGACAGATTAAGGTTTAGAAAAATAAAGATGTTTTACTTGATTTAATAAAAACAGAACTGAAGAATTCAAATATAAATACTTCAGGTATCGTGACTTTGATAAACATAATGTCAAGATTCGGTAAGCACAGCGAGACTGAGTCGGAAATAAAGCACAACGAACGGCTAGAGTTCCTCGGGGACGCAGTAGTGGAGTTCCTGTCCTCGATACACCTGTTCCGCATGTTCCCGGGACTGGCCGAGGGCGGGTTGGCCACTTACAGGGCGTCCATTGTACAGAACCAGCACCTCGCTCAGCTGGCTAAGGTAAGTCTGAAGGGAACACTTTTTACCACTTTTTCTCCCATGTTCAGTAGCTACTGACGAGCTTGTGTAACTAAAAAAATATTTATGGAAACAGAGAGTTAATTATATAATGATCAATAATTTCAATTTGAGGGGACATTGTCAAAAACCTAGTGTATACACATTTATGAAAATTATTTAAAACCAGATAGTTATATTATTTTACTGTCCCGTGTCCTTACAGAACATAGATTTGGAGCAGTATATGTTGTACGCGCACGGCTCGGACCTGTGTCGGGAAGTGGTCATGAAGCATGCGATGGCTAACTGCTTCGAGGCCTTGATGGGAGGACTCTTCCTCGACGGTGGGTTGGAGGTAATTGTTTTGTTTGTATATTATCATTATACTCATTTGTTATTGGAAGGACATTTTCAATATCCATCACCTACAAGCTGTGCTTTCACACATCCCAAAACTACCTTGTACCTCATAGTAGTGTAGTTATAAGTTGTAGTTTCTGTCCTATATGTTAAATCACCATTTTGAAACGATAATAGAAGCAAATCGATGGTATGTTTAGGTGGCGGATCGCGTGTTCGGGCTGGCACTGTGGTACAACGAGCCCGAGCTACTGGAGGTGTGGAACAAGGAGCGAGCGCATCCCCTACAGGAGCAGGAGCCGCTGGGGGACAGGAAGTACATAAAGGACTTCGAGTTCCTGCAACGTCTTACTGAATTTGAGGACTCTATTGGTGAGTTTGATAAATTAATGCTCATGCTGG
>PDGT01000003.1:6904100-6983647 GCA_003671415.1 Megathymus violae | reverse complement strand
GGGGGGGGGGGGGGAGATATTTGTATGCGAAACACATTGTGGTGGAATCTTTCGAAAAATGTTTTTTTACACATTTTGTTTGTTGACATTTATGTAAATGGTCGTTATTTCAAAATTACGATTTCTTAATAATTTAACAACAGCGCCATCTACTGGATAATATCGTAGTTGTTGTTAACCAGGATTTCTAAATACGTATATATAGATATATTTATTTGTCATTTCTACAAAGAAAGAAGCAAATTTGTATAGAATAGCATCAGGAAACCACAAAGGAAATTATCTTGTAATTATTTCAATTTCAAGTTAATCCACAGAAAAATTTAAGCTGCGACAACTTTTACCATTCTGTTTATACATGTAAAGTACTGATTTAGTTATGGTTTTGTAAATATTAATAATAATGACAGTAATATTACCATTTTCGCAGGCGTTAAATTCAAGCACATTCGGCTGCTGGCTCGCGCGTTCACCGACCGCTCCGTGGGCTTCACTCACTTGACCTTGGGCTCCAACCAGCGGCTCGAGTTCTTGGGAGACACTGTGCTTCAGTTGGTGGTGTCCGATAGGCTGTACAGACACTTTCCGGATCATCACGAGGGACATTTATCTGTGAGCTGTTAACCTTGAAACAGTCTAGAAATAAGACACAAACGATGTCACAAACTTATAATTTGTTCGTACGGTGAATTTTGTAATTTAGCAAATAACCATTACATATTATAATAACAAAGTCTATGTATCTCTGTTACGATTACTGCACGGATGCATACACATTTTACCAATAGATACAGTGGTTTTAGTGGTAGGTGTAGGTGGTAAATATAAAAAAAAAACGGCTTATTAAATTCAAGTCGAACGGCTTGACCGATTTGGCTGTTTTTTTTTATCGTGTTCGTAATTATGGTCTGGACAAAATATGAAATGTTTTTTTGTGAAATCTACCGAAGATGGGTGGTGTTGTTGATTCAATCTCATGATGACGTGTGGTCATTAGTTAATTGAACAAGTACAAAGTTGCGGCGAGTCGCTTGTTAATAATAATAAAATAAATGACATTTTATCACATATCTTATTTCATTGGATGGGTGGCTAGCAAGCGTCAAATAAGTACCTCGTCATACTTCGATAAGTACGTCATCGTCACAACCTATATGAGCCCACTGTTGGGTTATGGCAGGGGCTATACAGCTACGGTCCGGGGTTGTCATCATTCTCATACATTATACATAGTTTCTTATTTTTCATTTATTGATGCAAGTGGAAATTCGTTTTTAATTAACACAAAATTTTAATACACGAATACATGTGGTAGGCAATTATTATTGTAACACATACTAACGATTGTTTACAGTTGCTCCGGTCGTCGCTAGTGAACAACCGCACTCAGTCTATGGTGTGCGATGACCTCAATATGTCCTCGTACGCGATCTACAACAACCCCAAGGCGAAGCCTACTACCAAAAAACACAAGGCCGACTTGCTAGAGGCATTCCTCGGCGCTCTCTATGTAGATAAGGTAAGTTTAATCCTATTAAGGGCTTACTGAACATACGAATCTTCTCTCTTCTTTTATTATTTGGGTATAACTTCTTGTTGGTTTTTACAAACAATTTTCGAAAGTCAAACCACGCCACCGCTTCGACAAATTACTACTGTGAGTGGTCCCGGAAGAAGGAGCGGAAAGGAACTCCCGAGGGATTTTTTTTTTGTCATTCACAGTTATAGAAACATTTACTACACTTACTACTATTTTTGGCTATATTTTAAACCCATGTCCAAACAGTAGCGTATATAAAATAATAATGTAGTTTGTAATAATCTTTCTTTAACTCACATGAGAATAATTAACATGAGATTTTAATTTACAGAATGGCATTTTCGTTAATTATTATAAATTTTTACAACTCTACCCATGAGAGAGCCATCAGTTTTGCTAAGTTTGAAATTTGTTACAGATTAGTCTTATACCTAGTATTGATGTTGTTAACAGAGATATTTCAAAGAAAAGTGTCAGAATATTTTAACATACATAAATGTGAAACATGTTTCTTATAACACAGTTTGGAAAGCGTCATAACGGAGAATTTCCCAATGTATGTTTTGGTACATGTTTCCAGAAACTGGAGTACTGCCAGGCATTCTGTAACGCATGTCTGTTCCCCCGGCTGCAGGAGTTCATCATGAACCAGGACTGGAACGACCCCAAGTCCAAGTTACAACAGTGTTGTCTGACGTTGCGCTCGATGGAGGGCGGCGAGCCCGACATACCGCTATACAAGTAACTCTTTTCAATTACCGCAATTTATTTACTGTCACACAAGTGTACCAGATTCACCCATTAGTCGTGCGCAGGTTTGCCGAGGGCGCCACGACGTCACCACTAGACAGCATTGCTGGCCTTACTGAACAGATGTTCGCGTTACGGGGACGTGGGGGACGGTCTCGTCCGCAAACGTGCGCAGATACTATGTCCTTATTGCATTTCGTTAGCAAGTAGTGTACATTTTATTAATTTCTCAGTGACCTTCGTTTTTCGGTTGTCGTTATGTTGGTGTATAAACGAAATACGATTATTGTTAAATGAATTAGTTATTGACAGTTCATTACTTGTGGGTGTAACTTTTGTTATACAACTTATCATGCACTGAATATAGTTTAAACGAGGAAAAGGAATTTATATTGACACATTTGACAAGTATTATTTAGTAAATATGATATTATAGTTCCTAATCACATTTCAATCAAAATAATAGTGCTATAATTTACAAAAAAGAAAGCTAACCAATATTTGATTTTCGTGTGCTACATAGCAGGAAACTTTAAAAAAAATAGTTTCTACCACAATTTTGCAAAAAGTCTTCTTTTAAATGAATGATCAGAATTGCGAAGGAAGTTCTTCCAGATGTGCTGCTCATTTGTATATTCATTTGTACGTAAAACTCGTTACCTACTAGCTGTACAATATCAAATATTACATATAAATATATCCCTGATACTGTGTTATAGCGTATTGTATTATTTGCAGAGTGATCGAATGCTTGGGTCCGACCAACACGCGCGTGTACACGGTGGGCGTGTACTTCCGTGGGCGGCGGCTGGCGGCGGCGCGCGGGCACTCCATTCAGGAAGCCGAGATGAATGCCGCCGAACAGGCGCTGAGCTGTGCGCACGGTCAGTTACCACCGATGTAATTTATTTTGTATTATTAGAATTCAAAATTTTGAAACTGCTGGACTCGGTTTGAATCCCTCAATGAGGAGTTACGGCGATAATCCGCTACGATGAATATGTGGGAGTTGGCAGATTTCACACGCCTTTAAGAAATTTATGAGGAAGTCTTAAATATGTAAGTGTTCTCACAGCGTTAACCTAAGCCAGTAATAATTAATTTATAATACGAAAATAATTTGAAAATATTAGAGATTCGTGCAGGATTAAAATTGAAATGTCCCGTGCGGGTGGTCGATATTCAAACTACTAGAAAAATGACTTAAATGATTAATAAAATGTAATTTCCAGAATTATTCCCGCAACTGGATCATCAGAAACGCGTTATAGCTAAAAGTATGCGAAGGAAGAGGAACAAGCTTTCCGCCAAGTGTTTCACGAGCAACGCTGATAAGGAAGGTGAGAAGGGTCACAGTGACGACAAAGTACCGAAAGCGTACCGACTGGGCAAAACGGTAGGCAGCTCCGACGACAACTCCGACACGGATGTAGAGCAATCGGACAACGAGATCGTTGTACAGACTAAGTCCGAGGAAGACTCCGGCCTGTCGACGGACACAGATGCGTATCCACGCGAGCAGTTGGAGAAAATTGAAGTCAGCACCCTCCTCAGTGATATGCAGAAGTTGAAAGAAGATTTTATAAAGCGCAACGAGTATGAAAAGCTGAAGGAAAAGTGTCGTAGATCGGATTCTGATGAGGAACAAATTTAAACGAAGGTCGTTTTGGTGGTGTTAAATACATAATCAAGACGGCTGGTATATTTGTAACCTAACGAGTTGGAAATGGTGTTTCAATATTTACTTGTTTTTTTTTTTTGTGAAACAAATCCTAAATCCTTGCTGTTTCCATTTTTATTTATTGTGTTTTTTGTGAAACAAATCAATTGACGAAATCAAAAATTAATTAATATTAAGATGGTTCAATAATGTTTGATTGATTCTTTTTTGAATTTATACAATTGTATTTATACAGATATTATCAATAATTGTAAGAAATAATGTTGTGTAGTAACAAGCTCATTAAATTTAGAACTTAATATCAACAGTAGCAAGTGCTAAAGCTGTGTAATTTGATGTTGCCGTTGCAGAGTAAAATGTATTTTTGGCATAAAGATTTCGATTATCGCAGTATTCTTATATGCAATGTAGGTATGCAATCAATTTGTTCACATATTAATTAATAAATTCCAACTGAATTATGCAGAATTTTTTTTTTCGTCTTATTAAAATATATGGTTCAAAATTACTCGTATCTGCAAATCGAGGCTTCAAGATAAGTATAACAACTTAAACTTATCAATCTATCTAAACTACGTCATCGTTCTCTAGCAACTAAAGAGACTTGACTATACTCTACAATGATCCTCCATTGATAAGAGGAAGGATTCATATAATTAACAGCCACTTCTAAGTATTGCACATCATAAATTAATTCGCCCTGCAGGTGTGATGCCTCCGACAAAGGTTGTCGACAATAAATTTTATGAAAAGTAGAAATTCCAGGGCTAAGTCACACGTCATAGTGCACAGTAAATCGAATCGTTTCGTCAGACAGATTAAATGAAACCATTAGTGTGAGATAGAGCGGATTTATTAGTAAAGTTATTACAAAACTAGACAACAGAGCGTGAAGGCCACGGGGCCCTTCAGGTTGCCGGCGCGCAATGTCAGCCATTGCTTCTGGTTGGGCACGTACATCTCTGCGGGCATCAGTTGTTCGGGGGAATCGCTATCTGCAAATTATAATTCAATTTTTATTACACAGGTTATATATATACAAGTGATGAGTACAGTTTGTATTTTTTTTATTTAACTGATTTTGTTTAAGGGTGAAATCGATACGATTACCACGACCGTGAATAATATAATAACTACACACATATGTACATTAAAAATATACGTTACCTACTATTCAAATACATTATAAAAAAGATTTGGTCCGATTTGTACATATTTATTTAAATAATTGCGCATTTGTATGTTGGACATCTTATTTTTTTATTACTACACACTTTGAAGTTAGAATGTTGTAATAAACTTTAGAGTTCCGAATTATTGGTGGACTTTTTATAATGTACCCACATCTTGTTAGTTGCTACTTACCGTCTTTACGTATTTTCGCAGACTGCATAGTGGATTCTTGCATTGATATCAGATCCCCAGGAGCGTGAAGTAGAAGTCTTCCAACGCCTTCGCAACGTCTGCGAAAGTGTTAAAATAATTTAAAATTGCTATCGTATGTATTAGGTCGAATTTTAGAGACACAAGCTGTAACCTTAAATTGATAAGCTATAAATAATATAAATAAACATTCATACACACATCCACGCACTAGAATTTCTTGCGTTGCGAGTGGCATGGAACGTCCATGATAATTAAGATATCACAAACATCCACGACCCGAGAACAAATATCCGTCACATAAATGTCTGCTATGAGGTTGCCGTGAAAATGGACCCTACCTAAGGACTTCATTTTTGAGCATTTGTGTCCTCGCTGCGGCGGCCAGCGGCTTGCACTCCGTGAGCCATATGCGAACTTCGTTGAAATCGGCCAGCAATTGTACTGCAGCGTCTTTTCTGCAATCAATGGAAATAAATACAGAATAAAAATACTCTATTTACATAATCCTGTTATTTTAAATCCTTACTCTTAGGCGGCCTGGAAGAAATCGGTCTGTAGCAATAAGACCGCTTTTACGTGACTTTTTGTACAAAATTTTCATTATTGCATTTATCTTGCTGGTGTACAATAAAGAGTAGCATTATTATGATATGATTAATAATTTCATATATACATTCGCCATAGTATTTTGTTGTGCCATTAATGATTTTAGGTATATATTTTTGTGTTTAATTAACCCATGCATTGCGAGTAATCATGTTTTTAAAAGGTGAATTGTTACTGAGGGAGTTGCGTATCAAACCGAAATCATCGAATAAAGAAAACAGTTATCCGGGTCGAAATACTTCCTGTAGGGGAAGGGGGGGCAAGACGGGGTAGCGGGCAAGACGGTGTACCCGCCTTTTATTGGGAACTAACTGACCAATCACGATAGTTTTTGCACATGATGCAGCGCCTCCATGACAGTTATTAGTTAGCAAAGATACTGGACGGTGACACCGCGTTTTATAGTTGTAAATTGGAAAATATTGTTTTTGGCGATTTCTTTGGCATTTTTTAACTTCAGTTACTGCATGTTTACTCAGTGAATATCGAAATCTCACAATGCAATTAAATTAATTCATATTGGTCTACAACTACGCTAACAGGTACGTACTTGTTTACTTTCGCATGATAGCATGGTTTTTAGAGATTAAATTTTGAATTCAATTTGACATGAGGGGGCAAGATGGGGTTACGGTTACCCCATCTTAGCCGCACTAAAATAACATTTTTTATTTTGATATGGTTATGAACTATTATATTGATGTTTCTTTTTTATGTTTGTAGAATGGTGAAAAGAAAAACCAACAGAGGAGAATGGTCTGAAGAAAACATGAAAAATGCGGTGGAGTCTGTGATGCAAGGTACAATGGGTTGCTATCGAGCAGCAAAGACATATGGAGTGCCCCAAACTACGTTGGAAAGAAAAGTTAAGAAAGTTCGTGAAAGTACGGAAGAAAATGCTTTAGGTACAATTATAATGAAGGTAAAATTAGGTCCTAAAACAAATGTGTTTTCTTTTGATGAAGAGAAAGAGCTTTGCGATTATATATTAGATATGGAGAGTAGGCTTTACGGGTTTACTACAAAAGATCTGAGAGGCTTAGTCTATAGATTAGCAATTAAAAATAATAAATCTCATCCTTTCAATAATGAAAGAAAAGAAGCTGGGAAAGACTGGGTTCAAAGGTTTTTAAAGAGACATCCAGAACTATCTATTAGACAACCCGAAAGTACCTCAGCCGCGCGGGCTGCAGGATTTAATAAACAAGCGGTTGACCAGTTTTTCAATTTCTTGGGAAATATTTATGACGAACATCAATTAACACCTGACCGGATTTACAATTGTGATGAGACGGGGATTTCTGTAGTACCTAAGACGAAGTCAAAAATAATAGCTAAAAAAGGCCGAAAACAAGTTGGAGCCATAACTTCTGCAGAAAGAGGAACGACCATCACAGTCGAAATATGTTTCAGTGCCAGTGGGCAATACATGCCACCCATGATGATATTTCCCAGAAAAAGAATGGACACCCAGCTTATGTTAAATGCTGCACCTGGAGCTTGGGGAGTCTGTAGTGATACTGACTGGATGACCGCAGAGTTATTTCTGGAATGGTTCAAAAAGTTTATCGTGTTTTCTGGGGCAACAACTGAACGACCTGTTTTGTTATTATTAGATGGGCATAGTACCCACACAAAAAATATTGACCTTATAAATGAAGCTCGATCCCACGGACCACATCCACCACATACCACTCATCGCCTGCAGGTTGCTGACGTTGCTTACATGAGACCACTTAGCACCTATTATGATCAGCAAATAACGGCTTGGCTTCGTAGCAACCCAGGGATGGTGGTGACAGTTCGGCAAGTTGCTGAAATATTCGGTAAAGCTTTCATACAGGCATCTTCAATGTCAACGGCTGTAAACGGGTTCAAAAAATGCGGTATTTGGCCATATGATAGATCAGTTTTCTCCGAAAGTGATTTTGCTGCTTCGTTCATGACAAATATTCCACAAAGCGATAGAGAGCCTGATACTATAACGACCAAAACATGCGTGACTTCAGCTGGAACAATATTTGATACCCATCCTGACATGTCCTTGCCTACACAGATAAGTAAAGAGCAGGCTAAAAAACCAGAATTATCTACAGCATCTGCGACTGCCACCTCTACGATTACTCAATCAGCTGTGATACCTGTTGTTGCTGAAAATGAACCCATTTCTGAACTGGAGGTGTCTAGTAATAGGAGTGCACCAATAAGCCCATCTGTGCTATCTACAATATCAAGCCCTCAGCCTGGTTGTTCTACTTGGCCTGATGACACTGAAGCACACAACGCCAAGAACTCCTCAGAAGTCAATTTTTTCTGTAGCCTCTCCCGTGCAGATTATACCCTTTCCAGCAACACTTAAGACTTCACGAGTTATAAGAAAACGAGGGAAAACTTGTATCATAACATCATCACCATATAAACACGAACTAGAAGATATGTTAAAAAAAAGAAACTAGCAGAGGAAGATAAGCAAAGTAAAAAAGAAATAAGAGATCTTAAGAAAACTGAGAAAAAAACTGCAGTTACTAAAAAAAGACTGAATAAAAAGAAAAGAGCATCAAAGATAAGGTCCTTAAAAAAGAGTAGTACTAGCGTTAGTGAAATAGAAAATACACCATGTATGTATTGTGAAGGTTATTATTTAGAATCGAATGAAGGTTGGGCTGCATGTTCTGCGTGCGGTAAATGGGCGCATTGCAGCTGTGCTGGCGTAGATGATGAAGACGAAGATGCAACGTTTACGTGCGAATTTTGTCTGCAAAAATGAATAGTTTAGCAAACCCCATCTTGCCCCTTAGGGTACCCCATCTTACCCGAGGGTGAGGGCAAGATGGGGAGATCTGACTTTTTCTATTTTTTGTTAATTTTTGATTTAATAACGTAACCTATGTTCCTAATTAGACTCAATTATGAAAGACTGATTACCAAAGATTGTTATTAAAATAAAAACCATATCATAAACGCCAAATGTCTCGTTTTATTGGTTTTCAAACGTTAACCTCCCCGTCTTGCCCCCCCTTCCCCTATTTAGGTTTATTGTATGAAATTCTAATATTTTCTATTCTCTATTTAGACCATTGCATTTATTATTTTCATTGTTCTTATTGTACAATCTTTATTTTTGTTTGATTTTTGTACATCAGGTATAAATCGATAGCGCAAAGTTGCGATTATAGAAATTTATCGATTATAGTTTATAAATGGTTTTAAGTCATCACATCTCTATACAGGCCTACCGCTGCAACGCTGCAACGTTGTCTTTTATAATTATTGTTCGATTTTGCACAAAGTATGACGCGAAGTGATTCTGACTAAAATAAAATGTTTAATACGGTTTATAAATAACGTCACTGGAAACGAGTAGGAAATTTCACATATTTAGACTTAATTCTTAGTTTGCAAGTATCCCACTATTAATGTAAAGTAAATAATTATACCATTTGATCTAAAGCGGCTCGTACAAGGTTAGTTTATGTTCATGAATAAGAACAGCCCAATCGGGCCTATTATATTGTGACTACTATACTGTGCCACACGGAAGACTTAGCAGGTATGAATCCCACATGATTTAAAACCCGCATATGTTGAAAACTTCTCCCACCTTAAATAAACAATTGAAATCATATGTTTATAAGATCAATGTGAAGTATCTTACGTGAATTTTACTTTGGCTACGTATATGTGATGCAGCCAAGACTCGCACATTATTCTGAGCACCATGTTGAGCGTTGCGGTGTCGGCTGTCGCTTTTATAACTGGTAATAACATTTTATCTGAAACAATGTTTATTGTATCAACTGATTTTATTTTGATGCATTTATTATAATAACTCATACGAGTGAACGTGTCAAATTTGTATCTTTTGGCGTCATCGTTAAAATCGAACTTATGCACCTATATGTAGGTATAACTTGATTAAATCGACCCCTTTAATAATGTTCATTAATTAAGTCGTAAATAAGTATGTTTTAAATTGTATGTATTCATAGTGTCCAATTCCATTGCTTTGAATTCCAAGTTTTCATTTGATATAAAAATTAATTACTATTTTACCCGTACAAACGATAATCAGTTCTTAAATGGGGATGTTTTAAAAAAGCAAAATATTTCTTGAATTCCATCAAAAGTAATTGCTACTCAAGAATATACATCAATGTTCCGCGGTAAGATTTTTTTTGTAACAATTAACCTCCGTATCTACGAAACAACCCATTATCGAATCTTGAAAACCCGCGCTTAGACTTTCTGCGACTTTCTTACGTCTTGTTGCTTTCATGTCACACGCGAAATACTAAAACATAATGTGTTTGTGTTGTGTGTGTGTGTGTGTGTGTTTGTGTTATAGTTTTACCCTCACCTAAAAACTCATGTACGTAGATGGAATGTTCTGGGTGCGGCGGCGAGGTTATGTGGTGCCACTCCGCGTTGGTCGGGAAGATCATGGTGAGGTGCGCCAGGCTCGTAGTGCCGCACACTGACGACAACACGCACGTTATCTCATCCGTTGCGTCCTGGAAACGGTATAAATAATCAAAAGTAAGTTTTAACGCACCGAAAATTGTAAAACAATAGGTTGCGGTCTTATTTGCCTCCTACTATGCCTTGGTTAGGTGACGTGGGATTCCTACCCGCGAGTCTTAGTGTATTTGTCATAGTATAATAAAATACAATTACTGTTTAGCAATATTACAAATGTAGTTGTTGCCAGACTGTAACTAAAAGTATACTCGTATATAAGTATTGATTTACCATAGTGGAAATTTACAAAATTGCAATAATAGTTATTTACCTACGACGTACCATAGTATATATCTGTTTAATAAAGAAATTACTGTTTAATAAAGAAAAGACAGATGAAGTTTACATAATTATTTGTAGGAAGAATTGTATTGTTGAAAATTTAATTACAATAATTTTCGTCACAAGATTCATATGTGTATTTAAGGTTTCGTAAATTAATGTAATTGTGCAGGGTACAGAAGAAGACTCCGTACCCCAGTTGGGGTCACTATCAGGGTCACCACCCTGCCTACTTAATGAATAGTCTCGGGTACGATGCCCGGCCGGGCAGACATTTATATGTCAGATAAATATCTATTTTCGGGTGTTTGTGTTGTCGTATTTGTGTACGTCGTGCCACCCGCAACACGGAATTTTAGTGCAAAGATGTGAGTGTGTGATCGCTAATTTTATTGTTATTTATATATATTTGATGTCTACCTTTAATTTTTGTATGTTGACCTTTACTTCAGACACTAGTTTCTCCCTCATTTTCGCACAGACATTTTCATGGACACCAATTTTTCCTAAAATAATAAGTAAATGTTATTGCAATAATTTTATTCTTTAAAATAGATTTATCATTAATAGTAAGTAATCGTAAGTTGTGGACCGGATTCAATGGTTGTCGTATGATCTGCAAATCTTAAATTCATTAGTTGTTCCATACAAGCTTGAATATCGTTGTGAGCTATTCGGAAGAAGTCGTCCATTTCCCACAGGTTAGCTAACCGGCGCGTCTCTGCCAAACACCATAGCCTGTATGTGTGGATAGAATGATCTGAAAATTTGACCAGAATTTAGATTCAACGACTTAAGAGATCTTCTATGAAATGCTATTTGACATGCAAGATATAATTGCCTATATTTACATTTTAATGTTCTCCAGAAACATATACTAAAGTAATGAAAAAAATACTATTTAAATGCTAAATATCTATTTACATACTAAATACAAATTGGTGGTTTATAATGTTTTAAAGTAAATCATATGCCCTATTCTATACTAAGTGAAATTGAATTTCAGTTATATAATATGTTAATACGACGCGATTGTTAGTCACAAATCTTCAGAGAGCTGGTAGGAGAATGTTGTTTTTAATTACATGTAAATATTAAATTCAATAAGTAATAAAATACAACCAAAAAAAAATTCTAATCTTACCTCCATAAAATATGTTGGATTCCGATGAAAATACTACTTACCAAGTCGATGCAGAATTGGTATCTGTTCCACAATAGGCAAGTCCTCTAAGGGCGCGCCCAGAATGTAGTCCCAGGTGACTTCACATTGATTATTCAGAGTCACCAGCTCTTGTAGCATAAGAGCAAAGTTAGCTCCAGATTCTGTACACTACAAATATAAGTAAATCAGACTGTAGTTTAACCGTAATATTTTCCTTTGATAACAATATAATATAATTCAACAATACATCTATCTTATAGCCGTCTCCTCTTCTAGATATTTAAATTTAAAAATAAGAAATATTTTAAATAATATTAAGTTTATTTTACAGATACAAATTTCAAATAAAATATAAAATTATCAAGCCAGAAACTTTACAATAAACCGAATGAAAACTATTCTATGCTACTTGTAGGTAAAATATGTTTGTTTTAATATATCTCGTTCTCTGTATATCTCGTATTAATATAAATAGTCAATTATTTCTAATACTGTGTAGGCAATATCGATTATAAAAATAATAATGCATACTTCCGTTATGTACACAGAAAGATCAGGATACAGTTTTAATGATGTCGGTTTCAGATTGGTTGTCATCGTGGCGCTGGAAGTAATAATATAAATTAAAATGACTGACAAAATTACGTACAATGGAAATTTTGTGAAATATAGAATTTCTTGTAAAGAATAAGCATTATATTAGATTCGCTGCTTCCTCCTTATCTAGAAGCGCGTCGGTGATGATAATGGTACTGACGCCCATGGGCAGTGGAGATCATGAACCATATAAATTCATTGTGAAATAAATAAATTAACATTCCTACATTCACATTTCCATCCCAGGATTCCCAGGATAATGTTGAAAGTGACCTGGACGTACAAAAACATGACGTAACAAACACCCATGGCCCGAAACTGTTATTTGTCACATAAATATTTCTACCCCGGCTGGAAATTGAACCCGGGACCCATCGCTTATAAAGCAGTCACTGACAACTGGGCTACGGGGTCGTTAATTTTTTATACTACAATAATCTTATCATAGTTTTCCATCGAAACCAGTCGACGTAATTCTAAACGTTAAGGGGATTAACTAGAAGTGGACAATATGATCAATGAGATTGTACCCGAAATGTTTGTCCCAAGAAGTTGTAGTCACGTGACAACCCAGAGCATCAGCCAATATCCTAAGCGCGGACAGTACCAGTTCAGGAGTATCTGAGAATATGTTAAAGAAATACATTTTTTTTAGGTTTTAAAAATATATATTTTAATACTATGATACGACAATGTATAAATTATATAAGGGGTAATGTCTACAGACAATCATGTGTGCGTAATATGATTTTCAGAGGATTCTAAGTTATACAGATTTCCTCACGTTTTCTTTCACCAAAACAACTCATAGTTCATATGAATACACACATAATTTGAAACGAATTAAAATGAGCCTTAAGGCCTTGAGGCCTGTAAGTAGACTTAAGTTCAAACCGTTACGTTATCAACGCTAAAAATGCTGTAGTTACGTACTATTATCGTTGAACGTCTGGAAAAGCCATTCACGCAGATTTTGGCTTGTATTTGGTGACCTGCAATGTTTAAATGGTGAATTGTACAAAAATGTTCTCACTGTTACGAAGGTTCGGCAGAAAATAATAGCGGCCATAAAAATCAGGTACTGATAAGAACTGCCTCGAGCACCTTAAGCGATAGGTGAAAGGGCGTATATCGAGTACACGTTTTTTTATCACCTGCGATATATGTAGAAAGTTCCGGAACATCCGGAAATCTGTTTAAATAGCGGGCACGACCGCTCGCAGAAAACGAACAGTTCTCTACGAGTGGAATTGTGACTGTTGAAGTGCAATACAGTCTCTGCGAAACTTATTTGGCGTATTCATGAACCCGTGTATTCTAACATGTAACAATACATTACTAACAAACTTATTTAAATTTATAATACCACTATATCTAGTACAATTCTGCCGTGAAGCATATTGCTTTTACCTTTAAGTGATTCGATTTAAAGGAAAAAGACGTCCTAGTAGCTTATTTGATGGTGATCTTGCATGCCACAAAAAGTGTCCCGAGTTCGATGCCAAGTGGAAGCAGATATTTATCATAGATGTTTTTTTGTTTTCGGGACGTGACCGTTTGTGATGTCTAATTACTCTCTATATTTTATGTATAATATGTCACCATGTTGGGGGGTGATTACTGCTAAATATAACTTTATAAATCTATTTAATTCAATTTATAAAGCACTGAATTAGTAAATAATACCTTATAGAAAGAGGAAAAGGTGACCACCACAGAACTATATGCTCGAGATAGCTACCGACTTCACCCCAAAGTATATTTTGATAGTACTCTGTCACTTTGTGAGCAGCTTTTTTACTGGCTTGAACACGCCCTGAAATACGAAATAACAGGGGCGGGCATAGTCAATTTTCGTGCATTTGTAGTGTTTAATATATTCTGTACAACACATTTTACATGAAAATCAGCGCGATAGTTCTGTAATATCGCAATTCAGGCACAACAATTCCACAGTGAGATCATTGTTATAGTAATTATTATGGTTAATCTAACTTTTTATTATGTTAAATGTAAATAATTGTTACTATTGGTTATATTTCAAATATTTATTTTGATCGAATTCATTATATCTCACTGCCAAATCTGTTGTGGGTTTGATCTGTGAAGATTATGAAACGTTCGAGTATGCGACGAAACTGCAACACTGTGTAGCCTCATTCTAAGGTTTAGTTTGTTCTTTAAATGTACGAAATCCAAGAAATCATTCCACGAAAAAAATCAAAAACAATAAATGTATAAAGCTTCCATTACCAAATGTGCAGAAAGTAGGCAAAATCCTTAAATAAAATAATGAAACATTGACTATGGAACAATTCACAGTTTTATTAGGTGTCACCTTAGATAGTCAAACACCTTTTCGAAACGGTAGAAGAAGCAAAAAAATATGTGCATAAGTAAGTGTATTTAAAGACTACCTAAATGATTAAATGATTTTGAATTTTGACATCTTATGTTTTCATAAAAACATATCTGTTGTATAACACATCCAAACTGACCATGAAAATCATACAAATGGATATAATTAAATAAATAAATGATTTAAATTAAGTGTTATTTTCTGGACACAACTAAAAACTTAATGTGTGGATCTAATGTCACTCAGGGACATTTGTATGAATTATGTTCATATAAGCTTTTAGTTATTACCTATATTTTAACTACTTACCAGATTTAAGTTTTCTGACGCCATTTTGTCCTAATAATTTTGGAGACATGTTTGAAACTGTATCCAAAAGAATTTCTATGTATATTTCTTCGCTTTGAAGAATCCCGTTTACATTCTCTGAAAAGTACTTTTTACCTTGAAATTGGAACTGAAGTAAAAGATTTACTAAATTTCAATGTTTAAATGAGTCTGGGTATTGAACAGTTATTTGATTTAAAGGAAATAGCAACGCTAACACCTTAGCAATAGATTTATAGAATAAATATATTAATTAAATTAATATTTTGACTGCCATAATCATTTCTCATCCACAGTTTTGCATCCTTTCCGCTACGAATTTAAGCATATTATCTTTGGTATTAATGACAGTTCTTAACTTACCTTCGGAATTAAACAGATTTTCCAACACGCATTCACTGCTCAATAGGGAAGTATAAGGTATTTCGGAATCAGAATTCTGAGGATTCAATATATCGGTGAGCCTTTTATGGCCGTTTTTCCCTTCTATAAGACTTTGCGCTTGTTTCATCTTCGCTTTCTTGGTATCAACGAATGCTTCCCGACGCTCAGCCTGACTGAATTGTCTAGAAGCCGCCGATGAGGTCGGCGGTGTTATGTGTTTTGTCAATGTGCTAAAAAAGTAAATAATTTTAATAGGTACCTACCTACATTGTTACAAGGATTCTTATATTGAGTCTTTTGTCGTTATAACACGAAAGTTTTAAGTGTTTGTCGTGATACCAAATTTTTTAAGACTTCCAAATACGTTGTCTGCAAAACTGGTTTTATGACATCGATTACTTGTCTTATATGAGCGATATTTATTCTTTCCATTGTACTTTCAATTTTTTTGAGTCAATTAGTTGCTGTTATTGTCTTATTAGCAGCTATCTCAAGAAACAAAAATATTCGTAGGATGAATGCAAAGCTGTTGACTCGAAGACCAAAACTATAATTTTTGGTTCCTGGCACATTTCAATGTTTTACCTAAATATATCAGTTTTAATACAAAAACTGTTAGATATATTTAGTTTTAATTTTATTAATTAATAATACTACATCTAATCATTTACTTTTAGAAACGAAATTTACTACGAAATTATTTCTGTGTCAGGATAATAAGTAAATTTCAATAAGGATTCTATTCTCATTTTTTCCTGAACTAAAGGTAGATATTTATAATTAGCATTTGAACGTACACTTACTGATATATTTCTAAACTTTCAGTGGTGGTCGTGGAATCGTTGTCGGAGACGTTAATCGGCTTGTACATCTTAACCAGGCAGTTGATCAGACGTTGACAATTGATTTCTGACCGGCTTTTGGACAGGAACTTGAAATATCACAGACAACAACTAAAGTAAGAATGAAATTTCAATTGAACAAGCCTAAGACTATTGGTATATTAATTAATAGTAACAGTAGAAGTAATAGAAATTGCAACGATCATCACTATCAAGATAGACGAGAGTCTTCTCTATTTCTATAAAACGACAAAATATTAATAGATATAAATTAAAATATTATTTATTAAGAACTTACATAATTTAGACTTCTCTTCTAATTCGCGAAATATGTGTTTCGAAAACGATAAAGTATATATTTATATTTTTATCGAAATCAGATATCAGACGGGATTTTAAACATTGGATATTTAATCATGAAACCTTAACTTATTCAAGTAATTTCTGTATAAAATAATTATAAGTATTTAACAAAATTGTTTCAATATTATTATTGCCACTAATCACAAGTATTGGTTAACTTGGAGAGAATGCACCTTAGCGTATGGTCCGGTCTTTGTAAAGATAATTCTAGAATTTGAAGATACACAAAAATTTATATAAGTATAAAAAATATATACCTACCTGTACAATCTTAGTAAGAGTCAATGCTTTAGTTTCACTAATTGTAGTTGGATACGTGTTACTGCAGACGTCAAATTTTGCTGTGAACTTCTTGTAGCTCAAACCGATTAAGTTATTATAAATACCAACTAATCTGGAATTAAAATAACCAAGTTAACTAGAATTTCGGACAATTTCAAATTCAAGTGCAATATAAATCAGGCTCACCTCAAGCAAGTTTCGATCATTTTCCTCGAGTCCTCTCCATGAAGACAGGTCGACAGTATCGTGAATATCAAACTATTTATAGATTGTAACATTATAAATCTTTTACTGCAGAGGATATCGAAAATATGATCGTGTTTGCTTATCAATAAACTGTTGTCTTTTTTCAATCTCGCTAACTTAGGATTCAATTTGTAGAAAGATTTAACTAATTTCGATAAATATTCTATAATTTGATCTAATACCTGAGAAAAAAGTAATATGTCTATTACATATAAAAAGAAAAATGTGTAGAAAAACCAAACGTATACGGCAAAAAGTAGTAATTATTTTTTTTAAACTGATTCTTTTCCGTAACAAGCAAAACATACTTAATTTATGGCCTCACGCTGTGTGTGCGTAATTTTTCTCATAAAACTAACACTTTGTAATAAAATATGCAATAAATGCTTAGTAATGTAGTTTTTATTTTATAATTTCATAAAAAAAATACGTAGCAGTGCGATAGCTGCATAGCTAATTCTGTAAGTGACATTTCGTTCACTTCATGAAATACATATACTTACATAAGTTTTTCGATCATTTTAATAAACTTCCCCGCATTCTTTAGTAGGTAAGAGTAAGTCTGATTTGTGTGAATGTTGTGTGTTGTGTTACAGCTAATCCTGTTAAACTCAAATAACATCAAAAGTAATAAAGTTAATAATAGGCACCTGTCTGTTCACCAACTCCATAATGTAATTACGATTTGATAGAGACGGAGCGTTACATTTCCCTGGAGACCCTTTCCATTTATTATCAGCCTCAGTCAAAACTTTTGTTATGGCATAACAAACAACTTCCATTTCCCTGCAATGTTTAAACAATTCTCCTTCGTCTGAAGTCTCTTCGCTGATCCATTTCTTGCTTGTAACTTTTGCTGCAGTCATCGCGCAAGTAAACTTTGCATTGAAGAAAGAAATTGACGAAAAACAAACTAAAAACCTCTTTATCTCGAGCGATGTGCTAACTGTGAGGAATCATCGTGCTGACTAAATACTGCATGGTATCGTATATACATGATCGATGTGTAGCGACGTCGGTACCAGGCGGTAAGGTACCTGAGGCGAATTCGCGTCTAAACGCTTGTAGGACAACTTGCGATTCGCTATAGTAAAAGTTTTTATGGCTGTTCAGCCTTGACCTTCAGCTTATTATTGAAAAAATTGCTTATAATGATGGAAATTTATCTTGTTACAGAAACTTCGACAGCGCTATATATTTATATTACCATTTCACGCCACAGGCTTTTTGAACACAAGCCACAAATAAATTATCTTTATAATATGCAATTTCATATTTAAAGTGTTTGTAATTGAAATGACACAGAGTAGAGATTTAAGGCTAGTAGTGTATTAAGTACCTATTTACTATTTTAAAAAACAGGTACTGACAATTTTTATATTTTAGATACAACGTTGTGGTATGTGATTTCGGCATATTAATTTAGAGGCCATAATTTTACTTTTATGATAATAACAATTCTATTACCCACCCTGCATGCATATCGTAGGATTAAGCTGGGTATCGAACCCAGAGACTCCCAAAACAAGGAACTAAGTTACCTTTAATAGGCAATCATATGATTAATCACAATAAATAATATTATAATAATAATCACTGCAAAGCTGTTAAGTTATTGTGTGAGGTTACAGAATTACTGCACAGATCACTGTTACATTGACCAGGTACCGACTGATTATTGACGTAGAACTACAAGGGCCAAGGCTGGCTCAAGGCTTATAGCGCAAAGCTACATAATTAGGCGTTCCATTTCAATTATAAAAGCGTGCAAAACCTTGCTATGTCATTTAAGCAATACTAAAGTTGATTATTATTTAAAAACTATCCAGTTGTAAAGTAAGGCTAATAGACAATAATTATTACAATTATATCGTCAAATAAAAGTATACATTTAATGTAGTAAGTAGATATTTGGAACTGATGACGAAAAGTTTTTCTTCAATACAAGCACCTACTAATTGTAGCCAGTTTCAACCCATTACTATACTTTACTATAATCATATTTAATTAACATCAAATGTGTAATTTCAAATATATTTGTAAAAACTAATAAAAGAACGCTTACAAATTCACCCTAATTATAAACCCCATCCCGTCCTATGACTATAGAAAGTGTGTAGTCCTTACACAAAAGTTTCGATAAATATTAGTAAAAAAACTTACTTTGGTGAACTAAAACATCGCGAGGAAACATGCATACCTAAAAGTTCTCCATAGTGTTCTCAAAGGTGTGTGAAGACTGCCAATCCGCACTCAGCCAGCGTGGCGGACTGTGACGTAACCCTTCTCATTGTGAGAGTAGACAACCCCAGCAGTGGGACAGTTATGGATGGTAATAGGATTAAAATAATATCCCGACCGGTTATTTTCGCATTCAGCGGTTATAAAAACTACTGAGGTATACACTGGACTGCGTCAAATTTTCATATACATACATAAATGTAATTATTAAGTATGACGATTTTTCTTTATCAAATGAAAGAGCTTATCATACTGTACATACTTTATTTCACGAAACAATAAAATAATAAATAACCATACCATAATAAACAAAATATTTTGCTAATTGTTCAATGATTATTGCAAAGTGACATTTAGGAAAAGCTTATCACAGTAAACAATTCATTGATATTTTATAACGGCCATTAATTCTATATATTCATTAAACATAAAATATACCCTACATAGGCACGTAATTATCCAAATATAACTGATCCATTCATAATTTTATCAAAAATAAGGTGCTGGAATTTGAAACTTAGCAGTTCTCTACATGACATAGGCACGAATTGTATATCCTAAAAATCTACTCCTAATGATCAATGGGTCAAATTTAATGTAAAGCTTATCTCCATGAACAACTGCCTATAAGTATGAAATATTTATATTCAACGAATTAATTAACAAATCAGGTGTGAGATTTTTATAATAGTATCTATTTCCGAAAGTAGGAAACAAGTACCAAAGAACCATTGACATTGACATCAACAGCCGAGGCTTCGGAAGACGCCACAAATAAATTAGGTTATTTTATTTCGATTGATCAATCAATCTTCAAACAAGATTTAACGGAACATTTTCATGGCTAAATACCTGAAACTCGGTGGGTATACACTATGCACTGTTCAAAATAAAAGTAATAATGATACAGTACAGTGAGATACATGATGAGTTACTTTCGATTACAGAAGTCGTTTTGCAAATTTATCATATTGAAATTACAAAAAAAGTAATTTAGGATTCCTCAAAGCGATTAACTGAATTACATTCAAGGGGATGGGAATATTTGCTCGTAATCGTATTTTAACAATCCAAAGACCTTGCATACAATATAACTTTATAAAGACAGTAGGCTAACTTAACACGATAAGGATTTACCGAACACTGTATTTACATGATTTTGTTTCATCGATAAAAATGTTTGCGAACTTAAGCTGAGATTGCTTCGTGCCATTAATTAGCTAATTTCAGGTCTACAGAAACGTAATCGACAATCAGGTATTTAGCGCGCAACGGGATTCTCGCAGCATACACAGAGTTAGTGTGTTGGCAATTGGGATGCTTAAAACGTGCTAAAAAATACTTGACTCCTCGGACTTCGCCGGCGGTTCCAAGTGTCAATACATACAAGTGTACATACATACATGTTTATATTATTTTCAATCAATACTAAGATGTACTCTGTGTTAGTTATTTTTTGTCCTCATAAAAATATATTTTAATTTAATTGCATAATTTGCAGATCTACAGTAGCCGATTTTAATTACACTATAGTAATATCCACATTTTTTAATCTTATCCATTATATCGGTTTGATCCTGATTATCATTAGTAATATCGATGTAATATTCATAAATTTATTGTTATTTGACCTATTTCATTGTACGGCCAATTAAATGACGAAGTTAGAAACCTTCATAGAACTGTTGAAGATCGCTGTCAGTAGTTTGATTCAAAATTTCAATCACGTTTAAAAAACTCATTGAAATTAAAATAAATATTCCTAAATAATAATCCTACAATCGCTGATAATTAATTTAATGCCCGTTATAATTAAAGCGTTGGGGTAGCTGTACAATTTTAAAAATCTTTACGCGTATTAACATTTACAATAACGATATTGGTACAAACCATTGAAATGTAAGGTTAATTTTTAACATTTACTCTGAAGCTTATTGCGGTAGATTTCATGCATACAACTCATGGGTTATACATGAAAGGAAGGTACCCTTTTCTATTAAACAACACGAGTGACACTTTGCAAACACAAGTGTACTAATTGATATTATATTGTCAATTATAACCAAAACAATAACAACTCAACAGACTGATTTATATACAAAGTAATAAAATTTAAGGCAATTACAATTATTGAATTAGTACTTTGCAACACTTCGCGTGCACATTGTACGATGGTATACGTAGTTGAGCTGAGTATATTGCTTTGTAATATTTTTAAATGTGAAAATAAATTCCATCATGCATTGTGTTCGCACATTGTTGCAAACTACATTTACAAACTGTTTAAGTTAATGAAAATGTATTTCTGCAAAGTAACACCTCGTGAGGATCATTAATATTGTCGTGCCTTCGCTACTTGCAATATGAAGCTTTGACGATATATAAATATTCTTGTAACTTAATTCTAAGTCCCACGAAATAATTTCTTGTGACAGCATAGAATCCACAAACATTATAAAAATATTAATATCTGTTCTAAGCAGAGGTATAAAGCTGTTATAATTCTGGACATACATTTAAATCCAAGTCCAACTAGGTGCTCTGCGAAGATATCATTTTTCTACAACGTTGATACAAATTTACTATTAGTATAATATTAAAAATATTGGTAAATAAGATTTATATTGCAAATATAATATTATGTTTTCTATTATTGTAAAGAATTAAGTGGAATTTCGATATAGATCGATTTCAATTTTTTAATACACCATAGACAATTTGTTGCATTTTTTTAGGTGATTTAAAAATAGAATAACTTAGTTCTTAATTTTTTTTTAATTAGAAATTCGTCGCATCGCAATGAAATTAAGACGTACAAAAAAAATATAAATTTTTATTGCATCACCATGAATGTATAGTTAATTTTGTCGTAACATTTGTTTGTCAACATTGAGTGGTTATTATTATTAATCAACGACAAGAATAAATGTAAAAACATTTCATTACTGTTAATATAACAAGGTAAAGGTAAGTGATTAATAAATAATTTTATTAACAATATTATATTTTCGTATATACAGTGATTACAGGTACACTGATAGAGACATCTGCTACTATCTTTTTTCATGACGTCATAAAATTTCATAACACATCTATTTGGCGTTTTCAGCTATGTACAATGTGTAAGAATAGTCACAATCACGTTTGGTGACAGGTTCCAAACAAATCTGTTTAGATTGCGACACGATGGTCAGTGGTCACCGCCGCTCATGGACGTCACAATTGACGCGTTACCGGTCAAGGAGAAAGCAGTAATGCCAAGCTGTTTTCAACTGTATCTCAAAAAAACGCTTTGAGTGCTACCAAAGTACGGGATCGCTTTTTCTGGAGAAGTTTTGTTGTGAATATTACATCTGTGCATTACCAACGGCGGCCGGGCCGCATTAAACTACCACCACTAGGGTTGCCCACTACCTCTAGCTGGTTGTGGGTGTTATATTATTTTGTTGCAATTTTTAGTGCTTCTTTTGCGTGCCTATTCTTACGCAGTTTCTTATGTAGAGATCTGATACAACTAAAGTTTTACTAAACCGCGTGCGGTTCTTTCAGTAAGCGCGTGTCAACAACATGAAATATTGTTCCAGTATCATTCATACATATTGCGCATCGTCATGGAACCGCTATAAATAAGCTTGCCCATAACAGCCTTGTTCAATTTACGTACCCGACGATAATAATTCTAATTTATGGATACTACATACATATATACACAGCCATGTAATTCGCTTTTCAAAAATTATTGCATTTATCTAATAAACGAATGCTTCTATTAATATTCAATCGAATGATTCTATGTGTGTTTGCTGTATAATACATATTTAGACTTTACATAAGCAATTATTACTTTATAAAAGCTTCCTGTTTGTCGCGATTTTCTTCGCACGTCCCGCAAGTTGACGGCAGATATTGCTATTTCACTTTAAATATTATCCATTAATAAAGAATAATTTGACGGTTATCACTTGCACGAGAGTATCATCAAAATAAAGTATCTCTCTCTTTCAATCTCTCTCAAATGTTTTATTGTTACCAATGCTAAAGGCTGTTCGTGCATAATATTTCAAATCTAAATAAACGAAATAGGAAATCGAGCAGGATAGTCTCAATACGGTCAAATTTAATTTTCATAATTTCCCTTATGTGAAATATTTATGAATTGATAAATACGTATCTTATAAGTAAGATAAGGTACATATTCTATGTAAAATCTTCCTACCATTTTTATCTAATTTATTTCAGTGAATTAAGGTTTTTTTTAACAAACATTACATAAAGCATTACAAAGTTGCCAATGTAGTATACTTTTAATACAACGTGCAAACATTGAAACCACAAGAAGCCCACATCACTATTAATAAGTATAAAAGTGGAAATTATATTATAAACGATAACAAAAGTATCTATAAAACCCTGTTAGTAACAAAAACTGCTGTAACAAATTAAACATGATTCCTGGCAACAAGGACACTTTCTAATATTCGACAATATGTCTGCCTAGTCTACGCTTCGAAAGGATGCGTAGCGCTAATATCAAACTTAACAATGTCTCCTCCCAATTACCTTTAGAATATTCAAATATTATCTAACAATTGAACACACAATTCAACACTTTAAGCCAATATTATGCGCTACAAGTATCAATCCGGCATGTCGATGCTAGTCACAGGCACTACTGGTTTCAATGACTCGTTTTTCTTCTGGTTTTTATGTAGTTTTTTACTTTCTTTTGGTTTTTTACGTGTGTCTTCATCTCTGTAAGGCTCTTGGTGCACTGGGGGCTCGGCGGGAACCCCGGTCGATCCTCTATTTACATTATTATTGTAGGCAATATTGGCATACTCTTGAAGTAATGGAAACACCGACAATAAGAACTGGCAAAAATCTTTCCTAATGCCAAACCACCCTAAAAAAGTAATTTTTAAGCATTATAATCGGCTCAGCTAATAATCTATTATTCCTTAATATAATTCCTTTGCGTCGTATAATTCATTCAACTATGCCATCGACAATAACAAGTATAATAATATTATGTACTAGTAATCCACCATTGCTCGCTGCTACCTACAAATATGCCTTACTTTCTTACATAAAATAAATTAATGCTTGATAACAATCCCACCTGATGGTAAGGGGTGATGAAGTCTAAGATGTTGAACGCACTGATTTTTCTAAAAAACTTATTCAGTCTCCTCTTGAAGAATCACGCTAGAAAGACGCATGAAATCTATTACTGTCCTGTACAGTGCACATAATGAATGAAGACGCAAGCCGCGTCTTCTGTATAGGTGGAACGTTCACTACCTTAGGAGAGATACCCGCCGTATGTCGGGATGTTCGATGGAGGAACGGCGATGGGGGAATTATTATTTTGAATAGTTCCTGCGCACATGCCCTAAAATGTCTCTTCAAAGCTAAAATCTCTCTTACGTATACAAATAGCTGCCATACCCAAAACAATTTTTATTCTGATATTTATTAAATTCCATGTTTGGTACATTTTCCTCTTTTAGGGATAGGTGTTTTGAGCTCTACGAATTAGAAACAATTTCATTTATTCCAATAGGTGTAATAGCATTTAAAATTGTAGGCCGAACTTTCGTATCCTACTACAGGGGAATAGATACCTTTCGCGGGATGCCAAGTAACCTACTTCTTTTCAATGGTTTCCACATGTTAAAGACAGACATATATTCCAAACAAATATGTTTTGGTCATATTGATGACAAGGCCACTTAACATTAAAATTTTCAAAATGTAAATAATATACAGAGCCCCAACTTTTATTATTAATAACTTAGTCACAAAATATTCACATAGTGCAAGAATAATATGCAATTTGTATACTCACATTTATTACCTCCTTTAGAACTAAATGACATTATGATCAGAGTTGCATAGCTCACAAACAGCGGACTCACCACCACCATATATGAATGTTCAAGTCCATCATCCAATTTATTTGTTAACAGAACCTGAAATCAAATTATTTTCAAGCAAACTTGATAGACTCAAAAATCATGCATAATTTTTTTCCAAATAAATCATGTTATTCAATTTGTTACCTGAAATACTAATATGGGCACAACGGTGAATGTGTAGGCTAGTGCAGAATTAAAACTCGTTCTGCGTTGTTGAATATTAACATCAGGCGTACGCAAAAGAATACCAGCAAATATTATGCTATACAATACACCTGAAAATGGGATAAATTGATGAATAAAGTTTTGCATAATAACATCTAGAATATAAGCTACTCTATTTATTTATTTATTTATGTTCCATCCATCCTCATGTCAGTCAACCAGTTTTGCTCTCAACATGCAGACTAATGTATGAAGATATTCCTCTTCCGTCAGATTCTCCTTGTTGGTTCTTTACCTAGCCTGTGACCATCGTCTTTTAGAAACGAACCATGAAATATTTTTGTTTTGATTGCAATCTTGTACAGTCAATTAGCAAGCAGCTTCTGTCCTGGTGTTAAGGATGTCCAATGGTATGACAATCACCATGAACTAACAAGTTGCTAGTTTGCATCTTTGCCTGGATAATGTCTTGAAAAATGTTTTTCAAACAAAATTAAGCCATTGAGCACTATTGTAATTGCATGTGTTTGTCTATTGTTTCAAATCAATTAGAACTATTGTTTTAATTGAAGAAGTTTTTAAATATCATTGGGCTTGAGTACCTTAATACATAAATTTCAAATAAATAAATAAAGGGTAATGTTTTATGTAATATTCTATGTCATGTAATTTACCAACCTACGAGGCTAAGACACATCAGTATCCAAAGTGGGACGAAAACCACTTCCCATGACCAATTTATGAACTTATCAAGCTTCAATGCCAAAAAAATGAACTGCAGTATATTAACAGCACAGAATAACTCCAGCTGAAACAAAAACATTGTTTGCAAATTAAAGTAATATAATCTAGTATCTGATAAAGTCCATAAGACTATTGTTTAAAAATTGTATATCTGTTTAGTTTTAATTTAAATTCTGTAGGGTTTGTTTTCATAACACGAAATAACTTTTATCACACTGCTAAAATTTTCTGTGGGATATTATTTTCATAAATTTCCAAATTAATATAACTTAATTACGATTTTGAATTTTGTAGCTTTTATTCTTTAAAGCATAACATCCATTATTGACGCCCGCGCAAGCCGCTGTATTTTTAACCGACGTCAATAAAGGAGGATATTTTATGTTCGTGTATATGTATTTTTTATGTACTTATGTACAACCATAACACCGTTGTTTAAGAATCAATTTTGATTATTCTTTTTTAAAGTGTATAAAGAATGGCTCGGAATTAATCTCTTTTAAATATAGTGATTACCTGACAATGAGTTCATAAAATTAAGAGACCTGAAGTTTCATAACGTTTTAAATTTACATTTTATCGCAACAGTTCGGCAGCACCCTAAGAGGTAGTTTTACCGTAAAAAGTAATTTTGATAGGATAACTTATTATCACAGGTATAGTCCATTACTTTTAGAGTTTTTGAGTAAGATACAATCAAACAATTAGAATAAATTTAAAAAAATATTATATTCGAGTCTTTATTATATATAACAACTAATGTTGTCTGTTATGCAGAATTTCGCGGGGAAATTAGCGTGCGGAGTGCTCCTTTTGTAAGACAGATCCCTTGAAAGATACGGGATTTTCAGAAATTAACCACCCAACGTACACCTGCTGGCACCTAGTGATTTATTCCTGATTTCCATTTACAAACAGGATTTACGGGGTCGCAGATTTTCGGATGACAACAAGAAGTAAGCTGTGTAAATCGTTATTTTGAGAACAGGTGCAACCAAAAAAAAATATTTTTTTAAGTGGTTTAAAGGACACATGAGAAATTATTTTATTTTACTTAAAGGAGATAATTTGAAAAATACAAAAAATATAAACCTTCACTATTCCTTCATTAAGTACCTTAGCTGCAAATTTATTAGCTGCACCTCATACATGTATATACCTGGAGTTTTTTTTACTGGGCAAGTTTGGAGAAATTCACAATTACAGAAGATACAGGAAAAGAAAACCTTCTTATAAAACATTAGTTCTTTTTCATTCATTTTAGAATAGCCAATTTGGGTCAAGGGTGTGTTATTTACAAAAGTGAATAATTTTTTTTTGTTGTAGTTCTAGTTCAATGATGCAGTTTTATCTAAGCATCATTTCATTTAGGACAGTACAATTTAGGACAGTAGAATTGCAATTTAAATAAACACCTGCACATAATTATGTTATTTACTAATTGTAGATGTATTGCTTGATCATATTGTACAGTGAGGTAGAACCTTTAACAGTTGCTTAAAGTTACTTATTCACCCATTATATTCTAAGTGAATTTGCAGAAGTCTCATACTGACTTCAACATAAAGGCATTGTAAGCTCAAGAGAAATGATAATCTTAAATCATGTATCCCTAATAATTAACAAGGGCTGGTCACAGATATGTTGCTACCTTATCAGATTTACAAGAAAGAGAGTGCCTACACAACAAATTCATACTAACACTCATGATTTTGTGATGATTACACACAAAGTAAATCTTGCACATTAAAGATACGCAATATGTGTGATATTGAACTAATATATATATATATATATATATATATATCGGCAATGCCAGTAGTTTTAGCAGCATTGTCGAACATAGTGTGGGCATATAATCATTTAACACTTTAAATTAATTGTTAACAAACATTTCACACCAAGCAAACGAAACAAGTAACAGTTCCCAGTGCGGAGGAACCAATCTCATCAACCGCAGATTGTAAACTGTGTCTCCATCCAGGGTCACTCCACTAGCTAGGCTCTGTTGTAGCACGATGTTAGCAAAGTATCAATGTCATTGCAGCAATGCTGCCATCACTCCAATATTATACTGTGTTTCGTTTCACGTCTATACTAATGACCATCTCGGACATATTATATATATATATTAGAGTATTAAATATGCATGTGACATATTAAGTAAGAACACAACACTCACCTCATAGCTGCGGTCATGTTTCACGCACCATATACAGATAGCTATAGACACTATACTTATAAAGATTAAGGGTATAAAGACCAGTATCCAAAAATGACGTACTGTTGTCAACTGATCGCATACAAGCAATTCAAACATAAGGAGGATTAAGTGAATGGCAAGACTGATCAACATAGCTTTGTAGTGGATATATGCTTCACCTTCTAACCTGTAAAAAGAGAAAGTATATTAATAATAAATGATATTATGTAAGATAAATCTAAAAGCAGAAAGACTGGTGCTCTTACAAGTCTGTGAGACTTTGTCACAAATCTTGCTTGGTTAGACAAAATCTCACCAGTGACTGATATATGATCAATAAATATCCTTATTCTTTTCTAGGCTAAACTTGAGATAACACAATAGAATAATAGTTTAACATTTGTTCCCCATTGCAATTATGTAACTGTAAAGGTATTTAGTAAAGATAAACAAAATCAACTATTACTGAAATAACTGACCTGAAGTGAGGGTACTGCCACCAAACGTAGGTCCCAACCGTTGCACCTAATACTACAAGGAATTTCCAGATCCATATTGGTGTAAATACTGCCCAGTAGGACCAGCTGATGCTATTGTCCAACTTTAAAGCCAGAAGAGCAGTAAAAATCAGCAAACAAGTGTGCACCACAAACTTACTGCAAAATAAAATCACTTTTTAGCAAAGACAATCAATAGCATAGTAAAAAATAAACAATCCAAGCCTTACCTAGGATTGAAATCCTGAAATAATGTCTGTAAATTCATTTCAATACACATTCACGCAAAATATAATTTTTAAACATCTCAAATCTCAATCTATTCCAGGGTCGAAATACTTAGATGGCTATAAATTGTATTACATCTCACTCTCACTCAGTTTGATTAATATGATTTTACAACAAAACTTCAAAATCAAACATTGACAACTGTCAGTTTAGTGTACAGAATCCGAAATGTAAGACGAGATAAAGATACACAGTAAATTTTTAATGAAAAAGTTACGCAGACAGACTGCATATAATCTATGTTCTCAGTTCTTACTCTAGCATCATGATCGGACCTGTGATCCTTCGTCTCAATAAAACAAATATTTTGCGTTAATATAAATTAAATTTAACGGTCAAGTCGTCAGGATTTTATTTTCACTCACAAAATATGTACCAAAAAATCTCTTCGTCACTCGCTGCCTTTCGGAATACATTTTGTAAGAATGGTTTACAAGATCTAAATTATTTTATTTGTTTTTCCTTTACATTGTCATTCCCTTTTTGTTAAAAACATAATTGTTCTCTTTTATGTTATCAGCTGACAAACGAGCGGACGAGCCACCTGACATCAGCAAGACTATATCACTGCATTGTCAGCCAGGAAATGAGAAGAAGATAAGAAAGATAGAAAGTACTGGGCTTCAAGCCTCCAGCCGGAACACAACGAGTTGTTTAGCGGCTGACTCAAGCAGGAGGATGCTAGTTAGGCGGGCTTCACAATAACACTGATAATAATAAGATGTTAGTATTGTGGCGTTTCGACAACGCACCATTATTTTATGTCAACACCATTCGGGAGCATAATACTAAGTTTAAGCGTGGCAACATTCATTGGGCGAGAGGGTAAAGGACTAACGCGCGAGAGAGGCGCTAGTCAGTCCCGATTCGGCCTTGTTTTTTACTGTCCGAAACTGTGCACGTGTAGACGTAAGAAGAAATAATTGTAACGGCGTAATGATACTGGGTTTTGGGTTACTAACCGTAATAAACTGAGTTCCGTGTCGCTCATATCTTTTATTATTTGCTGGTGTGAGGACACCATCCAAAAATACCTAAAGTATATTACGTTTATGGTTATAAAATTAAATTAAATATTTATTTTTATCCTATATCTTATTGTCCTGGTCTTATTTTTTGTTTCCCCAAATTTATCCGAATAATTTTGTTTTTCTTATACCTTGGTTTCCCGTTCTTGATTTGTCTTTGGCTGAACCAAGACTTAATTTTATAGCGTATTATTTTATACTCCAACGGCGTAATATGAGGAAAAAAAAATTCTGATATTCATAGACATAATGATAGGTTGCTGACAACTACATTAATAAAATTGTAAAGTAGTATGACGAGAACTGTCAAGTCAACGTAATATCACTATTTACAAATGTCAAAGAAAGGCAAGAACTTAATATCGAAGTTGCTCTTGGTTATACCCATAGGTTACACCTTAGTTTGAGCTTTGCTTAACTTTTACATTACATTTAAGTATTAATATAACAAGGATATTGCAGTAAAACTAAAATAAAACATGGCATCTCCGTCTCCTAAATCACCAGAACAAAGTGAAAAGAACAAACAATATGACCGGCAATTGAGACTCTGGGGTGACCATGGGCAAACAGCGCTCGAAAATGGACACATTTGCATAATAAATGCTAATGCTTTAGGGACAGAAATATTAAAATCAATAGTTCTACCAGGCGTTGGAGCTGTAACTATTGTCGATGATAAAACTGTTAGTGAGGAAGATATAGGCAGTAATTTTTTTTTAGAAACAACAAGTATGGGCTTAAATAGAGGTGCCGAAGCATTGCGGCTTTTATTGGAGTTGAATCCTGCAGTTCAAGGCTATGCTGTTCAAGAACCACCAGACCAAATTTTACAAGAAAATCCTGATTTTTTCAAAACCTTTAGTGTAGTGGTAGCAAGCTCCCTCGAAGAGAAAACTATTAAAGCATTATCCCAACATCTTTGGGATATTAAGGTTCCCTTTATTCTTTGTAGATCTGTGGGGTTTCTTGGGTCCTTAAGGATTCAAATTAATGATCATGCCATTATTGAAACACATCCAGAAAATGAACCAATTGATCTCCGATTAGATGGGCCTTTTCCAGCTCTCTTAGAATATTTGGACAGTATTGATATTGATGCTGTAGATCTAAAGGACCATGGTCATATTCCTTGGATTGTTATACTTTATAAAGCCATTAAAAAGTGGCAGACAAGTAATGTGAATAGCTGGCCCATGAGCAGGAAGGAAAAGGCAGAAGTGAAGACTATAATACAAGAATTCATTAGGAAAGATGAAAATGGTATTCCTATCAATGAAGAAAATTTTGCAGAAGCAATGAGAGCTGTAAACACAGCATTGACACCTACATTTTTGCCTGTGAAAATTCAAGAGTTGATATACAGCAGCTCAGCAACTAATTTAACTAAGGAAAGTGCACCATTCTGGATTATGTGTTCAGCTTTGAGAGGTTTTGTGGAAACTGAAGGGAAAGGAAAGCTGCCTGTGAAGGGAGTACTCCCAGATATGACAGCTTCTACAGATCACTATATAAAACTACAAAATCTGTATAAAACGCAGGCCGCTAGTGATACTGAGGTAGTATATAGGAAAGTTCAGGAAATTGTTGCTCAGCTGCATTGTGAGACTATAAGTGAGGCTGATGTGAAGTTGTTTTGTCGCCATGCACATGACTTGCATTTAGTGAAAGGCTCAAACATTAATTCTGAATACCCTCCTAGTAGTTCTGTTGCTACATACATAGCAAGGTTTTTAGAAGAGCCTGATGTTATGATGGTTCATTACATTTTATTGAGAGCAGCTGAAATATTTAGATCAGAGCACTGTCGAGCACCAGGCGAGTGGGAACCAGAAAGTGATATAGCTATACTGAAAAATTGTGTATCAAAACTACTTACTGATATATCTTGTACTCCATTTCCAAAAGATGATCATATCCATGAAATGTGTAGATATGGCGGAGTAGAGCTTCATAGTGTATCTGCATTTATGGGAGCATGTATTGCACATGAAGCTATTAAAATTATCACGAAACAATATAAACCTGTCAATAATACTTTTATATATAATGGAGCATCAACTCACAGTGCTACTTTTACATTTTGAAATTCTAGTAATGCATGTGTAAAAAATAAAGTGATTATAAAATGTTTTTCTCTATTAATTTCTGAAAGATATTAAATAAGAAATCCCTTTTAATAACATATTAACATAGAACATTTTTCTTATAAAGTTCAAAACCATCACAGTAAAATCATATAACTAATGCCTAGGTTTTCTGTAACAGAACTTTAATACAAAACTTGCTATCTAAGAGCATTCCATATAAAATAAAGTATTTTCACTAGTCAGCAGTGATTATATCGTATTATTGGCATAAATATTATTATACTATGTTTATACAAGCAAATAAACACAAGATGGAAACTATTATTTGCAGTTGTTTTACACTCTTGCACTGCATGTTATAATATAATTTTTAAAATAGCCCATTTCAGTTAAAGGGTACTAATAATAATAATGCAAACAGTATTCTTCAAAGTTGTGTATTTTAAGTTTGGATATTAACCATTTATAATCTTATATTGAAATATAAAAGGAATTGCAGAAAACATTTCATTAACAATTTTCAACACATAAATAAGAAAAATTAAACATATCACATGATCCAAAAAATTTAAACAAACTATACATTTGGCTAAAATCCACATTGCAGGCTCATAGATTACACCATTGTAACAATAGTAGGGTTCACCTTCATACAAGTATATGCCTGAGACTGTATAGTTCTCAGATGAATATAACACAACATTGAGTTTTCAACATTTCTCATTTGTTACCTATACATTTCACCTTAACCACAACTTCAATCGTAGTGCATCTACACCATTGAGATAATATCTAAATAAGCGTTTGTCTCTAACAAACCCAAGGTTTTCATATAGCTTCAGAGCTGGTTTGTTTGTGATTTCTGTCTCTAATACGACTTCTGCAGCACTATCATCAATCATGACCTGGAAAACAAGAACTGATGTATAATTTATTTCAAAGGATTTATTGAGATTGCACCCTAATTCAGAAAAAGAAAAAAATAAAATACACTTTTATTTGGTTAGCAATATACAACAGCTGCTCTATCAGAGTTATTGATAAAAATCCCTCTATTATCACTGTACACCTATTTTCACATTATTTTATAATGCATATGTAACAGGGTCAAATCTGTTCATCCCATATTTTTTGAGATTATTGTCTATCTGTCTGTAGACATAAAATAATGAAACCACTGAACAGAGTTAGGTAACTCTTGAAATATTTTGAATATTATATTATGGGTCATAATCTATGAAACGTTTTATCCCAGAAAACAAATAATTTCTTCAGGAATTTTTCTAGGTGAAACAAGGGCAGCTAACTATTAGTTAATCAATATTTTTTTACACAGAATAAGTGAATGTTTGACTACAATCCCACCTGATGGTAAGTGGTGATGAAGTCTAACATTAAATTAGTATTAATTTACTTTGCAACAATCCATAAGCACAATGCATGATGGTATATACTTTCACCCTGATGATGCTCTGTTTCTGAGTGAAACATGTGTTGGTGACAGTATGTGTGTTGGTATATACTTTTATCATAGGTGGATGTTTTCCTTTGTGGGAAGGAGGGAGGTTATATGCATGTATAGAAGTATAGTATGTATAGAAGTAGTTAATAACAATGAATTTCTGCAAAGGAATGCCTGATACTATCAACTATATCTAAGTGTAACATGTTGAACGCACTAACAAATAAAAGTCTATTCACTCTCCTCTTGAAGACTCCCAAATAAATAACAAGAACAAATGCATAGCAGCTTAAATTTTAGAAACATATTTCTATAAGACACATGAGAATATCACCTTAAACATACAATTTCATTAGGTTTTATTTAATTAATATGAAAAACTATTGTAAACTTACTTGAATGGCCTTTTGAACAAGTCTTGAACCAATTTTTCTTTTTCTATATTTTTCATCCACAGCTAACATGGCAATATAGCCTCTCTTCACAACATTGCGATGCATATCTAACTTACAAACAATGGCACCAATACACCTCCCAGCGTCCGTTGCTAGGAAGCATAGCTTAGGCCAATTATGTATGAAGTATCTATATGTATAGATAGAGTAGGGCTCTGAGAGATCCTTCTGTATTAGTCTCATAATTTCAGGCATCTGCAATTCTGACTCATATGATATAATTTTAATGTCATCTTGTGGAACCAACGGCTTTTCATCAGATCCTACATGGTCTTGGATATGTACTGCATTGTCTGAACATTGGTTTTTAACATACCGCACGCAACTACCACAACGGCTGTCGCTCTGGCAGCCCTCCTCCTGGACCGCGTCGTCACTACACTGTACACTATTTACATCTCCCGGGTCTTCGCAGGGGGCAGCCACTGATAGTGTGTTATCCGCTAACTTCTCATTTTCTACTCCATCCGTTGAATGGATACTCGTCCCATTAGTTAAGTTGCAACAGACCTTGTTAATGTTTAGAGTATTAACTAAAGACTCACTTAACTCGTCGCTCTCTATACATTTTTCATCAGTCGTTTCCGGAGGATCTTTGGCCTTTTTATTTTTGTTTTTCGTACTTGTGCTATTCTTATTGCACTTGACGTTCTGTACATGATCGTCAGAGAGTTGATCCATAACGACGTTATTCTATCTATTCTATTTACACATTCAAAAGATTATAAGCTCATTTAACACAAAAGCTTTTGCCGTTTAGACAAACATTTTCTTGTCAAAATCGTAGAAGAGTATTACCGACATCTTGGTCTAAAAGTATTACTTTGATTCGATACCAAAGATGACTTGACAGAACCTGGTTGACTTCTTAGGTTAGATTTAAATTTAGTCTAAAATTTATCAATTTAAAATGGGACATATGAAAATATCTCAAGAAAATATAAATCTATAGGGAGCCCAAGTTTATGCCCTCCACAATCACATTGCAAAAAAAGATGGTGTTGCCACTTACTTATCCTCCATTGCTGGTCTCGGCGTAAGATTAAAAGTACCCTGTGGCATAAATTTACATGGTATACTTGTAGGCAGATAATAATTACTAATAAACATGGGTGACTTCGAAATATGGGACTATTCGAATCTTCAATAATTATTAATATACAAATTCAAACAGAATTTTAGTAATAGAATAACATTGATATTTTAATGATAACTACTAATTGGTTGTTACTAATAGCGTCTTTATATGGAATTAAATATGACTCGTTATATAATTTTAATTACATCTTATAACTATGATAATATGCAAGACCGAATAGTGAAAAGTAATGTAAAGTAAACAATTATTCATATTAACACTCAAGGTGTGTTATAATTGGGTTACATCTCAGTAAGTTACATGTTTTAGGTTATTTAAGTTTAAATCAAAATTATATTATAATAGTAATCTATCATGTATACGCTTTGCAAAGTCTGATTGAAACATAATTTATATTATAATATTTTACTATCACACCTTGAGTACAAAAATAAGGAAGCCAGCGCATTCCATACAATAAAATATTATTATTCATATACATAATCAAGATAAGAATAGCCGATTTCGTGTTAATAACTGTGAGGAAACTAATCTTTGCTATTGTCAGATTATGTGTATTTTTCTTTTGTGTTTCATACAAAAGCGGAGCACTTATTTATAATTTACATATTTGAGTTTGAACATCGCCATCTAATATTGCTTTCTGTTGTCAGTTATTTCATTTTCAGGTAATGTTTTTAAGTTGTGTGACTAGATAGCGTTGCTTAGATTTTTAAATTTTGCTGCAGATTAATTTAGTAGCAAAAATAAGCATTAACATCAGTCGAAATTCTGTTGTGATTTTTGTTACAAAAATAGTAAAAATATAAATTTGTTAACAAATCTTCAAGAAGACTACCAAAGTGTTCTAAATCGAACATTTTTGTAGAAATAAAAGAAGAAACTGGACATCATGAGTAAAATGTTAGAAACATGTCTCAAAGAATTACTCTGAGCTATATCAATTTAAAATAAATTTTACAGAAATATCCCTAATAATAATTATAGACAAAGAAAATTACTAGCAGTGTATTAGAGATTTTTGCGAACATTCGTACATTCTTTACAGTGTATTGTTACGTGTCAGGATAACACGGATTCGAAGAACACTAAAGTTATTTCGCAGAGACTTCGCAGAGACAACATTACGAAATCCAGTCGCCCGTATTGATCGCAGGTATTTGGTTTCGTAGAAATTTCATATTTTATATTCGACATATAAATGATCAGCAGGCGGCCCAGTCCATTATTTATATCAATTTCCGGGCCTTCCAGATTTTTCTACGCCATTCAAATCAATACGCGTTGCTGCGCTTGGAAAACAATAGACCATGACGCAAGTAATATAGAAATTTTCACTCTTTTGAAAAAGACAAAAGGGTGAGAGTCGCATAACAAGCTCGAGGTTGTTCTTATCAGTACCTGGCTTTTATGGCCGCTATTTTTTTTGCCGAACCTTAGTAACTACATAAAAGGTTTCACAAAAATCGCTAAAATCTCGCTCACAGGAGCTTTATTCCTCAGGGAATAAAGTCTCTTAAGTAAATTGATATTTACTCCACTAGCATTATGTTTCCAAGAAATCCCGTATATAACGGACATGTGAAGTTAACAATATACTTACTAGCTGTTTTCGGATCACAGTCATTTCGTATCATTCCGAATGCTTGTAGTCTTAGAGGATTTTTTCCAGATTGTCATAAAATTTTGCAAAAGTTGTAAATATTGTTCAACTTAAAATTTGACACCTGCATATCTTAACTAGTTAACCTTTGTTAATTCCGTTACGAAATCCAAATAGTACAATAAAGTAAAGATTCTGTTCCGTTTCTTTATTTTGTGGTAGTATCAAGCAACAAACGAAAAAAAAGTCCCAAAACTCACTATGACAACGCATCCACGCTTTAAGCGCTCAAAACGAGGAACTATTTGTTGTTCTAGTTAAACTTTTGGGCCTTCATACTTACAGCCTTTAGATTTTCCAAATATAAAAAAAAATTGCCTTGAAGACATACTGTTCTCAACAATGAAATTATAGCGTTTGTAGCGTTGGAGCAAGTTGCCGAAGAGGCATTCGACTGTACTAGAAGAATTGCTTCAATAATTCGTTTAGAAGCATGAAATATTGTATTTGTATATATGCAGGTGTAAAATTCTTCGAAAGAATTTGGCTAACAGACAGGCAGTTTTAGACGTTTGTCGCGTGTCGCTAAAGCTCACTATTAGAAGCCTGAATACTGATATTTCGTATCTATAGTTAATAATTAAAAGATAGCGTACGAATTTTGTTGTTTATATATTTGCAGTACGCAATACCTATTTGAAAAATTATTTTACTATTTGTAAGATACATTATTCCGGATGGACATAGGCGATAACACTATGTATGTCTGTGCATAAATTAACATAATCGTCAAACCCGAAAGAAACAACATTGACGCATGTTGTTTACAAATTGTATTAATCAACTAGCTGTGCCCGCGACTTCGTCCGCGTGGAATTTAACAAAAAAGTTATTTAGTAGAAATAACAGTAGCCTAAGTTACTCCTTATTACCTCAGCTACCTGCCAGTGAAAGTCCCGTCGACATCGGTCCAGCCGTTTCAAAGATTAGCCAGAACAAACAGACAGATAGACAGACAGACAGAAAAATTGTAAAAAATGTTATTTTGGTATATGTACCGTATATACATTCATATGCATGTAGTTAAAAGCGGTTATTTTAATATTACAAACAGACACTCAAGTTAATTTATTAGTAAAGATTATTTTAAGTATCTTTTAGCAAAGTAAATAATTACCTCTTTTGTTCCAGATAACATACAGGCTGATTGTAAAAAAGCTTTTCGATTATATTTTATTTTTTCATTAAAATTAAAAGCGAATGCATTTGTTCGAATTTAAATGTGTTTTATAAATAAATAGTAATTATTATAAAAATAATAATTATTATAAAATGTGGTGTTTAGTCTTATTTTTATAATTTTAATAATAATTTAAAGATTTTTTACCAAAATTAAATTGTGAGATATTCTTTACGTCATGGAGCGACGTCATTTAATCGCAGATGAAATGTTAAGAGCTGTAGGGATGTTACAATCGGGAAGTAATCAATATTAGATATATGGGCATCTTGGTGTCAACAGAAGCGTTATTTGCCGTGTTTGACAACGTTATGCTGACACAGAAGATCCCGCTGAGCAGCACTCAGACTGCGGAAGGAGTATAACTAGTCGGAAAGACCAATAGATACAACTGACTGTAAGACGGCAGCTGATGTTAATCGTCCAAAAGATAGGTTTAATGCTACAAAACTCAAGTGATGTTTTATTATGTAACGGATACTCACGATACGTTTTATTTTTTGCCATTATTTCGGTCCAGTTGCATGGATCTTGGTCATGACGTAACTTTATGAAATGTATAAATTCCGCGATGACATTGGACCCAGGAGCAATGGAAACATGAACGCTGAAAGTTACGTTAAGGATGTTCTTAGGCCCTATTACCGTCCATTTGTACAAACAAGGACACCGATTTCACGTTAATGCGTGACAATGCACGTTCGCATACAGCCTTGGAAGCCAGTGAGTACTTGGCAGTGGAAAATAACCGAGTGTTACCCTGGTTTACGCAATCGAATGACTTCAACCCCATCGAGCACGCATGTGACATGCTCTAGCGATGTGTTTTAGAGGACTTGAACAGCTAGATTTGCTAAAATTACATTGGGAGTGATTGCCGCTTTTTAACACTTTCCAAATTTCAATTCTATGGATAATCAGTACCGACAAGTTTTGAATAACATGGGAGATCACACTTTGTATTAAATTATCCTATTTTGTTACAATAAATTAATTTTGTTAAGCAATTTAATTTTGGTTTAAAAAGTTAAGTTTTTTAATACCTTAGCTTGTATTACATTTGATAGAGTACACACATTATTGTTAATGTATGTTATTAAAACAAGAATTGAAAAAAAAAAGTTTTTGTTTTTTCAAAGTTTAAATTATAATAAAATACAAATGCTATAATGTGAAGAACCATTCTAAAATTCATATTAGTACATGTTACTTGGACTTTATTGATGTATTTATTTTAGTTCCGAATCTTTATACATATTTACATACTAATAACCAACACAGCAGTACGCGATCGGAGAGCACCAAAAAAAATGTAAGGAAATCCAAAACAAATGAGTTTTTATTTTATTTACTTTATTCTTCTGAGTATACATATGATACATATGACAGATAATAATTGAGCAAGATTAATCTCTATTTAATCTTACCAGAGAAATCGTAACCTTTGGTTATGGTAATATTAAACTATATTGCATTACTATACTTAGTAATATATTTTATGTGTGCACTAGATACCTGAAACTTGAAATATTATGTGATTTTCTAAATATATCACGGGAGTGCATAACATGAAGAAATAAGTTGTACACAATGAATAAATGTCCTCCTTGTTTAAGAACATACTTAAAAATAAATATATTGAATATTATAAAAGTGTACACCAACCACACGGTGTACCATAATGTATGTTAATAGTTAGCTTTTTCGTTTATTTACCTTCGTACCTAGATACAAAAATAGTAATAACGTTAATTACCATAATCACATTACTTGCACAATAAATCCAGTATTATTTTTAATATTAATGAGTGCTTATACCACCATCACAGCAATTTTGTTTTCAGAAGAAACAAAAAGCGACGTTAGTAACGCCACATACGTCCATATTCAACAAGAAGATCTGATAGAGGGAAGAAGTATTGATGGAGGGACTTTTTGGTGAATCCAAAAACTAAAGAAAATTTATATTAACTATTTAATTTTGTGCTAATTCACTGTTCTCACTAATAGGGCTTAAAATATTAATTACATATATGTTGCACAAAATATAACATAAGTATAATGTATCTACTTATAATTTATAATAATTTAGACATTATCTAAATCTCGTGGTAGTCGTACACCTAAGCGTATATCGTATTTTCATGTTGCTGACGTCATGGAGAAAAACAACATGGCCGCTTAAATCGCGGCGCGTGCCGCGTCGCAGCAGGTATGCTGTCTGTATTTCTATACGCAAAGTACTCGAGTCGAGTTTCGCTCACTCGACTCGACTCGAGTAGTCGAAACGAGACGAAAGTTCAGTACCCGGTTGACAGCCGATGAGGCGGCGGCGTGATATGTGTTTATTACTATACGAAACGCGCACGCCGCCTCTGCGCGATTTTCTATTAATTCTTTAAATGTAAATATATTTTTTAACTATATCGTTGTGCTGGACTTTTAAATCCTTGTATTATTATGTGATGGACGTATCCGCTGGAGGTAGTTGTTAACCTTTTTGTGTAAATGGAACATCGAACCCGATGCAATATGTACCTATGATACATTTTTAATTCACCTAGGCACAGTTATCAATATCGCGCATTATATATAACCAAATACTAGATGAATTTAGTGAGTGACGGTAGTGAAATACAGACTTTTGTTGTGTATGAAGAGGTCGTTGTATGCTAGTGCGTTTAGTTGAAAATGGATAGTGTTACGAATGACTAGTATTCATTGAGAGTATTATATTGTAAATTTATGAATCGGTGAAGTGTTAAATATTTCATGTCGAGTCTGAAGATTTCAAGAGCAGCAATGGCGGATCGCGATCGTCCTGCGAAAACCCCCATCAGGGTGGGTTTCTATGATATCGAGAGGACCATCGGCAAGGGGAATTTTGCTGTAGTAAAATTAGCACGACATCGAATAACGAAGACTGAGGTACGTAAGATTTTTTTTATAGAATTACTACTAGGATACATCGTTTATTGCAATTGTGACAAAGCCTAAACATGTTTTGTTAGTTAATTACTAAACTATAAGCTTAAAACATACCAATCTATAATTCGACTACGTTTATAATCTGGCTTATACATAAACCTGCACTAAGTAAAATAATTAACGATTTAAAACTATACAAATTCGGTTTATATAGAGTACTACATTTCTTTAAATATGGTTAAGATTTTGTCAGTGTTTAAATAAAATTGAATTATTACTAGACTATCTCATTTCTTCCAAAACGACTTGCCAACAAAATTAGGACCATAAAACTGCTCAATTGTCCCTAATATGCAAACAACTTCTGATCTTTGAGGTACTCTATCAAATTTTACATCTAATCTCGGTAAATTAATGACTAATAACCTATTTATAATTAGAATCTTCATAATCATTTATTCTAAATGATAGAGCAGCAGATTATCTTATTATTTATATTCACCATTTGATTATTTTAAATAATTATATTGATTGTATAATTTTATAAATAGTGTCTTTGTAACGTAAATGTATCTTTTAGTTGATTTACAACAAAGTTAGACGATGGAAACGTCTGTGGTTCTACGATTTGTCGGACATAGAAACGCCGCCTAATAATATAAGCAGAGAAGCGTGCAAACGTACCATAAGACAATATAATAAAATATTATTTTCGTAAAAAGAGTGCAGCGGGGGCGGGAGTAAATGTAGAGTCTAGTTTAAATCTACCCTAGAGTAGCCATAAAAGTTCGAATTTTCGAAGTTAAAAACTGCTATTAGTAGGATTGTAGTTTTTATGCCAGATAGGGCTCTATTGATTATTTAATACTAGTAATACTACATACGAGTTTGATCATTTCCTATAGATACGCAAAATTTAATTTTCTCTTTATTAGGCAGATAAGGCAAATTTGAAATTCTGTAGTCTACAGATTTGTCTATCCAGTTTAATTATAATTATGTCAAATAGAAAATGTCTCGACAGTAACTTACTTTCTGTCTTCTTTCTTGGCCGACAACGCAGCGATGATATCTTTGGTGTTATTAATGTGTAAAGGATATAGGTATAGGATGCAAAAATACAATACGATCCGAAGACTTTGTTGGTTTATAAGAGGCATGAAAATAAATTTATATACTGCTATAATATAATTAAGAGGTTAGTTCTAAAGAACAATCAGGTACGTAGTACTCCAGAAATCGAAATATTGTGTAATTAACGTACAAAAAAGTTTATGATCATTCTATAAGAATTTTAACTGAAAAGACGTAAATTTAGATTTAAACTACATAATTTATTTGAAAACATCAACTTTATCGATCATAAAATTAAAGATTACAGGTACTTGTGTTCGTTTGTACATACATACATTTGATGGCCGATGCACATAAAATGAACGTTTATTTTCATTAATTGCCTTAGCCGTAAGTGAGTATGCGAGTAATTATGTGAGGCCTACACTTTCCTAGTCTGGTTTAATAAGATGATCTAGGCAACCACTATGAAATACGTTCTGGATATCCAGTTTGGAGTGTAAAGGAATGCTTATCCATATTTGAGCCTAAGTCAACTTCCCCCAGTCATGGTGCGCCCTAATTGACAACGGACGAGTGTATGGCGATCGGACCTCCGTTGGAGGTCGCTGGGTTTTGTACCGCCCATTTTGATCTCGATGGAACTTGTGCCTTTGAGGTAGGGTTTAGTTGCTGCCTTGTTAGCTCGCGCTTTTCTTCTAGAATCAACCGTAAAATGTTTCTAAGTATGCGGTTGCAGTATCGGAGAATTGGTAATAAACGGATCCCCTACATCCATCTTAGTTGGCAACGCGTCGGTGATGGTATTAGTGTCATGTCCACTCCATGACCACATGGCACTCCATGGCCGGCGGTTACCACTTACATTCAGGTAACCCGTCAGCTCGTTTTGCGGCTATTTACATAATAAACACAAGGGCTGCTTGTCGCTTGATAATATTTACAACACCGCAACCAACAATCGCCGGAAACGGCGTAAGCACTGAAATCTTGCACATCCATGTGGAAAAGGAAACTGGGACGGCAATATTCCGTGGCCAAAAAAAGTTGAAAATCACGCTATAAAAGCGTACTTATAAAATGCATTACGCAGCTACGGAACTGCTTTCTAGGCTGGCACATATATTAGAACCTATATGGAAAATAGTCGGACACAGCTATAAATATATTCATAGACAATCAGGTTTTCAAATAAAAATCGTATGCTATTAACTCAAAATTAATGCTAGAAGGTATCCATGAACTCAGTAAATTAGGGTGCAATAATAAGTCATCTTAATTGGATTGTTGAGACCTTCGACAAGGATTCGAAGAAAGATTCTAGATGGTAGATGTTTTACAAACCGAATGATTAACCTTGGTGTAAAGTATAAAATTTAGATTTAGGTCAAAATAAAGGCGAATAAAGATCCTTTTAATGAAGTTCTGTTCAAATTTCTTGAGACACTCCACATTATTGAAGGTAATTAAATGCGAATCGTCATTTGGCCTATCATTGTGTGTAGTGGGAGTTCCAGGAAAGTTGTTACAATTATATATTTTACAAAGAATCACTTTGTTTTAGGCTCTTCATTATTAGTCAAGCCTAAATTGAGTGTTAGAAGGAGGAGTTAAGTATGTATAAGTGTTATATATTCGTGATAAAAAGGTTACGACTATCAAATGTAATTGTAATTGAAAATGGAGGTGTTTCCTAATTAAAATTATGCACGTCATTATTTTGCTTTTACTGTTTACACTGATAGAGAAGAACCTGCCATTTTTTATTTTTCGTCACATCTAATTGATGATCGCTTTGTTATCGGAATCGATTCCATGACAGAGTCATTAATCTAGTTATCATAACACAAATGTCTATGCGTCTGTGTATGTCTATGCTATGGATGCGGGAGCATCCATCCTCGTGTTTATAGGCCTCGAGAAAGCTCGCACGTTGTTCCCGTGCGCTCCTCTAACGCAGGCAGGATGTAGGAACTCCAGCTCCATCTCATAATGAAGGTTCCTAATGCCTTAACCGTGGAGTCTTAACATGTTATCGTTTCATTTTAGTTTTTAAACCACAAACTTGAACAGGTAACATAGATAAGCGAATACGTTTGGTGTAACGTCACGTGCATCGTTAGTGACATTCCGCTCAATGGGGCCATAACGATAACAGTGTTGTAAATGAGACCGTCAGTTATTACAATATTATTAGCTCATTGACCGTACAAATATTGACACGTAATCAGGATAACATTCGGCAATTAATTGGAAATGTATACCTTAATAACGTGTGAACATGACGGTTTGCGTCAATCGTAAGGATTAAGCGGAGCGACCGAGCGAGCGGGTTGGTGACAGTTGGTGGCATTTAATGATAGCTTTTGTGTTTCGGAAGCCGTCTTTGGTTTGGCCATTACCCCTTACATTGTTTGGTTAAACCCATCTTAATAGTAAAGATTCATACTGTGCAAATCATATTACATCAATACGATTTTACCTTAGAGTATAATCAAATAGGTAAGTCAATTTGAATTCTGGTATGCAACACATTTACGATAAAAGGGTGTCGTAAGCGGCGACAGAAGCCAGCCTGCTTGGTGGTAGGGCTTCGCGTAAGGATTATATTATCAGTATTATTATTATTAAGTCATTAATATTATTAGTGGTATTATTATCTTTCCGTGAAATCTGCCTGGTTAGCTACCACCCTCCTGCTGGGGGCTTGAGAGCCAGTACATTCTTTCTTACCTTCTTCTCATTTCCTTGCCGACAACGCATCAGTGATATCTTTGGACTTGTTGATGTCCATGAGAGACGGTGACCATTCACCATCAAGTGGCTCGTCTGCTCGTTTGTTGGATTTTAACATTAAAAAAGAAAAAAACTATGAATTGTGGGAATGTATGAAGAATAAGATAGCATGTAATTAAAAATATATATATAGTAATATATAAAAGTAAAACCAATTAAACATAACAGGACAGATATTATCATTATTAATGACCTATGAAAGAAAGGAATTATAGAATATCGCTAATCAACCAAATATATTTAATCTGATAACGATTAGTGTTACTTGTAATGACGTAAAAATTGACCTTATCTAGCTCACGCATAACACATGATTTTCAAAAAATATATATTTTTTATGAAATGTTTATCCTCCCTTATTAATATTGTTAGGTATCTTTATTTTATTAATAAATAGATACACACTCAAACCTTCGAACGACCCAAAACGAACATCGAACTTAGGATTCTTCAATCGATAAGCAGGCACGCTAACAATTAATATAGTATTTTCGACTTTATATCTATATTGATAATGACATGGTTAAAAATATTTTCTAATATTAAAATTTTTAACATAGAATAGAAACAGGTCGGGTTTCACTAGTAAATCGTAAACAACATATTTTTATGTTATTTATATTGGAGCTCAATTAAATCTCGCTAAATAGATTTTGTTACTAGCTGATACCGGCGACTTCATCTGAGTTGCTTATTTTATTAACAATGTATTTTATGTATATATATATATATATAATTATTATAGCTAATTAAAAATATTTTTTTCGGGGTCTACAAATGTTAACAACCATTATGGTCTACAGAGAGAGTCAATGAAGAAGCGTAAGGAGAATGGGGTAGGTTGTAGTGGAAAGTAGCATATTATACAAATTTAATGAGTTGTTACAGTGTTTAATAAGATATAATAATAATAATAGAACATATAGAGGTTTCAAATAAAGAATTAAAAACTATTTATGAATATGAGTGAGCGATCTGATCAAATGTTGAAGTGAATGTGTAGCATTTTCATTTAAATTACGTCGTATATTTACTGGCAGTGTGAGCTTGCTGCTGATAGCTGAGATTTTATAACGTACTTATGTTTCTACGATTGTAAAGTTTTATAATAGCGGGCTGGTGCTAAAGGTAAAGAGCCCAGGCGTTTAGTAGTGCGCGTGTACTGCACAAGTGGGTCATTGGCCGAATACTGACGTCTTTGTAAATGAGTAACTGGCAACGTTTTAATGGACTAGACTTTACTTTCATATACTATTTATATTTACTGCTATTGTTCTACACTATGTTGTGAGTAATTACGTTTCAGATTATTTAAAATCAGTGCAATTTAGTTAATTGGCTAAGTAATAATAATAGCCTTTATTCAGACAGTAATAAACATAGTTATTAAGAAATACATTTTTTTTAAACTTAATTTAATATGCATCGAATCCCTGTCTATATGTAATTTGTTGACAAAGGCCTCCTCCAACTGTCGCCATTTGTCTCTGTCGTTAGCTACTCTTGTCCATGTACTACTACCTGCTACGGCTTTAATATCGTCAACCCACCGCCTGAAAGGTCCACTTCGTTTTCGCTTCATGCCATTTGTGAACCAATTCATGGCCACATTTGACCACTTTTCACTCCCACTGATTGTGTTGTGGCCTGCTAAGTAAAGGAAAACAGAATCGATCGTTAAATACAAGTTAAAAATTGACAACGATTAATTAGCAATAAATTGTGATATTTTATTATCATTCATAAAGACGCTCGGATACAGATGTATTTAAGGAATGTGTTTTCACGTTTGTTTAGAAAGCCGGCGCGGCGATGACGCATAACAGAAAGTCACAAGAGGACGGTCCGTTGAATGAATGCACACCGAAATAACAGAATGGACGTCCTCGGCCTTCACATGTGTGCAACTCGACACACCGTGTAGATGGTGTGGCCGCATTAGAGGATTTTGTATACCACTAATAATTATAGTTAACAAAATTATGTATTGTTATTTTTGTAGCAATACGAGCTAAATCTTGTTTGAAACAAATGTGAAAAGCGAGGTCTGTTATATGACGGTTACATGATAAAACCATACCTGATGTTCAAGTAAGTATGAATTTATTATAACATAAATTCACAATTACGACATTACTGTATTTTAAGTTGGTTTTTAATACGTGTGCAAACATTTAAGTAAAACAAACGTTTGAAAGTGGGTGAAAATTGTACTATTTACACATATTTATGAACAGACCAATTAAAAACTGGGAAATAAAAAAAAAATTAAATCTTTTGCTATAGCGAAACTTGATAATCTTATTTTCAACATAAGCTATCATGAATCACCACTATTTTAATATGTTATTTATATTATGATCATATGTAATTACTCCTAATTCCTAATAAATTGGAAACTTCCTTTTTGTAACAATGAAACATTGTAACTGACACGATGAACAAATGCTGTTTTTTCACTTTTTTCCATAGTCAAGTGGGAAAATAAAATTTTACCATAAGTGCTTAATGAGAGCATCTGCGAAATATTCGAGGAACATAACCATCAATCAACGGTCCAGCAGAGTTGGTTGGTTGAGATCGGTCGGCTGTGAGCGCTGCCGTGTCCAGAAATACCGCGCCATCGACCTTGCCTCTGAATGCACGCATCTTGTTTTTATTATTTTACATTTTTCCAACCATTTGCGTCAAGGTGACGGCCGGTTGTTATTCCATGGCGTAGCCCATAGGTAACGTTTGACGGAGAAATCACGGCTCCAACAACAATCAATTTTTAAAGCGTCCGTTTCATTGTTGGGTAAGTAATATGTATGTTTTCTTTAAAATATATGTATGATTGTGTAAAATATTAAGGCAGTAACATATATAATTGACTTATGAAATGCCTTTCCTGTCGGTTAGATGTGTTCAGAGTGATGAGTAATCTATAATATGTAATATAAATATAAAAAATATAAACAGTCTACCGATAGTAATAAATATTATAAAGAGCTGCTAAATAGGGATATAATATTTTAAGAATGAAAGTTATTTATTTTATTAGGGATTAGTTATTTAGTAAAATGTTATGAATATAAAAGTCATATTTTATTAGAACTAAGAGATTCTGCTCTGTATATGTGTGTATTACAAGTTATTTACTGGGTCCACCTATAAACGTTTACACCTCGAAAAACTGCATGCAGTGTCGAATCAAATGCGTGTACATTAATTGTACATGATTATGATGCGTGACAAGTACACAGGTCTGGCGAATATTTTGCCAGGAAATTGTTTCGTATGGAACGCGCTCCGTTTACACTGGGGCGCTTGAAAAATGTTCGTTTGACGCAAATGCGTTATCTATTTTGGAGTTTTGCGTCAGTAGCCCGCTCTTATCTATGTTCTGCAGTCTGGCGGTCACCGTCAGATGTGTCTTCTCCGTTTTAGTTGCGAAACTTTTACTATGAACGCCTTGCGATACAAATTTCGGTATGCCTTGAAACCTACGTTGTCTATCGGTGACGTCTGTTCGGCCGCGTGACGTCAATCCCTCGACTAATTCTATCTACGGCGTTCTGCTAGGTGATCGAAATCGTTTTGAAATGAAAAGATTACTTTATAAAATACGAACAGACAATTAAGTGTTAAGTATCTTTTATTGCATAATAGGCAACAATCAATCTGGTAATATTATTGCTGCTCACATGCTACACCCATACTTAGTCAAATAGTCACATTGCAACATCTCGAAAGACAGATTCGGCCTCAAGAAAACTGTTATTATATCTCATATGTGCCTTATGATTACATTAAAGAAGCTGTTAGAAGTAATTGTATACCATACCTGTTAATTCTACCGTAAACAAGGTTCTACCACATTTATTGTTGGTATTGAGGAGTTTAAGACTAGAAGCACATGCCACTAAGGCGTGTCATCTCTGTTATCCCAGCGCAGCAATGTAACTGGTACTGATTTCAGATAAATTCAAATGTAATACTATCCGATATACTTGCCGATACGATGCTAATCTAATAGATAAACTGCATGTGTTTGCGCCTTTCGCGTAAATAAAAAGGAGTTTGAATGTAAGTATTATATAAGTGAAATGTCGTTTTAGGTAATTAATAATCCACTAAAGTTACCTCTACATTAGGCTACGCTAAAATGCAATAAATTTCGTGAAAACTAAACCCTTTAAACCGTAATGTGAAAGTTATATAATAAAAATTATAGTATGTTTTTAATTTAACGGATTCAAACAGCACTCGCATCAATGGAAGTAGGTACGCCGAATTGAAACGCACACCGTTTCCACTATTGTTCTAACATTTCCTAACTAGTCTGGAAGTTTTGCTTACTCAGATGGAAAACAACAACGTGTAGGTATACTACTAAGACAGGCAGAGTCAGCCGTTTTAGACGTTCTCAGGGATAGAGCGTTAACAAGCTATTCAAAAGGTCTCGTTCAAAACGTAGGTATACGTGCTTCTTTTGACACGCGAATTGGACCTTTTCGTTTTACAGTAAACGGCTTCAAGCTTCAAGTTTTCATTCAAGTTTTGTTATATTTACTAAAATTAGTGAAATTTCACCATAAATGTGTGAGTTCATTATCTACTTTGTCTTTTAGTATTAATTCTTTTATAATAAAATGTAAAAGTACTAATTCTTCTAAATTAAAATTGTAATAATTGACGACGCGACGCAATATTATTATCACAAGCTAAATAAAGCGATATACCCTTACATACTCTGAGTACACGATAAGACAGTAGCCAACTGTAGGTAACTGACTTGTTTTTATTCTCAGCGTTGTGACGTCAAAAGTTTATCCTGTTTGATTACAAATTTTTATATAACGAGAGGAATCTCTGTCAATAATACGCAGACATGGTAGGTAATTAAAGTATACTTTTATGTCACGAAATATAATTTTACATCAAAATATTGACATCCCATGGAACTCCTGCTAAGAAAGAAAGAATTATGAGATTCAGTATTTGCTTAAAATATATATTACCAAAATATATTAACTATTTATATATTTATTTATTAATTACATTTATATATTACAAATAAGAGTAATCATGATGCATGAAGGTATAACTTATTTGTTGAGAAATTTCTTCCAGCTGGCCTACAAATTGACAATTAATACCGAGTTGTAGATTCAGAGAGCACACACGTATTAAAATTCATAAAGAACTATATCAATATGTATATAATAGTTAAATAAAGACACACGCATAATATAAATAATATACACATATTTTTAATAGTTATGCAAAAAGTAGCCACCGTTGTTTATCATGTAGTGATAATTATATTGTTTAGGATAAATAATGTTCTCTGAATCTTTTCTTGAAAATTTGAATAATAAGTAAATCCGACAGGAGGCTTTGTACTCAAGATATTTACAAATTATATACCAAGTAATCGCAATGAGTCATATTAATCTATTACAGAATAACTTCCGTCAGGGCAGCTAATACTTTTAAAGCTACTTAAAAAAATAGACAAGGCAATGCAATGTGTACACACATCAAAAAAAGTTTGCGATTACTAGGAAAAACAGATATATTTTTTATAATTGTAACTATCAAGAAAAAGTATTTATAGAATGTTTTTTAACTAAAACTAGAGTTTATGAAATTAGAAAAAAAACCCTTTAATAATTTTTTGATAATAAAAATTTGCTTACTCAAATCTAATGCGAATGTGAGGAAAATTTGATTGAAAGAAAAAGAGGCTTATACAAAAAATATACTATATTTATTTGAAATGGTTTTTATTTAGTATAATATCACTCCTCCTCTGGCTCGAAGACATGCGGAAATCCTTCTGGGCATGCTGAGGATCAAGTTATCCAGCATTTCTTGCGGCAACCTGTCCCATTCTTGAACAACGGCTTCCCTGATTTCTGGCACGGTCTGAGGAAGTGGCTGACGGTTCCAAACAGCTCGCTTAACAGCGTCCCATGCATGCTCGATTGGATTTAAGTCAGGCGAGCCGGCAGGCCAGTCTAATCTTGTGATGTTGTATTCAAGGAGAGCAGCATTAACTCGTTGAGCTCGATGTGCGGGGGTATTACCGTCGACCAATACAAATTGGTGCCCATGGTTTATTCTAAATGGTCTAACAATTCCATCAATAGCGACTGTTTTGTACATAACTGCAGTCATGTTGCCTTGATACGGAATCAAAGGTGTTCTAGCTCCAATCATTATTCCGGCCCAAAAAAACACCGATTTTCCACCTTGCTGAACAGTTCCAGTGGCAGTTCTTTGCCTCTCCGAGTCTCCAGGTCTTCTTCAGACGCGAAAACGTCGGTTATCCGGATGAGTACTGATTCGTGATTCGTCAACAAGGAGGCAATTATGCCAAATGTTTTCATTTTCATCTTCTTCAATTTGGCGGAGTCTAGCCCATTGCAATCTGTGTCGCTGTCGTTGCCGTGAGTTCAGAGCTGCTCGCCAAGACCTCCTCGCACATAAACCAACCGGGTGTAAGCAATTCCGAATCGTCAGAGTGCTAACTTCACGTCCAGTTGCAGCCTGCAACTCTGCCTTTATTTTGGTAGCGTTGATTGTTGGGTCACGGGCAGTCAACAATTTGATATAGCGCTTCTGGGCAGCAGTCAGCACAGTTGGACGACCACTGCGAGGTCGGTCAGCTAAATTACCCATGTCGTGGTACCTCTGCAACGTGGTCACGACACAGGATTGGGATACGGAGACTCTGCGTGCTATTTCTCTCGTAGAATTTCCTTCTTCTGTCAAAGTTATAATTCTTACTCGTAAACCTTCCGATAATCCTTTTGGCATTTTTTTTTCAAGCTAGATATCCTCCGAAAATATCGAAAAAACCGCTTGAATCGACTTGTAATGATGCTCTAACACGACTGAACCTTGTTTTATATTGAAAAACAATTGAAATTTTAGAATCTTTCATGTTCAAATTATGTATTTTTAAATAGAGAACAAAAAAGAAAAATAAATCATGTTGTATTTTATACTAAGAAAAGATTTCGAACCGATCGCAAACTTTTTTTCATGTGTGTATATTTGAATATGCAGTGTATAACGCTTCAACATTGTTTCATATTACGTAAGCAGATAAGTAGGTGTCTAGCACCTTTTAGCTTACTTAACCACACTGTGCTTAGAACTGCTTATGTTAGTTTAAGAGTTTTAAATACTGCCTCAGTAAAATATGAATAATTTATAGGAGTCAGTCAGTTTCTAAGTTTTTATTAGGTCTGCCAATCCACATTTGGCAAACGTGTGGTCTTTTAACCTTTTTGAGTAAGAGGAGACCTGAGCTCTTCTATAGTGACACAGTCCAGTACTGTCTACTGTGGTGCAGAGAAAAGTGAAGTTTTTGGTGATGCAAAAAATATCTCTCTGGTATTAACTGCTATGTAAATTGCTGCTGATTAAAACTTCACATAGAAGGTTGTATGTATCTCTATGTTTTAACGAGGCTTCAAGCAGTTTGCGGAGACACATTTTAATATTTTTTTTATTTCAAACTTACGTCACAGGAGTGAAACAATCCTCAGAGTGCAAAAGACAGTTCCACCTGACTTAGACTTCAAATTTCCGCCAATAAGATTCAGGAAAAGTGGGTAATGACAGAGACAACACGCGACTGATATTACAAAATTTCCGTTTTTAATCGACAATACTTAAATATAATATGATATATGTAATGCAACTACATTTTATATTTTTAATATATACGTTGTCTTTGGCATGCATGCCTTTCTCCTCCTTTCAAATTGAGAACATATCGTGACAAGATACTTTTAAGAGACTGCCGCGAGGGGCTGTTTCTTTTATTTTCCATCTTCATGTGTTTAGAAGAACTCTACTGCTTAGTTATGTGACAAATATGAAAATGACGCAAGAGCAATCATGGAACGATTTGTATCGCACTTTTTAATAAATTTAGTATCAAATGTTTATAAATAACTTCCTGAACGAGTATTTATAATCTAACTCTAGGATTTTTTATTTCCATACTTTAGTCCATACTGTAGAGGTCCAGGTAGAAAAAGATCTCATGGATTGGAAATATAAGGGGCTGGCTGCGGGTTAAAAGCACAGATAAGCTAGTTGATATGACTTCTGATAAAGAGACGTATCGACAAATGCTCGCCGACCTCCTTGATGAAGATGGCACGTGAAAAAGAGGAAGATACTTTAGTCCACTTAGTCAGCGTGGTGGAATATGGCCTCACATCGTCTCCTGTGAGCAGAGAACTGAGCCTAGGGGCAGTTGTGTGATGTGATAATAATTTACTAGTTTCTACTACGTCAAGTATTTGTAGTATACTTTTTTTTTTATATAAAATAAGTCAATGCTTCACAACAATCCCACCTGATGGTAAGTGGTGATGAAGTCTAAGATGGTGAACGCACTAACTTATAAATAGCCTATTCACTCTCCTCTTGAAGACTTCCACATCGTATGTAACCGGGAACACCGACGCGGGCAGGTTATCCCAGTCCTTTGCAGTGCGCATAACAAACGAGGACGCAAACCGCGTCGTCCGTGCAGGTGGTAGGTTCACTACTAAAGGGTGGATATCTGCCATACCTCGAGCTGTTCGATGGAGGAATGGTGAAGGGGGAATTAGTTCAAACAATTCCTGCGCACACTATAAAATGTACCCTATAGGAGCCCGAGGGGCTGGCAACCCTGCGCCTATGCTCAGGGCTTTGCAGATTGTTTTCAACCAGATCAGGGTCACTAATGAGCTTTGCACACCTCTCCATCGAGTCCAACGCAGATAGATGACTTTTGCAGCACCAGCCCAAATGTGACAACAGTACACCACACATGGTCCAACTTGAGTTAGTATACGTTTTCCTATAATGAAAAATACTTCATACAATTACTTACAAAGATGTTATATATGAAAATCAGCACTACAATATAATTAACGCGACATGACAGAAATGGCTTAGTGTATCGTAAAAATTTTATAGCAAAAGCCGACTAGTTTATAGGATAGAACTATTAAATCAAAACTACGTAGTACGTACGAGTACGTAGTTACATCGTGTCGTAATCTCAGTATTGGGAGAAAGGGGGTTCTCTATCCTTGTCCTTCCTTTGCCTTCTCGCTTGTGTCTTTATATTGATCGTCGTCTGGACTTGTTGATCGTCGTGAATTCGGCCGGGTTCCTGCCTCTTAGGGAAACTAAAGCTTCGAAACCTCGCTGAGACGTAGCTGAAATTTCAGCTCACGATAAAAACTCATGTGTCAAAAGAAAACTTAGGTTTAGTTTCCTCTACGAAATTGGTGATGTCATTTACAATCAAGGCACTAAGTAGTAAACATTTACATTTAAGCATACTGAATGTTTTAATATGTGTTCTTTTTATGTTCGTTGCTCCGTCTGAAATAATATAAATTCTAAACCACAAGGCTAATTGAAGTTATATTGAGAAAATACTATGATAGTCAAGTTAATTACAAATTTTAGAGTAATAAGCGAAATTTTATTGTTTAAGTATACAACAACATTTCCGGGATGGCCCCGGAAACTATAAATACACTAGATGGCTAGTGTATCATTCTCACGATAATACCATCATAATCATTGTCCTACACCTGGGCGTGTGTCACCCCTTAATGTGAGGAGTAAAGGCCGTAATCCATATTTGGCAGATGTCACACACTCGAGAATTTAATGGAAAATTCTCAAGTAAGGGTTTCTTCACAATGTTTTCCTTCATCAAAGAAAATGACAATTAGTTTAATAATAATACCTTTTTTAAATTAGAAGTGCGGGTAAGGTTCTTCCTAGCTACTTAACCTTAATATTACATTACATTAGTATTTAATATTTAATATGAAGAATCAAAGTTCTAATTGAGAAGCTTTATGAGAAACGTTAGAATTCGCGTAGATAGGAATCTGATTTCATCACTGAAGAAGGAATGTAACAAAAGAAATTAGACACCACGAAATCTGGAACAGTATAATAATAATAGTACTGACTTATACATACTATATAAAGGTTAAATTTTCTTTAGATCTTCGACAGTTTACCTACAGGTGCGTCAATTGAGTGTATTTGTTTATTATCGGTGTATTATATTTTATCACAATTAACAGATAAGCATTGACGCAAATGTCTGTCACTGAATTGTTTGCTAAAGCCGTGTCCTTAATCTTTAAGATATTACCTAATGCCTGACAATCTTATCGATATTCACATAGCAATTTGTGTAAAATAAATAGTTTAAAATTATAAGATTATTTAGGTGTGTACTCATAAGACACAAATAATCGTCCATAAGTTCAGTACGTATTATCATAGACAGATTGTATACAATACCCGTAAAGTCATTGTTCGATAATATCATACGTCATACAAGTCCTACTACACAAAAAATCGTCCATAGATTCAATATGTATTATCGCAGACACACTGTAGTCAAGTATACTTAAGTCGTTGTTTCATAACATCATACGTCTATAGGCCTTATCTGTTGTTTTATAAAATAAGAAGTATAAAATCGAGTAAGTTTACAACTATCATTATTTAATAAATGCTTACATAATGTCGTTTGCATTGAATACTTACATATACAGTATAGTAAGAAATATTTATTAGCACTATGTAACGTATATCGTATTGACAACTTAAGACTCTGTGTGTTAATCTAATTATCAAACTTTTAGACAGATGCAACAATAATAATAAAAATTTATTATTGTCTTTTGATATATGATGTCACTTACACGTTATAAAACTAAGAGTCTGTCTGAACGCGATATTTCCTAAAGCTGCTGGTCCGCGGATGCAATTTTTACGTACAAATGAAATATTTCACGAGGAAAGTTTAGGTATGGGAGATTGGATGATATAAAAAAATTATAAAACGCCTGATAAAAAAGAGTAACAGTTGCTTCGGGTGTAGTTAGTATTTGTAAACCTAAAGATCATGTTGCCAGAAGCGAAACGCGAGCGGGTACCGCGAATACAGCTGTGTGATTGATTTGTGACATTATAGAATTAAAAACGAAAACATCAGTTTTCAACCGCTTGGATGGAATCGGTGACAATAGCTTTTATATCTATCCGTAACTGATCGAGTTCGACTGTTGTGCTGCTCGAGTCTCCTTGCACAGTGTACCCGTAGGGTCGCAAGTCCAGATATGCAAACTAAAACAAATATGATAAAATTATGTATGCAGATTTTCTCAGCATGTTTTTCTCTACAGTATCAAGTTATATGTATTTCTAATACACACTTAACTGAAAAATTAGAAGGTCGTAGAGCTAAAGATTGACTTGTATTTTGCTAGCGTGAATCGCGTTGTATCCTCAGCAGACAATACAGGACAAAGGAAAGATCTAACCCTAAATAGGTTTTAGAAATTCGGAATATCGTTTAAATAGAAGTTATTTTTCATTATTAGAAAATGTCTAGAGAAAATAATAATACATTATATGTACTGGGTATTGAAGGTTTTTGTACTTTATGTCGACGTTGAGGTCTTCGTGTGTTGAAAAGTATAATGTTCATATATTATAAATTTAAAATGACTGTAATATATATATTTTAACTTAGTGTTTATCACATGATTAATCGCATGATTGGTCAATCGGATGGATTAATCGGATTCAGAGCCAGTACTTTCTTTCGTACCTTCTTCTCATTTCTTGGCCGATACCGCATCGGTGATACCTCTGGTCTTGTTCATGTCCATTTACGACGTGGCCCACTTACCATCAGATGGCTCATCTGCTCGTTTATCGGCTATTAATTAAAAAAAAACTTGTCATAGGGTAGAATCTAAAAAATAATTTGTTATATAGAGAAACACCAATAAGAGATAATAAATAATTGTGCATATAAATCGAACTTACGTATTGCAGACAACAATCAAGACAGAAAAGCTAACCACTCAAGTATTGGTGTGGGGGAGCCACTAACGCCTAATTTTTCAGTGCCACCCGTACTGCCGTGTAGTTTATACAAGTACGAGTAGTCAATATAAGAGGGTAGTTTCGTTATTTCACAATGAGGTAGTGTCGTCATTAGCTTGAACTAATGTTAAATATGCTAACATAGAGTTAAATAAACAATAAGATTCACTCATAGAATCACTAAATTATCAATGACGTACTGATCATAATATTTAAGAAAAAAATTAGGAAAAAAATCGTTCAAAAAATAAACAATATTGAAAAATAAAAGATAATATAACATTTTGTGGAAAATTCACATCATACTTTTAAATCTTTTCGAACTCTAGCGGTAGTTTAAAGACGGCTTTTGCTTTCTCGGTGCGATGGCGTGGGTTTCCATTTTTATTGGTCAAAAACGTTTCAAAGCCAACAGTTTGAATGTAGAGCTTTCAGATAAACGCCACTTGATGTTGCAGCTGCCTATTGTGGTTTTGAAAGCACTATTATGAAATATATTTTTGATGTGGTGTAATGAATTGCTAACATATGCTTATAATGCTTTATGCATATTAATTGCATGATTGTTTCAAAAAACTCTCCAAAAATGACTTGACACTTCGGTATTACCACTATTTTTGTCTATTAAGATATTAAATTTAAAACAGGTTAATTTACCAAGTAATTAGGGAGAACAAAATGAAAATAAGTACTATTTGATCCTAATTGATATATATTATAGCCCGAATGTGTAAATTTGTTAAGAACTTTATTAATTTATTTTTATGTTTTGATTATAAATACTCGCTTTATACTAACGCTATTCAAACACATGGGAAAACACAACTTTATTTATTTACTTGAATTTTTCGCTGTTAATGCATCTCAAAAGGATTTCATGGGTGCGTTTCAAAATGCTAATGTTTTTAAATTTTTCCTAGCATTACATATGTTTTTTTAGTTATTATGTGGTATAAAATTGTATTTCTTATTTGTTAACTGTTGATACAAATAGTTTATATTATAATCATAATATCTAAATAAATTCTTGACACTGAAGAGATTTTTTGTTGGTTATTTTATAGTTTAAAATATTGCTGAAGATGATGTCATTGTAGTCTGACAATGCTTTTGCGCTAACAGTATTTGCAAGTTTTGTGGTTCATTGCATTGATGGTGCTGAATCGTTGAATATTTTGTGGTTTTGGTAACATTTAAAATTATGATTTTCGACTTATTCAGCCAGGTGATACAAAGAGATGAAATGAGTTTCGCAATCATTGTTTTCTTCACGTTTTTAAAAATAACTCTTATGTATTTCGCTGCTCTACCCTGTAATGTATTTATTGTTTTTATTTATTTTTATTTTTTGTTTGTATAACTGTTGTAAAAGTATAAAAAAGTTGCCAGCGCAGTTTTAGGTACATTCTATATATCTCATTAAATTGTAAAAATTCGCATAGTTGTTCGCATTTAATACGTTCTAAGTCTAAAATACCAAATTAACCAGTACAGTGACAAAAGCGTGTAGATACATTGTATAAAATATTTCCGTGTCGAGCAACAAAAATGTGTAATCCAAAGCTATTCTAGACCCACCCCTGTAACTACAACTGCGCCATCACGTCAACGCTCAGTCGGTTCGATAACATCGGGTTGTTGACCCAATGACAGGTGTTTGTATTAAAAACACGAATTACTGTTTTACCACTTACGAGCATCGCTACACCACACGCTTCCAGTATCATAAACCTTGCGTATAACTCGTATTGTTGCAAATTAAAAGTCTTTGAAGTATGTACCTTTTGTCAGCGCATATTTAGAAAAATTATTATCTTCCGTGTCATTGTTCTTTGAGCAACGATGTAAAACATTTTCAGGTCACCATGTTTCATGTCAACGAAATACCTACTGATGATTCCCTTTGTACCTTGTTAATTAAAAGTATTTAAAATCAGCGTGGAATAAGAGTAACAATTTTGAAACAAAGCATACATGCATAACACAGTTTTTTATTACTTGCTTTTTATCTTAGTCACTAAATGTGTATTTCGGGTAGGTATTTTTCTATTTCTAGTATGAAATAACCGTAAGGAAACAACTTGAAAACCACCCGGTGCTTGAGGTCAGGTTGTAAATAAAAATAAGTGGTTAACCGTAGCAGGCAATCCTGTTGTTATTAGTTATTTTCGAGTTCATTCAAGAGCGTAAAAGGCACTAAAACTAAAAATTTTCGTGTACAATATTAACAAAAATATCATTTCGCCAAAATTGAGAATTCAAAATGTTATTAAAATAAAGTAAAAATCGTAGATTTAAAGTAAAACTGATGATTTCACTGTGAACTCAAATAACAAATACCTTATCCTGCTATACTGAAAATTTGATATATGCAAACTAGCTGTACCCTGCGCGCGTTACTATTCATTGGAATGACAGTGGCGCCATCTGTCGAAAATTGGTCGTACCAACTCAGAAACCTTCGCGGGCTCATGCACAACAACTTTGCTAAAGATCATCACATGATCAAATGCATAGTTCACGATTCTATAAAGGACATACAGGCAAATATTCATTTATATATACATATATTGTATATAGATTTTGTTTACCATATTTATCTGTGCTGTTCGTATCCACCTCGTGTACACTTTGCCTTTAATACTGTAAAATATAAAAATGAGAGGCCGGTTACGTTTTTAAATTTTTATTTTAACAGACTGCATTAGCAAAGGCCGTAAATAAATGAAAATGTTCGGAGAAAATCGTTGATCTCACCACGGATGGTGTTAGATCTGTTTATTCTTCCTGGGGTTATTTTGTAAATTCTTTCTACTTTTAAAACCAGCGCACTATTCCTTATTTGGTTTCTTCTTACCTTCCTTAACTTAAGTTTTATAGTTTTGTACCCCGTTTTGTCAGAATTTACGCAATACATCAATGTCTTCTAAATGTATTCACATTTTTCTATTTATTCATGTTGAAAATATATACATATTGCATGTTGTTGAATGTTGCAAATTTAAAATAAAAGTGATAATCAAGATGAAATCTTTGCAAACAATATTATATTAAGAATATAACGTTTTCCTCGAAAATTGGATATCGTATTAATATTCAAGACGGAAATGTGGAACTCGCCAAGCTTTTCAAATTTCACGTCGGAAAAGTGTTTCGAATTATAGGTTCTCTGAAGATTTTACTTAAAACCTTATTTCACGTTTAAATTTTGAAAGAGAATTGTTTTTCAATGGGTCAACGTATAAACGCATGCAGTGATATTGTTTTTGTACTACGTTCATCATATTAATTTTTAAACTGCAACACTTTATTTTGTTGTATAATATAGCTTTAGATTCTGGCAACACTAGAGATGCAATTAGCGACGCGCTCTTTACTAGCGTTTTGAATTTAATAGCATAATAATAGCATGTTGAAAATATTATTTTTTAACTTCCTTTCCAAAGGTATGTATGTTATTGATTCATGTGATGTATGTACTATATGACTCATTGTTATACACGAACATCTGTCGACTTCCAGATGTTCCACTCGTCACAAACACATAACGAGTAAATGAAATATCTGAAATATTAAGGGAGTATGTAAGTATATGGCATACTACTTTAAAATTGTTTTAAATGGGTCACTCATAATGACTGGGTGTCATAATTTATTTATTTGAATTGTTATTATGCTACAGGAAATGTATGGACATATTAATAAGTATTTGTTACCAACAGTTTGCCAATTTGTTACAAAATTAATTGGCGCATCCCGGATTACAACGAACTTGAATGCCGGCAGGTGTTTATAATTAATACATTTGATACTTGGAAGTAAACACTATTGTAATAAATTTTAAAAATTAATGCTATTAAAAGAGAAGCTCCAAAAGGACCTCTCATTTGTAGTTTATTATTGCCAAATATATGTAGAAAACCATCTTCGACTTTTGCTAGACCATGTCGGTATACCCGGTATATTAATTTCGATACCATACCTACTAAGGTCTCTACGATGACGTAACGAGATGTGCGTAATGATGTTATCAGAATGAGGTCAATGTCAGGATTGCTGACCGGCCGTTGGATTCATATTTCTACAAATACACGCGAGTTCCCTTTATCTGCGCTGCTGTAATGGCGCCTTTTGTTTACAAAAAACTTTTATTCAACAGTTCATTTAAGAGCAATATTTTTGTTATAATGTTTAAGAGGGTGCGATACAATATTATCGTTTATCAGGCACGTATTACGATAAGATAGGCATATTTAGATTAGGATTTGCAGAAAGTACTTACTAGCCAATGTAGCCTCCTGGCGATTGTAACTGGAACTTGGACAAATTCAGGGTGTAAGGAGATCCACTCATCCTTCTGTCCTCAATCTTCCCCGCTCATGATGCAATCTACTGTGCAACTGACAAGAGCAAAATGACGTAACTTTGGTGTCAGGTTCTTATTATTGAAAGTCCTTCTGCTATGTACCACCGTTTTTACCCATTTACGATGGTACTCTTAAATGTCAGTACGGTTCATTACGTAATGAAGTAATTGGTAAAATGGGTGGTACAGGCAGATGCCTGGCTAACCTCATTCTCGAATGAACTGTGAAATGTTTTTAATGTTACGGTTGTGGTCTGGGAGAGCCTGTTAACAAGCTTCCGGCTTCCTGTTCTTGACCCGTGAATAGGTCGGAAATAGCCTCTGATGTTGACGTCCATGGGCGTCGGTGACACAGTACATCACGTGACTCGAGTTTTCGTTTGTCAGATACACTAAAAAAACCTGGGACCGAATGAACAAATATGTTTGACAGACATATTTTATCGCTTCTAACCCAGTTACTGTTACCGGAGTAACCTTTAACTCGCGTTTGTAGCACAAAACAAGTTTATATTTTGGGCTTTACTGTGTATCATCATGTGAGTATATCGATTCACGGATAATATATTTAGTATATACAATATTAGTATATAATCATGGCACTTGTTATGTAATGAGAGGAATAGTTAGGGTATATTATTATTTCATTTATATGGAGTCAAAAGCCTTTATATTTATAAGCCACACGATAGTGTATGCTGAATGCAAAAAAATACTCTAAGAGTATCTTTGCAATAAGTTATTATAATGTTTATTTTTATAAATAAATTAACGTAATGCTTTTCACCGGTTTCATGTTCTGCAACTCATATTTATAATAGGTATAATATTATTTCTATACGACCTGCAGTATACATTAGAGCAAGATAATTTTAACACGTAAAGAATACTTAATACAGTAGACTAAACAATTAAACATTCTGTTCGTACTTAATTAATAAGTTTTTTTTCTTACAATATAGGTAACCTTCAACCATTGCGTGATTTCTTGTCACGTTTACAACCCAAAATAACTACCATAAAATCTGCCTATCTACGTTTATATATATCTGTATTTTTTGCTTTTTTTTTCTCGTTATAAACGTAATAAACGTTCAAGTCCTGAACCAGGATTCCCTGTGTTCCGGGTATAATTGACTTGCAAAAGTACATATGGCATCATGTCACGCTATGATCGGAGAACAAACATTACCTGTCGCATTAATGTTTACCTCGGCCGGGATCGAACCCTGTAGCTTGGCACGCAGGGTCACTATTACTGGATGAAACAAAATAAAGTAGATAAAATATGTATTTTATTGCACTGTTTATATGTATAAAACAGTAATGTAGGTCAATACGGAAAACTAGTGTAAACACCGAACTTTGAACCTTTTCGTGAGTGTGCTACAGCTTAGGTTTATATTATTATATATGTGCTACAACTTAGATTAATAGCATTATATATACCTTACACTTAGGTTTTTTTATTCAATTAGAAAATCAAAATTATTTATTTTCCTCTTTATTTGGTAGGTGGGTGGAATCTGACTTTGGCGTAGCAAATAAATTCGTTATGACAAGACAATTTTTTAAGCTTTAAGAAGCACATAACTCGTATTTTCATATTTACTGTCAATTAACCCACTCAAGTTAACTGACGGTTACAATGTTATCATTTTTTGATAAAACATAAATAGCGTTGTGACATACGGATTAGTGGTTCATTCATAACACAATGTGTTTATGTATCAAGAAATTACTAAATGATGTTCATTAATCAATATTTAAAAAAAATTGAGTAGCAGCGATCATCACTTTGAGTCTTAAATATTATCTATTAACAACTAAATATAACATTGTATGTTGTTAGTAATTAAATATAGCTTTGTGCAAGTGACTTAAATCACTACTGAACGTCACTATTACAATAAATATGGCAACATTATTTTACAGAATGATATTAGCATCTGCAGTTTACTCCAGTTGATTAATAATTAAGTCGTAGTGGAAAAGATCACGAAAATACTGTCTTTTCTTTTCATGTTGTCTGATTTTATAGTACGGAATACATGAAAACATCTGAATGGATAATACATGAAAGTCTGAATCGGAAATGATCAAAATTTTAAGTTTTTTTTTGCACTTGAAGTGGTGACAGAACTTTTCAATTTTGTTGCCGAATTAATTACAGCTTGAAATAATCAATCCTAGTGGTTTTAATTATAGTCCCCTGTAAGAATTAATTATTATTATTCTGGTAGATATATATATACAAGATACATATTGCAAAATGTCATTCATTTCAATTATTAAAAACTGCGCTTTACAAAATACGTCAAATTGTGTCTGAAAATTTAATTTATTCAAAGATTTACTACCCGAATATAAATTATGAACGATTATGAAAAAAAAGGAATTTGGAAACTATTTCTTCAGTGCAGTCTTCTTAATTTTTTTTATTGGAAACATCAATAAAACTAGGGAACATCTAGCAGTTAGCTATTAGCTGTTACAATTGCCTTGTCCGGGACAATCACAATCGCATAAAAACGTTGATGCTGTCTATCGGTTTGTACGCAGAGTCATCAACAACAATAAATCGTAGTCTGTAACAATACAATGACGCCCTGTTAATGTTCATATCCGTTCAACGCCTTTCTTTCCTATGGAACCTTTTTATTGAGTCGGTGCGGCAGGGAAGTCGTCCAATCACGTCAATTGGCTCAATCGGCGACAAGTGACGCGCGTATGACGTCAGTGTCTCTTTGTCTGTATGGAAACAGCAAATCACCAAATAACAGTACTGTTCCGCTAACATTGAAATCGCGCAAATAATGTACTGATATAACGTTATCTGCGGCGATGTTATAAGTTTAACTTTTGTATTTCATCGCAAAGAATTATCTACGGAACACATAAATGTGTTTGTATTTTTGATACGTTAAAATAAGTACCTATAATATACAAGCAACGTACAGATGAGTTAATGAATAATGATCAAACAAAAAACAAAATCAAATGCCTTAGAAAGGAAAAAGAGATATATATATTATTCTCATAAGTATCTTCATTTATTTATGAATTGATAGTGAGACGATTAATGTACAGGATACTTTCCAAGAATTAATAAATGAATGATCTGAAAAAATTATGCTGATTTACTTACGAATATATCCAACACCTATTTTTACATATCTGTATCATACTATTATTTTAAAAGCTGATGATTTGTACATGTGAACGCGATAATCTCAATCTACCTGTTTGTTTTGTATATTCAGCGCTGACGATATATACACACTTTACATTAGTGACGAGGCCAATGAATCTGTCAATTTTTGACATGAATTTTAAGCGAAGACTTTTTTGTTGCCAATTCTAATTTTTATTTCTATTCTATTTCTTTTAAAAGTAATCCCTGAATGGGAGAAAATTTGATCTCAAAGATATTTTGTGTTGCATTGAAACTTAGTAATGAAACGTCAAAACGATTCATGAAAAAACAATATTAGAACATGTAAGCTTACTGCAAATAGGGTTGAAAGGACGAAAGTAATTACGTATCGGAAAAATCTGAATCACTGGGTCAATCGATTTAGGCATTACAGGAGTACTTTTTGAGATAAATATTGAATTGCTACGAATTGTGTGCTATGAGTACAGTGAGCCCATCTCTTATTATCGCATACACTACTCGTGAGTAAACGTGCCCTACGCGGTCGTAACTATTTCTTTGACATAACCACTCTTGTATCAGAATGATGGGCTTCTATACAATACGCTAATATTAGTATTAATATCATAACGTGTCGTTCACTCTCCTGTTACTAAAATTATTTTAAAAGAAAATGAATGGTTTACAAAAATAAATAATGTATATTATATTATAATCAATATATAAGTAGACCAAAAATAAAGACAAAACGATTCAGTACCATTTACTCCTCTATTTGTTAACAATTTTTCTTATTTGTTTAATAACCATTCACAAGCTTTATTTAGTATTATCAATAAAGACAATTTAAAACGGGACGTTATTAAATGATGATGGTTGAATTTTGACCATTAGCTGGACATTAGTATACATAAAAGCAAAGAAAATGTGGGAATGTCTGTAGATTTATCTATATATATAAAAATGAATGTTTGTCTGTATGTCCTTTATAGAATCGTAAACTATGCATTTGATCATGTGATGATCTTTAGCAAGGTTGTTGTGCACGAGCCCATAAAAGTTTCTGAGTTGGTACGACCAATTTTCGACCGATGGCGCCACTGTAATTCCAATGAATTTCATATATTGCCGTGACATTTCATGCTGATTTGAATTGAAATTGTGTAATGTCTTTCCTTCAATTTATTTTCGTTGGTGGCGTAACAACGCACGCAGGGTACAGCTAGTACCTCTATAAATAGTAAAGAAGACTCCAAATATGATGAAAATGTTTCACAGCGATAGTATCGAAAAGCGTAAGAAAAATGAATAAATGACAGCGATGTTATTTGCAAATGCTATGGTAACAAAATTAGGAATGCTTATTTACAAATGTAGGATCGCTACAAAAATATGTTACTTGGTACTGTGAATATTTTTATAAATATATGAATGTTAAATTTGTGAATCATAAGTTTCAAACATTCATTTGTAATATTTTATTTTCGTTGTTGCAGGTAGCAATTAAGATAATAGATAAATCACAATTAGATGCCAGCAATCTTCAGAAAGTCTACAGGGAAGTGGACATAATGAAGAGGTTGGACCATCCACATATAATTAAGCTCTATCAAGTAAGTTGTATCCTGCATTAGTTAATGTAAATATCTTTTGCCATCCAATACTTCTGTCATGTGACTACCAGAGGTATTATTAAGCGTTACAAACCGTCACAAATGTCACAAGCATTAATTAGTCTTGTAAAGTTTGTCCCAGGTGGGCATCGAATCTGGTACCCTACAGGCTATATATCTTTTTACCTTGTTACACTATCTCTAGCAAGTCCAGTTTAAACTCAGTGTAGGATGTTTAACACTTACTGCAAACTTTACTGCTTACGTAAATGATTACAATGAGGAGAAATCTTCAGTTAATTAGTATGAGTTTGTAAATTGAGTACGTATAAGTACTCAAAGAATTGTACTCGAAACATGGCTCGTGAAATTGAAACATTCATAGGTAAATTAAGATTTATTTTGCTCGTACTTGGTACCGCTATTAAATCAACGTCATTATCATGATCAGAATCGATGACCGCCTTACTATGGACTTGAGTTTTCTCTCAAAATTAGAGAATACAATTTGAAAAACTAAGTGATTGCAAGGTTTAAATTCAAGTCCTTCCAACTGAAGACTGACCCACCGACTAGTAGTCTGTAATTGCTATGCCGATGTCATATTCATAATATTGGGATACATTGCATTTAATGCTTTTGTACAAAACCCATTGACGTCAATCATTTTGTATTTTTAGCTGTATAATCATTCTTTTAATCTCCTAAGTAGCGTGACGCTTGAAAATAATTGCGGTGTATTATACATGTAAGAAGAATCGTTTCTTTTCTGTTGATTTACGTCATACAATGTCAGTAGGTATGAGGTACGCAGATGATGGATTATTTAAATTCAGTAGTTGCATAAGATATGTAAGTATTTTCGTTATAGATAATTGATTTTTTTATGCACGTGTTGTCACTAATGAAGACGTGTTTGCTGTCTTTATGTAAGATAATAAGTTAGTAAAAGGAGATTAATACTTAGTGTACCAAAATATGTGTGTGTTCTACTAGGTTGTATCTTGGTATAAGTTCGATTCAAAAAATCGTATTCTACACTAACTTAATTATTAAAAGTTAACCATTATAGTTTAAAAATGTGGGATAATTATTGTTTTCTATATACGTGAAAGATGTTTTTTGATTCATACACCTTTACCTAGACACGTACAGGGGGCCTGTCTTCATGTTATGACTTGTATAATACCAAGTTGTTGAACCGACAAAAAGGGGCCAACTTTGCGTTTACAGTTAGTGAACACGAGTCTGTTAAGAAACAAGATATTAAACGTCACGTGAAATCAGCATGTCACGATAGCCGAGTTATGATTTAGTATTATTGTTGTAATAAAGGATAGTTGTGCTTCTAATATTTATCAAGCGATAGTAATTTTTTAGTTCAGATAATTATAGACATAGGAATAGAAACTATTAATAAATGTCCATTTATTAAACTCCGGTTTAAGTCTGCAAATTCCTATGTATTTGTTCTTCGCATAATATGAAATTTATGTAGATTAACTGCACTGGACTTATAAAATCTGATACAAATAACGAAAAAGTATAGAATATTATAACAGCCTCACAAACGGTTTCATACGGGCAGGCCAATCGGGGAGGAGGGCGCAGGCCCTAAAGTAGGTAGTTATAGAATAGGTATCGTATGTACGTAAAACGTTTTGGGGAAGATCGTTTATCGTCATCGTAATACTCGTACATATTAGCCGCGCTATAATTACTTATTGTGTTTCAATATAATTTTGTGTCTTATAATTTCCATTATAATTGTGATAATCTTCGCGAATTGACAACGCGATGTTGTCTTTTCTTGCGTAATCAAAGACTAATGACAACAGTTAGTTCTTACAGTGTGTGATACTCACTGGTATAGACTGATTCTATGTCAGTGTACCACATCATGGGTGCGTCGATTTCTCCTTCAAATTATAGACACAAGCGGAAGGCGTTGTACGATGTTGCAACACCCGTTTGTTTCCAGTTTCCTTTTCCATTTCCGTTAATTATGTAAAAGCAAACTGTGCAACTGCCTAATTAGGATAATTGGATATTTGTTCAAATCATACGTATATCGATGATTAAAAGAAATCTGCACTGAGCAACACGAAGGGAATTTTACAGGAGAGACAATTTAAGTTGCATTAATAAAAAAAACATTCAAAAGGATTTTATCACAATCACGTTGTAGGTAAGCGATTGGTAACACTCGCTAATGAGATTCGAAACCTGCATTAAATGACGCACAGAAAAATCTAGCGATACAAAATGATCATGATTGTTTTTCAATCGGGGATTTTTTCTTTTCAATGTAGGTAAGTACTTGTTTAATCAAATTCTATTGCGGTTACGGTGAACGCAAAAAGTATTTTATAGCAACATACGTCGCAAACTTCACCGACTTCGAAAACTTCCTCTTGTAGATAAGTAATAATAAATATTGTTGAAAAGTAAACAAAGTAGCCGTTCGTGGTTAGAACAGAAATTTTTCGTTGTTCGATTTTATTTGTACTGCCTTCATTATACTAATACATGCACCATGTACGTGCTTCTAGCGTTAAAATATTTGTCATATGTCATAACTAAAGAAATATATGACCTGTTGTTTTGTTATTTAAAGTAGGCGCTGAATGTTGTATTGATGTTGTGCTGTGATTTTGCCGTTTGTAGTAATTTAGAATGATAATTGAAGAATTAATTTGAAACGTGATAATTTGAAGGTCGAGAAGGGTTAGGAACTTCCTAATAACATTTTGTTTGTTTAGTGTATAATAATTTGCTTTACTGTGATGTTTATTGTTTGTAATGTATTTGAATTTTAATAAAGTAGATGTTTGTTTATTAATAAGTTTTGTGATAAAATAATGGCTAAAAATGATAGATTATTCTCGTATAAAAAGATCAAATTTGGGATTCAACCTAGTTGGTAGAGATATTCTCTGTCTAGTGAAGACTTCTAGGTTTGATTCCCGGCCGGGTGGGTTAATATATTGGGCGGTTAATATTTTTGTTTTCGATAAGACAGCGGCACAGAGAATCTTAGTGCGGAGGTACCAGTGTAATTGTTTACTTTATTGTATCTTAATTTACCTATTTAATGCGAACCTATTTAAAGCGAAGTGTCTACCGAACGATGGGTACAAATTGGTTAAATGAAGGTCTTTAAAATATTTCTTTGTTTCAATAATAATAGATCGGTATAAAAATCAGGTTAAAAATATCAAGTTTTCCGAAGTACCGTACCACAAGCACAAACAGGTTAAGTGATATTCAATTGAATGTGTCAATGGAAACATTACGTTTATTTCACAACAATGGGAACCGAATAGTATGGTTTCATAATGCACTCAGTGCCGCATGAATGGATTGAATAACTACTATTAAAATCTTGAATGGGCGAACTGAAGGTCTCTCGTGCATAAAAATTTCTGTTACCGCGTTGCAAACCACTGAGCTCGCTCTTGATTCGGATGTCTTGATCCTAAAAAATCGCATTGTTACTGACACAGGCCCTCCACGGTGCGGCAACTCAATTGGCCAGCATTAGGAAATTTAAAAAAAATAATAATTTACTATGGATTTTCATTCGCTAGACTGTACTACTACTAGCACATAGCATACTTATTATTCTGAAACATTACCTTCCCTAAAGGGATAAATTAGACAATAGTGATAGCAACGTGATTTACTCGCTGAAATATTTAAATCTAAAAATCCTAAGCACATCATACAGATTTAAAACGATAAGAAAGATTTATGTATTATCTAGTTAAATAGATCTCATTAGATATTATTTCTTAATGATAATAAAATTATAGACAATATAACTATGTCATACGGTTATGGAATGAATTCGGCTGTGTAAACGCATAAACTCATTAGCATGACTCAAATCTTTGCTTTCTCAATAGCTGCCCATGTCTGAGTGAGTGTGATTCATTAGATATTTATGGCTGATTTTAATATAACGCGACGCGACTGCAAAGTTCACGGGCGGGCCTAAGATTCCCGTTCGCAATACTTTGTATGTGTAGTTTGTACTTAAATGCTACACTAATATGAAGTGTTGGGGTCAATGACATTTAGAAAAATATATGATCTCAGTTTTATAATCATATAGGATCTCAATATTAAGAATTTATATATTTTTGTATACCTGATTTATATATCTCATTGTCGTTGATATCCGCTTCGCCCAAGGGTTAATTGGTAGAAAATGCTCTTAGCATTAAGTTCGCCTTTTATACAAAAATGTTTCTTGTGTACTCGTAAAATAAATAATAAGTAAATAGAACAATATGAATCTCTAATCAACTTCAAACACTATTGTAATTTTCTTTGATGTAATTTTTAGATTGATGTCCAAGATCACAGTTACAACTTAGCATTGCGTGGTCCCCATAGCCGTTTACTTCTTTTTATCTAAACTAGTAATTAAAACTATGTAATCATTCCTAATCTACAGTTCACGTAAATAATTCTATTTTTTTAGATTTTATGAAGCTTGGTGTTTATTGTAGAGACAATAACAGTGAGCTCTTAATTCCCTTTGTATTCCTAATTACTTTTCTAACTGAATCAGACCTGGAGAAACTAGTGAAACTTTTAGTAGTTTCCAAGAATCAAATTGTTCTAAGAACAAATTTAAGAGACAACAATTTTTTGCCGTATTGGGGCGGTTTAGAATACTTCCCCAAATCCCATGCTGGCAGAACAGGGTGTCGTAAGAGGCGACAGAAGCCAGCCTGCTTGGCGGTAAGGTTTCGCATAAGGATTATAACATCAATATTATTATTAAATCATTAATATTATTACTGGTATTATTATCTTTCTGTGAAGCCTGCCTGGCTAGCTACCACCCTCCTGCTTGAGTCAGCCGCCAAACGACTCGTCGTGTTCCGGCTGGGAGCTTGAGAGCCAGTACCTTCTTTCTAACTTTCTTCTCGTTAATTGGCCGACAACGCATCAGTGATACCTTTGGTCTTGCTGATGTCGGCTATTAACATAAAAAGATACTTATCAGTCTTATGTAAGTTAATAGATGATCTATGATCGTCTATACAAAATCCACATTACACATAGTTTTAAATCAACCTCTCCATCCGTGCTCATGGTGGACCCTATTAATAAAACAGACAAAGGAAATTACTTCACAGATAAACACTTTGTTTGGGGTGGTCATATTATTAATTAATCAACGTTTATTATTAATTATACGATGATTAATTTTTATTACAATGTACAGACAATCTTGTACGCACGTGAGGTCGGCAGCTGGCGTCACCAATAAGTTTTAATGTGGCTGTGAAGTTCACAAGAATGACAAGAAAGATCACAAGAACTTGCACCAAGAATTGACTTTAAGTCCTAACCTCTTCCTCTTAATAATGAATGCTCTAACATGAGACATACAGGAAGAGGTACCTTGGTGTATGCTATTCGCCGACGACATTGCTCTTCTTGGTGAAGATGGAGCTGAGGTCCATTGCAGATGGGCAAAATGGCAGCACAGGCTAGAAAGTGTTGGTTTGAAAATCAATAGAATCAAAACTGAGTATATATGTTCTGTAATTTTGGCGGTCTTTCTGGTTCTGTGCCCATTGCACTAGATGGTGTGACTGTACCAGTTTGCACGGACTTCCGATACCTCGATTCCCTAATACAAGCCGATGGCGATGTAGACAGTGCTGTGGATCGCCGAATCAATGCGGGGTGGATGACATGGACGGCAGGTCACGTGGACTACATGCGATTCCCAGATACCTCTAAAATTAGAGGGGAAAATATATAAGACCATCATTAGACCTGTCGTTATGTATGGTTCGGAATGTTAAGCTTTGAAGAGAACGAAGGAAAGACGGATGTATGCAGTGGAGATGCGAATGTTAAGATGGATGTCTGGCGCTAGAAGAATAGATAGAAAACGAAATGAGTATGTTAGAGAAGCTTGAAAGTAGCACATATTGTGGAAAAAGTGAGAGGTTCCCGTTTATCATAGTATGGGCATGTAATTCGCAGGTAGGAATATGACTATATAGGTAGGACTGAGAATGGAAGTGAATGGATATAAGGGAAGGGGAAGACTGAGGAAGAGGTGGATGGATTGTGTGGAAGATGATATGAAGATTAAGGATGTGTGCATTGAGATAACGAAAAATAGATATGTATGGAAGAAAAGGACACACTGTGCGGACCCCAAGTGATTGGGATAAGGGCCGGGAAATGATGATGTTTATTATTAATTACAAAATAAGTCGAGTAACCTTTTGGACATAAAACTTATGAGAAAGCATTTAACAGTTTAAGCAGGAAGTTAATCTTCTATTATTTTTCTTGTAAATATGACTTGTATAATTTTGGGATACTCCCTCTGACCCCCCCTCCCCCTTCATTGTGGATCACTGAGTTTTTTTAACGAAGCAGTTTCAGTATCTCTACACAAACGTTAAGATTGTCTATGACAGATAAAAACTCATTATAATAACCTAATTCAAATAAATTGTACAGATGGCAAAACATTGCTTTTAAATGAGTATCGGAAATCTAATCTTATTAAGATCGCTGAATCGGATTATAGAACAATGGCGGAAATTCGTCGGAAAAAGTAATTGACTTCGCAACGAATTCTCATGATTGAAATTCCATTCCTTCGTCTGTTTTAAACAGGTATAGCCGGATCAAGCGCTGGACATAATTTGGCGGATAGAGATAATTTTGAAATTATTATTTTTTAATTCGATAGGTAATAAAACGATAAAGACGTGCTAGTATTAACGTTAATTTACAAGTAAACTTAGTGTTCAGTATCATATAAAATTACCGTATTAATAGTTATGTATTGTAATAATTATCGGTAAGAAAAAGATAATTATTATTAATTAGGTAGGTAAAATAAATACTGAATGATGTTTACGAAAGTGAAATAGGTGGGTGGGAAACATCTGGAATGGACATCTGATTTACTACGAAATTCGTTATTTAGCCTAAGCAATGACATGTGTAATTCTCATAACATTTCTATTAAGAAACAAATTAATAACAAATACTTTGAACAAGTTGAATGGGTATAATTAATTATAATATTTATAATAAAATATTTAGCATAAAATATTGCACGTATTAATGCACATTTTTAAATTATCTTCAGTATCAAAAATTGACTGTCACATTTTCATCAAGTATTCTCCTTTAAAGCCGCACGCCACTTTCCAATTTATCGGACATCTTAAGTCCGTTTTAGGAAATATTTGATGATATTTTTATAGTGATAATTATATAAAATCAATAAAAGAAAGATTGCCGATTTTATTCGATTTGAATATGGAGATATAAAGTGAATAAATAATGATAACTTTGTTTTTTTAGGTCATGGAGACGAAAAACATGATCTACATTGTTTCTGAATACGCGAGCAAGGGCGAGATTTTTGGTAAGTTAATAAAAAAAAACTTGTGTCTATTGGGAACTTTTTCACTTGATCTATGCGGTGAGAAGGTAAGCACTTGATAATAATTTTAGAGTCAACGCTCTTAAAATCGATGGACCTATAATTCAATAAGATGTAGTTGAATTTTCTAAGGAGAGAAAATTTGGTGAGGCCTTACTGCTTCACGATCTTAGTGGTGTTTCTTATATAAATAATTTGTGTAGTCTTATGCAGGTGGACGTACCTAATTTAAAAATATGAATATTAAATAAAAAAAAAAAACAAAAAGAAATAAAACATTCTTAATTTACATTTATTCTGTGAATGTAAAGAAACATAAGTCATTGGTCAATAGTCTGTGTTGCGCACAGTGGAGATTGTTGCTAAAGAATCTTAAAAAGTCAGATTGACTGAATAATTTTGAGATGTGATTTTCATGTGATTTAAAATGTTTCATTTTAAATAGTCTGTGGAGCGTATATCAAGTTACAAATGGATGAACTGCACTTTGGTTAATATAAACCTGTTCTGATTTAAATAATTACTCTCAACTGTCGACTACTGGGCGACCCTAACAGTCGAGAGTTAATATAACTTTGTGTTCATTTAAATAAAACCATCTTAGTTTATAAAATTTAACCACTTAAATAACTTAGTTAGCTGTCCGACTATACTTAATTAACTTTACTGCTGAAATAATTAGTTAACTTCTATTTCCGTAACTTCTCATAATACATACCTACTTCAAATAGATTATTATAATCATAATATACCTACTATTATATAAACTGCATCATCGTATGATTATTCAATTAAATTTCCTTTTAATTATTTCGTTACTGCAACATTATTATAGTACATAATTGTTGGGAGATAAAATATTTAATTAGATGCGAACCTACATGCTTATTGAGTGTAGGCTATGTCTTAATATTGAGTTACGTTACACTCTAATAAGATCTGTGCGGTATCAGGGATACCGGTTTAAAAGGCAATCTACTATACATATAATGACCAATGTTACATTGTCAGTGTGACATGTCACTTAGGCATTAATTTGAATCTCACTCGATCAAGTTACATTATAAAATGTGTGTTATGTTCGACACATTCAAAAGGCTTAGGACATAAGTTATGCTTAAAAATATATAAAACAAAATAACTGTATTGCTCGGCAAAAGTCTTGGAAGAGCTATAAAGGTAGATTAAGGTGATTAAGAAATATAGCAAAAAAAAAAAACTTTTTAAATCATTTCAAACTTAACAATAATATTTTTGACACGTTTATGTTTATATCCATTATGACGGGTAAACAAGTTTACTTCGTGAGTTACTTACGTGTTGGTCGAAGACACCGATTTATTTCTAGTTTTCCAAACCATCTCCATAAAGGAATACAGTCACTCACGAATCATTTCATAATAAATTATGTTTATAATGAAATTTTATTTTGGTAATAACACGTAGTAGGTACATATTTCGAGATGAATTTGAGTACTAAACCAAAAACCAGTTAGATTTGTAACACACTAAATGTTTTATTTTTTATGTCTCATAAAAAAATAAGATATTTTTTTTCCCGATGCAATTTAAGTTGTGCCCGTTGATGTGACACATGATGAATTATTATACTGAGTTATACAGGACAATATGACAACAATATTTAGAGTAGTTGAGTCGACTGAATAGCAATTTTTTACGTTTTATGTATATTTTTCTCATTTGTATGTTCAAATGTATCAGTAGCAGGTCACTAGAGATCAAGTAAGTTAAAAGAATGTTAGCAATGAAATTTGATTAATTTATATGCCTATTTTTTTCTTTGTTGGATATGTCTTGTCACTCTTCAAGTACCAGGGTTACATAAGGTTAGAGAGAGTCACAGATTAAGTTCAGTTTTTCAATAACTACACTTATTTACACCATCATAATTATATATTTTCATTTCCATGTCGATGTAGGTTACTACTTACTATAAACTTTCACGTATCCTGACAACATTTACCAGCGTTTAAAAACGTAATTAATGGTCTGTCTGTGGCAGCACGACCCTCGTTATTCTTTCAACGACAGTGTCTTTTGTTATAATTTAGACGTACCGATAAGTTTTTTTTTCTACTGCTGCTGAATTTTTCATCAAATATTGTTCATTGTGAGTCGACTGTCTTATGTGCTTTACTAAGTACTGTTGATTATCTTTTTAAAACTAAGCAAAAAAAATAGATTTATAATAAGTCCTTTACTGCGATGAAAAATTCATTTGAAATCCAAGCTCACGCTCATACGATTAAGGAAGCCTACCCGCTGTTCCAGGACAATTCGGTCGAGGGTTTATTAGCCAACCCAAGTCTCAAAAGTTCTTATGCGTCTCCAAGTCCTCAGATAAGCTCGGAAAAGGACAATGACAATCCCCGTCGACGGCTTTACGTGTCCGTCGAAGAACTGAAGTGCTCAAGAGTTTTGACTATTAGCAATCAGGGGCCCAAATTCCTTAATTCCGTCACCTACGATTGACATTGATACCTACTCGTAGCAGCCGCTTCGTCGGCCTATAGGCACTTCATAATCACTCAGTAATTATTTCCATAAATAATCGCAAATTAAAATTGGATTATTGAATTGAATTTAGTGTATTATTCAATAGCCAAGAATAAGAGTAATTTTGTATCGGTGACGTCTAATTTGATCAAATTTAATAAGTTCAGATAATAATGTGTCCATTCTGAAATAAACTCGCCACGCACGCATTTGCCACCTATTTGACAATGCCTCAGAAGTGTACAAATATAAATATGTAATTCTTATTAAAAATTACCTTCAACTGATATTTATATATTTTATTAGATGAATACAATTTTTATATGGAATTCTGCCTATATTAATAACGAATAGATTTTGATTTCTTTTTAAGATATGTATTTATTTAATTTAACACCAATCAAAAGAACAAATACATCTCGTGATAGTAAGTGCATATCACGATAATTTAAATTAAAAATCCAATAATTCTTGCAAGTATTTTTGTCTATGTGTACGTATCTAGGTAGATTCCATGACATGAAAAACGAAAATACTTATACATATATTATAGCTAAATAGGTTGTCTAGAAGAGATGTTTAATGAAGTGATAAAACCGTTCATTATACTTAAAATATAGTATTTCAACTTATAAATATTTTTCGATCAACAATAAACATTATTTTGTAGTTTTACCTTCTCGTATTCTGTCTTGCATAGGTATGTGAAACAATTTAATAAGGTCGTATACCACGTGGTCACGTATTTCACAAATCTATGAACGTCACCACGGAAAGAAACTGGAAAGGCCCATAACCTCGAAATCGATTAAGGACGTCGATGAGTTATGGCCCGCGTACTGTATGACGTAAGCGAGGTTCGCAGTGACGTCACTGTGCCAGCTTCGCCCGGGTCGGTTTGCGGGGTTGGAGCGAAGATATTTTGCGCATAGTTGATTATATGCTACAGTAAAGCAACTGGCATCTAAACCTCAGTTTTACGAATATATTCGTGGGTACTCGTTTTGTACAGCATGTCGTCTATTTGCTATCCATCTTCATCGGGGCTTCTAGATAATGAAACATTTTGCAAGCGACGACGAAATTAGATAAGTTTAAAACGTATGGGCAAGACATGAATGGCAATTAAATTAATAAATTAAAGTTCACCCATCACTTATATCACTCGTGAAATAGATAACATTAAGTCATAACTATCAAAATCTACAATGTATAGGGCCCCGTAAATATACACGCAAAATCACATCCACCCTTATATCTCTTTTGCCATTGGTGATCATCGATTTAGCTATTAAACTTAAATTTTGATTCGGTACCGTAAAAGCATATAACTTGAACTTTGCAATTTACGTCTTTATTACGTCTATGTTATGTTATAATATAATATTAAGTATTACGATGTTGGCAAAGTAGGTCCGGTGATCATCGAATGGTCACTGGGTGTCGGTATGTAAGTTACGTATCTGCATCCTTATGCAGATAAAACATATAAGGAGAAACATTTAAATAGAAGAGTACATTTTGTATGACGGCAGTTCTATGAGTGTTTACCTTGTGTGAAGCTATGTATATCAACAACATTATGTGAATGGTAGGTTTATCGGCCGCAAGGATGGTAATTGCCGGCAGTCAAACACGAAGAGTTCCAATTCTGTTTTAGAGTGTAACAGACATTCAGAAACGATCTCGATAATCAAACTTATCTTAAATTAATAAAATAATGTCAAAGACTCCAAATAGGTGATAGTTTACATTTTTTGTAAGATTAAAACAAAGTGATTCAAAGTATGTGTATCAGGCGCTTAAATTGAATTCTCCGTTTCTTTATTAATGGTACTGAAACATTTATAAATCAACAGACGTTTTAATTAATTTTGAAATCGTTACATTTAAGAAATATTTTCCTGTTTACTCTAGAAATTTAATGTGAATAATTCACATGCCTTCAACTAGATATGTGATATATGTTATGACGTGGAAGACTGCGCAACCGATGAATAATGCACCTGTACACCTGCACTGATGTCATTCCCGTGTGAGAAATTAATGAATCGAATGAACTTACAAGAAAGTTTTCAACGGTACAAATGTCAAGACGGAAATTGTTGGCACCTGTTTTTTTGTTACTCTTATCTTTGTCTCGTGACATTTGTCACCGACCGGTCTTGTCTATGACCGGAACAATTTTGTAGATACATTTAAATTACTTTGATTAAATAAACTGTTAGTCTCAGACCCCCGTGTTTATTAATACTACGTGTCACGGGTGGCAAAAAACATCATTATTGGCATATAAATGGATCTGAACTAAGAACTTTTCACTAGATTACGCAGGTTTAATACCGATTAAGCTAATTGGCCGTTAAAAAAAATATTGTATTGAAATCTTTATACTTACATTATAAAAGAATTATTAACATTTTTTGAGACAAATCAATTCCTCTAATATGATTATAAACTCTGAAATTTACCGTAAAATATATGCTGAATGATTTCTTATATAAGCAGAAGATAGAGAGTGAGAGTGAGTCAAAGTACTACTTATGTATTCACGACGTTCGATAAGCCCCTTGGCATCTGCTCATATTTGCAATGTACATCAAAATTCGAACAGTAATCGATGAAATGGTTTTTCCTACTGCAAAATCCCGGTAACAAATTGAGGTGTACCTAATCTTTAAAACAAGAATGCAAGTAGCGTTTCACTATATACTTAGAATTACGTCACGTTATTGACTCAGTATTTTCGGTAATTGAATATTTCACAAACATGTTAGGTATTTAAAAATATATAAATGCCATATCATTTGCAAGTTGTAAGAGACCATGCACATCCTTTTGTCTAAGCCATTTTTTGTGATACACCTGGCTAGTCAACGAACAAGCGATGACTTCAGGACTTAAACGAAGTATATTTTATTTTAGCATAGACGAAATTTGTAAACTTTAAAATATATGGAGATGACATTAAAGAAAAATCGATGACTTACGAAAATGTATGGGGGTGGCATAGATGAGAAATCTATTACTTATGTACGTAACGATTTTTTCGAATTTCGTAGTCTCTAAAAAATTATATTGTCTATAGTCTACAGTGATTTACTTCCGTTAAATGTCACTAGGTCTTGTAACGTCTAAAGTAATCTCCATAGTGCTCTTGAAAATTTTTACGCTTTTTTCTCGACCGACACCGCGTGTTTGAGAACCCTTAAGTTATGAATATTTAGAGCAGCAATGACTTTTATAAGAAGATCTTATTTCGTTTGGATTATCATAAAAAACACTTCCCAAATATGGCAACTGATTACTATGGTATCATATATATATATATATATATATATATATATATATATATAT
>PDGT01000003.1:6871301-6904095 GCA_003671415.1 Megathymus violae | reverse complement strand
TGAATGTTGTTATATAATCTTGAAACATGATTATGATAGAATATGAGAGAAAAGTGTGTGTGAAATTAAATCTGCCTTATCAGATTACAAAACAGATACGAGGGACTTTCTGAGGTGACAACGAATGCGGTGATGAAATCATTTGATGTCTGTCACGAATTCGTTAACTAACGCAGAACTACACATTAAAGGTTTTATGACATGACGGTTGCATAGTACAAGCCTGTTGCCATATGGTAAGCTATATTCGCTAACTTCAGCTTAAAATACCGCTATTCGACGTCTGTTATTTTTTCTTTTTAATACGTTATTTAAGTAATTCTTTTCCCTTTCACAATTTACTAAAAAGTTGTTTTAGTGTAGTTTTTAATAATTCTTATTTATACAAAGAAGTATAAGAATAAAAATTATTATATATTTTATATAAGAAGTCTGAAAAACTGCATAACAGTTTGTTGACAGCAGTTCTCATGGAGAATAGAATACATGTATTATATTATTATTATTTTTATACAATGTTTATTTAATTTAAGGTATATTTTATGTAACAACATATCGTATATATCTATATTCTATGGTTTGCTATTATAATGTAATAATGTAAAGACAAATCGATATCTTTTTATTAATATTTCGGGGTAATTAATCAAAATTAGATGTTGGTTAAGTCTTGTGATCATTAGATCTATTTTTATGCGTGAATTTTATAAATTTCAAATTATATATCAAATAACTACTGTACAAGCAAAAACAAAATAATTTATTGAAATAAATTTATTTAAATAAATTAATTGATAGAATTGTTTCTCCATGTACCATAGTTCATCTTTTTATAAATATTGCGATATGCGGAAGTAATTGCCAATACCTAATATTATTTAAATTTATTATTTTCACAATCTCACTGCAACTCTGGATAGTTGCAGTATTTACTTACTGCTTTACTTTGTCGTAAACTTCTCTCAGAATGGGCAGAGTTAAATGTATAGTACCACGGTTGATGGATCATTTCTTATGTGTGAACTCCTTAGCTATCTTCGGTAAGCGATCTATGTACGGGGCTACGAATCGAATCACCTGACTAGAAATGATATATATACTTGTCTGTGGATGCAAAAATGCAGTTACAACGACTGTAGTATACAATTATAACCAGCAGTAAAGGATAGGTAGATAATAGGAACCGGCCGTTAGCACGTTGCGAAGGTAAAATTATATCCTTAAATATTAAGAGAATTCTCAGGAATGGTGGCTTTCACACACTGCTTTACTTTATCAAAAAAGTACAATTCGTTTTAAATAGGTACCTACATTATGAAACGTAAGAGTTGCATATGAGGGATGATTGGCTTTCTAAAATTTTTTTTATTTTATGTAAATAGCCGACAAACGGGACGACGAGCCACCTGATGGCAAGTGGTCACCGTCGCCCATGCACATTAGTAATTTCAAAGGCATCACTAATGCGTTGACGGCCAAGAAAGAAGAAGAACGAAAGACAGAACGTACTGGCCTTCCAGACCCCAGCCGGAACACGACTCGTTTCGCGGCTTATTCAAGCTGCAGGGTGGTAGCTAGCCAGGCAGGCTTTACGAAAGATAATAATAACAGTAATAATATTAATAACTTAAATATTAATATTGATAATATAAACCTTGCGCAAAACCCTACCACCAAGCAGGCTAGCTTCTGTCGCCTCTTACGACACTGTTCTACCAGCATGGGATTGGGGGAAGTATTCTAGGCGGTCCGAATACGGCCAAAATCCAACTACTAAACAATTACTGATTAATACCCGTGTATGAATGTAAATTTTCAAATGTCTATGACCTGTACTCGTCAAGGTTAGTTTACGCGTGGGAAAAAATGAACGATGCTATTATAATTATCTCTAAGGTAGCGGATAAATTATATATATAACTCACTCCGCCTCATTCAAACCAGAATCTGAAAGTTAACGACACGCTTTGGCTACATTAGAATAATTTTTAGTAAGTTAAAAGAAAAGATTTGAAACTTTTTTTGTGCCCAATCTAAGAAATAACGTAGTGTGTATTATACCACTTTAAAATCCTTACTAAATGCACTAACTTTTAAAGTTACTTGCTAAACTGGCGTAGTAAAATTTTTTGTCAGTACAGTCAGTTAAAATAGGGCGAAAAATTAATTTTGAATCCTTGGCTCGGCAAAAAATGACATTCTCTTTCAAGCTGGAGCAGTTGGCTTAGAATTTAAGGTTACAGGTTACAGAAGCACTATCCAGAATGACGTAAGAAAAAAATTGCAAAAAGTAAAGATTTGTAGCAACAGGAGTTAAAAGACTGTCACAGGGTGTACATTTTCTCGAATAAAAAGAAGCACTATAATTAAAAAAATACATGACTTACATTTTTTTTCATATTTTTCTGATAATTATTATGACCTTGCCTATCACCCGGTATTGGCTTGACGTCGACTTTTGGGACACCTGTATACTAATACATAGGTCACATTAAAAATTTCTGGAATTGGACACTTACATAAAGAATATTTAAAAAGTTATCACTACATTTAAAAATGGAATTCTTTAGCCGTACAATACAAGTTGTTTTATCAGATTGTCAATTGTTTTCACAGTGTACCGTCATTTTAAAAATTGCGTAATTACAATAAAATGGATTTAACTCGGGAAAAATTTTCTTTGCATCATTTACGATTTTAAGTGTAATTTGACAGCTCAGAGAGCCTCGTTCGGCTTCAGTCTGCTTTTGGCGAAGAAGCACCATGCAAGATAACTATTTATAGTTGGTTTGCAGCTTTCAAACGAGATCATGTCAATTTCCATGATGAAATTCGTGAAGGTCGCTCGGGCACCGCTGTGAACCACAAAAATATTGATGGTGTGCGCCGTATGATCGAAACAGCCAGGCATGTGACCTACCATGAGATCCGGACATCTTTGGACATAAGAATGTGTCAAATACAGTAAATCCTACACAAACAATTGGGTGTGAGAAAGCTGTGTTCTCGATGGATCCCACACGATTTGACCGATGCTCAAAAAACAAACGAAGGGGCTTCAAATTTGGTGTGGGACATAGTAACAGGTGACGAAACATGGATTTATAGCTATGATCCTAAAACAAAGCAGCAATCGAGTGTATGGGTTATTCGAGATGAGCCGAAAGCAACCAAAGTGACGCGTTTGAAATGTGCCTCGAAGCGGATGATTGCTTCTTTTTTTAATAAAACTGGCAACTGTTGCTTTAGAAAATCGTCGTATCGTGAATAGTGACTGGTACACGACCATTTGTTTACCAGAAATTATTGACAAACTCTGTGAAAATAACGGTAAGCGCCGTATCATCTTGCACTACGATAATGCATGTTCCCACACGGCCAGGCAGACAAATAAGTTTTTGAAGGCGTAAAACGTACAACTTATGAGTCATCCAGCATACAGTCCTGACCTGTCACTGTGTGATTTTTTTCTGTTCCCAATAATCAAGACCAATTGCGGGATCAACAGTTTTCATCACCAGAAGAGGTTGTCGAAGAGTATGAAAAACATGTATCTGACGTCACCACGGAGGAGTGGCCCAAATGTTTTCAAAATTGGTTCAATCGTATGAAAATATGCATTGAAGCAAAGGGAGAATATTTTGAGAAACAATAAATTCGTTTCTGACCATTAATAGTATTTTTTTATTATTGATTCCGGAAACTTTTAGTGCGTCCCACATACTAATAAAATCTAATAAGGATTTTTACTGCATATTTTGTTTTTGACGTTTATTATTCAGTAATTGTAAAGAAAATGGAATTAATGTACTTACCGCATTATTGACAAGTGTTAGCTAGTAATTACTAGAATATTTTTAAGAAGTTTTTAAACGAATTATTAAAGTATGAGAAGTAAAGTAACCTCGCTCACATATTTTTAAAATTCATAGTTATAGCCACGTAAAGATTGACGTGTAAACTCGGCGCAGGTTGAGTCTACAAGGCGGAAAGTTACGAGTGGCGTAAAAACTTAAGAAATATCCAGTGAAATGCGTCGAAGACTACCCGTATCTCGGAGGCATCTTGGGAAAATGAGAATGTTCATTATGTATATGCTTTTTTTACTTCTTGGTGTCAGTCTGAGCGTTGACCTAAAAAGTGTACTCGTAACCAAGGGTAACCCGGAAATTTCGTACCAAATATTCGTTTTTTTTAACGATATTAGGTAATTATTCATTAAGCTTAGTGTTACACTATTCTTCTTGATATTCTGCATTCATACAGTGAAAACGATTTTTTTTGCAGATTATATTGCGAAATATGGTAGAATGGCAGAACAAGCGGCTCGGCGAAAATTCTGGCAAATCCTTTCAGCAGTAGAATATTGTCATGAGCGGCGGATCGTTCACAGAGATCTCAAGGTAAATTTAAAACGATAAAACTCAATACTCAATATTGTCTAGAACATCGGATACTTTAGGAACTTATTGCTGACCAAATTTTTTTCGTTCAGGCTGAAAACTTGCTGTTGGATGCAAATATGAACATTAAGATAGCGGACTTCGGGTTTAGTAATTACTACGCGACTGGCGAGCTCCTCGCAACGTGGTGTGGATCACCGCCTTACGCCGCCCCCGAGGTCTTCGAAGGGAAAAGATACACGGGACCTGAGATCGACATATGGGTATAGTTCACTTTTTTAATCCTCAAATTTTATACGTCTCCTCCTTGTTTACAAATTCATGAATAAATTACGTTTTCCAGTACGGAATGCCGAAGTTGTCGGTAAGCTACTAACTAACCTCTGTTTAAGCCGTAACAATGTTATTTATGGTCCAAGCATTAAATTTTAGATTACTTAAGAAATATTTTCACAGATTTAGAAATCGTTAGTTATTCACTTTGCATTAATTAAATGTTAAGATAACTTTAAAACTCAGTTGGAAGTAATTAGTAAGGGAATATCTAAATCAATTTTTAAAAATATTACGATACCCAAGTGATCTAAGTAAATTTAATTTATTGAACTGCATAACGTTTTGGAACAGAGTTAATATTAAGAGAGTGTGAATGTAAATGTGTCCATATGTAGGTACAACCACTAAACAGACTTATAACAATTCAAATAAGACGTGGCTACTACTTGAATTTATTATTTATTTGTGTTATAAAGTTCTCGGATTGGGTTATATCAGAAAGATGTTGGATTCCGAGGCTGTAGGAAGGGTGGGGGTGAGGCAATTCAGGGAAGTCTATGGTCAGTAGTAGTTACTAAAGGGCGGTTGGATGAATTAAAAATATAAATCTAAATGGACATATCGTAATAATAAGGTTAAGGTCTTCGCTTGGGACGAAAATAGTTTAGTGTTTTTGTGCACGTAATGCCCACACTACGTGTAATAATATTTTTTAGAGCGCTAGTTTATTCCGTATGATGAATGGTTTGACGCACGGTCTCTAAATTAAGGGAAATAAATATTTTTTTATGATTTTCAATTTAACATAAAGAATGTACGGCTGAGGATGTAACGTAATGAAGTGGCAGGTTTGGTTTAAATGTATCGTCGACGTTATTTAGGTACGTCGATAATATTCACTTCCTCGCCTTTCGTCAATATTATTGTTAAAAAATCGGCGTACTGATAAGAGTTTGTCATCACGAACTCGTGCATCGTGACATGTAACATTATTCTAAAACAAAGATTTTTCTTGGTAGTAAAATATCCTTTAACTTAACGCTAGAAATTCGTTATGAGAAGATCTCTGGGTCACCCCTACATTTTTTTAACTATATTTTTATTAAAATTTTTATTCTATACAGAATATGGCTGCTGTATAAATATAAATGTTGTTTTATTTATATGTGAAATTTATGCTGTGTGCTAAAACATTCGATTGTAACTAGATAATTTTTAATTCATATTTGTTCCCATGTTTTTTTTAGCAATCAATTACATAATTGCGATGTAAGCTGTCCACAACTACCACCACACCACCACAGAGCAGCATTCTGAAATATTTCTTTCCCGGCTTCGGATATTTTTGTAAATATTTTATTTAAAATATTGTAGCAATTACCATTGGTTAATTTCGGAAAAGCTACATAGTACACAGATAGCATAAGGGTACCTTCATACCAGTCGACACAAATTGACTTCAACTTTCGAAAGATACCACTGACAGCATATGTAATACTTCGCCTGTAATACTTAGCATATGTAATATCCGTCGCGAAGAGACTTAATACGTTGCTTTTTTTACAGAGCCTCGGGGTGGTGTTATACGTGCTAGTGTGCGGTGCATTACCATTTGATGGTTCCACTCTCCAATCTTTGAGGGATCGGGTGCTATCGGGAAGATTTCGGATACCTTACTTTATGAGCGAAGGTAAGGAATTTTTTGAATTGATTTTCATGTTTCCACAGACTGAATACTATACGCAGCTTAATGTGTCAATGACATTTTCATTACAAAACAAAAATGGTTGCAGCACTGTTTTAAAATATGACGTTTATTTTTTTAAAACCACATTATGAAACAACTTCAAGCAGAAGCTGGTCTCGTCGTTCATACATACGTATTTAACACATTGACCGCTTTGTCAGTCACTGGTGCCTGACACTTAACTATTCCAATTGAGCCGTGTCAGTCCTCGGTGACTGACACTATATACCTACTTTTATAATGTAATTTAGCGCTGTCAGTCACGCTCTGCATGTTAAACTCTATTAAGTTTGACTGACGCAGCCCTTTTGTAACTTTCTGTAACTTGGCCCAAGAATACTTCATCAAACAGTAGTAGATACATGACTCGTAAATGTTGAAAAAATTTTTTTGAAATGAAACTCTTAGATTTCGCAATTCACACATATTTTTTATTAATAAAAATAAATTATTGAAATGAAGTTAAACAAAAATTTGAATTAAGTAAAAATTTTTATATGCTTATATATTCTATTAAATAAAACCTAAAAACAAATATTTTCTTTTTTGACATTTTACGAGAAACCCGGTTGGCATTAAATGTGTTAAACTAATTCCTAGAAAAATAAATTTATTGGTTTGTTGTGTTATGCATGTTAAACTATGCAACCTTTCCTTGATAATTATGATTTTTGCACTATTTTAATTATTGTAATGCATACGCCAGAAACGAAATAATACAAATGTAAAGCGTGGGACGCATACGCCCCACGCGGCTTGAACGGGAAGTCTTCAAAAAACGGTCTGGCAGGGAATTTGTTAAATCTGTATCATCACGTTAGTCCGTGAAGTGTATTAGTATAAAGAAGAACGGAGCATGTAAAATACGCACTGGAACATAATGCGAAACCAGACCAGCTGAGCTCAGCGTAACTCTAGAGCTGTAATTTGAACTGCAATGTAATCTCTTTAAAAATGCTTTTCAGAGTCGATGAAAATAATCGATGATTAAAATTTAAATACATTATAGTACACCTTTACATGTACGCAAAATATTTGTATTTTTCTCGAAGATTTTTTGTTTTTAAGTTTGTGTATATATGTACCTACCTACCTCGTGCTGAAACATAATATTTCCGACGGTCATTCAAAAGTTAATTAAAGCAAAACAGATATTAGGTACGCATAGAAAATAATCACCAAATCTACCTATAGTATTCCGCAATATAATAAACAAAGTAAATAGCTTATAATAAAAATTAAGTAGGTCATCTTGATAGTACATTACTGTTCGCTCAATGTGAACAAGGACATGAGTAACATTTATTAACTTTAGATAGATAATAGTTATCTGAAAAGAAAAGATTATTAAACAACGCAAATATATACGAGTAATATTTATTCCCGAACATTGTCATCGTATCGCTTTTTGGTACATTCATGTGAGATGCCGGAGCCTGTCTACATGGAATTAATGACTGCTGCTTTTTGTGGGTAACTGGTAGCGGGTAATCCAAATAATTCAAAACTTTCTGCAGAGTAACCGGCTTTTGAAGTACCTGCTTGCTGCTTCACGATAACAGAAAAGGTTATATTTTGGGCACTATTAACACGTTGGAAATTGTCACTGTTAATGTCATGTGATCATTGTTGTCAAGCAGCGCTATGGTAAGAAAAGTTTTTCAATTACGTTCTGCTTCCTCCAACACGATTTAATCTTCCTAATTTGGATAACCTGCGGTCTTAAAACAATTTTGTATAAAATTATCCAGATGTTTTGGTCTAATTTAGCATTTTGAGCGAGAAGGCCAACCATGAAGCGTGAAAAATGTACGTGACCTCTTAAGTTGCAAAGCTAGACGCAAAAGGCGTATTCTGTGAGAAATCAAATTGAGCGGGAACGAATTAAGTTTGAATTTTTTTTTTATAATTTGTATATTTCCATAATTTTAAATATGGTTTGTCTATTGGCACGAAAAAAGCGTGACGTCTGTGGCAAGCAATTGCGAGACTTAACAAAGAGGCCAAGTTCAAGGAGATTTATTTGTGATAATATTAACAAGCTAATTTTATGGTAGGTACTTACAAATGACGATGTATAGAAATATTTCATAACAAGGGCCCGAGTTGTATGATATGATGCATGCTCTGGCTGTTTAGTCAGACCGAGGTTCATATTATACATAATAAGATTATATTATACATATACATAAGCATTATATTATACATTTAATATACATAAGCTTCACTAAAAACTTACAGTTAAATACAATATTCAAAACAATTAAAACTTATGATACATAAGAAAAGGTAGAAAAATACGCTTTTGTTGAAATATTAATTAAACTGTTGTTGAACTGTTATTTCAACAAGTACTTAATCTTATCTCCTAGATACCTACACAGAGGTGAAGCTATTATTAAATCTATACTTATAAATAAAATTTGAGTGTATGTTAGTAATATTAAAATAACCGCTTTTTACTTCATGCATATGAATGTACGATACATATACCAAAATAACATTTTTTACAATTTTTGTCTGCCTGTCTGTCTGTTTGTTCCGGCTAATTTCTGAAACGGCTGGACCGATTTTGACGGGAATTTCACTGGCAGGTAGCTGATGTAATAAGGAGTAACTTAGGCTACTGTTACTTCTACTAAATAACTTTTTTGTTAAATTCCACGCGGACGAAGTCGCGGGCACAGCTAGTATATAATGAAAAGCAGTGCGCTTTTTTACATAAATGTTTATAAGTGAGGGGTGCGCGAAGTTTTATTTATGTTAATAAGTGACAAATGGAAACTAATAACCTGATGGTAAATGGCCGCCGTACACATTCCTAATATGAGTTTCGTCTTATTCAACGACACGTCATCAGCCAAGAAGGAAGCGGGAATCAGCTTATTACTTGAATCTTATATCTATACTAATATTATAAATGTGAAAGTAACACTGTCTGTCTGTTGGTCAATCACGCTTAAAGCACTGAACCGATTTAAACGACATTTGGTACAGAGATTAACTGGACCATGAGAAAGGACATAGGCTACTTTTTATTGCGAAAAATGGGGTTGAAATAGGGGATAAAAGTTTGTATGGAAGTTCGTCAGACGTTAAAGTCAAGGAAATTCGTGGTAAACACTTTGGTTAAATACTAATTAACACGTATTACAGGATTTTGAAAAATTTCAACCCTTAGTAGTCGAAAAAGGGGATGAAAGTTTGTATGGCGACTTGGTTAAAACTTAATTTGCGTAAATACTGTTAAAATAAAATAAAGATTTACGTGTTTTTCAATTTTTTGATATTCATCTCCAGAAGTTGTAAAAGAGCGGATGAAAGTTTTCTAACAAACGCATACCGAGTCGAAATTGCTACACTTAGAAACTTGAAATTTTGACTGTAGATTTCATTTTACGTTTACTCATTTTACGTATTGACGTTAACTTCAAATAAAAAAGGAAACGTCAAATATGAAAACAGGCAGTGAGAAACAACGGGAAAAAACCCTTAGTAGTAGAAATAGGGGATGAAAGTTTGTATGGTGACTTAGTTAAAACTTAATTAATTTGCGTAAAACTTTATATAATACCTACAGACTAAGGATCTTATAGAGCTCCGTAACCGTAAACAAAACTATCGGATATACGAAATATATCCGTAACCGTAACCGAATCCGATAAAAAAGTTTCGGATAGTTTCGGATAGCGGCAGTCTAAATAAAATACGATATGATAGATTTTCGCCGGCCGAGCCGATACGCTAGCCGCGTCGTTACAATTTTAGACAGTTTTTATTATTTAATTTTTTAGGCTATTGTTTTTTTCTGTGAGTGTAATTATAACTAGAAATAAAGTCAAACTGTTACTGTTGTGTGTTTACTGTTTCTGCTGTGCTTTTGTTCTTTTTCCAAGTTGTAAATCATCTAATATCCGTAACCGAAACTATCCAAAACAATGGGATAATCCTACTAATATTATAAATGCGAAGTTTGTGATGGATGGATGAATGTATGTTTGTTATTCTTTCACACAAAAATTACTGATCGGATTTACATGAAACTTTACAGTAATATAGCTTATAATTATATTAAAATAACACATGGGCTACAAATTATAAAGAGTTTGTGTAATTTGGCCATAATATAATCATAAATATCAATTAAGTCGGAAAATCCCCTGCTTTCTGAGAGCTATCCTGGCGTGCGCTGCGTAAATCTTTGAGCCATAAATACATTAAAATTGGATTTTTTTTTTACAATGCACATTTTACAATAATACTTAAATTCTAATCAAAATTGATACATTTGTTGCTTTTAGTATTTGATGTAGATCAATTTTGTCATTTACTAAAATTAATTTAGAGGAATAGTTTAAAAGTTATCACGATAACATTCACCTGGATGGAGCGCCATTAAGAGTCTACTATAAGTCTGCGCGGGACGCAAAGGGCGACATCATTGACGGTTGCGTTTATTTTGCGGTTTTGTAGCTAATTCGATTCTTGAAGCGATTTATTACTTAGTACACTACAGTACAGTTACTTTGTGTGACAGAGCCAATTCCACGCTGGCGAAGCCGCGGGAAAAAGCTAGTCAATCATAAAACTTATGTTATGGAATAAACGATTCGATGATACGGCAAAATTCCTGAGTGGCTAGTGTTTTTGTAGACCCTAAATTGAATCGAAAGAGTGGATTTCCTATAGAATAGAGTTACTCTTGAGATTAAATGTGGGTCACATTGACGGACACAATTTTCTTTAGAGCTCTTCTTTTCAATTACGAAAGTTACGGAGGTTTCCCTAATTCCTTGCTATTCGGTTATCTATTATTCTGGTCGAAACTAGGTGTGCGTATCTTTAGGTAGTGGACTGTATTTTGCTGGTGGAGGTCACAATTAAATACAAATCAAAACTTTCAGCACTTCTATTGCACGCCTTTGAGAGACACATTAAATTTTTACGTTAAACAACCGACAGCACAAGCGAACGAACAGAAAACAGGAAAGGAAGGGGTGTTGCCATATTTACAACACTAAGGCATTAATGTTGGGGATGCCAACAGTAGGTTCCTAGAATTTGCTTTTACTACAATGTTCATAAATTTGATATAAAATAAATTCGAATAGTATATTGTTTTAGTGGCATTATGATTCATTATTTTCTCGTGCCGAGTCGCAGCTGTCTGAATACGATAAGTTTTTTTATTATCTAATTCTGATGGTTCTAGGTTATGTCCATACCATCCTTCTACAATTATTCGGGATCTCTTGAAAATGTGTTCTTGTTTCCTTTGCGCGTTGTCCCTAATAAAACTTAGCAGCTTATGGTAGCGCATAACGAACAAATACTACGTAGTACTTGAATTGCAGAAAAGTGAAGGTTAAATACTTAAGCATAAAAATATGCTTGTTTACTTTGTGTTTAGAAATAAAAATAGATCAGACTACACTTGGACTTTGCAAAAAAAATCACAATGGTTGTCTTCTTATTCAATCATATTTACACGCTTCAAAATATAATATAAGCGCAATATTATATTAGAATAAACAATTATAATTTTTAATGTAAATACATATTATGTAATGTATAAATAAATAAATAATATGTAATATAATATTGTGATTTTGTATATATATATATATATTTAACAATACGCTTACCCTAAAATCTCTTCCCGATATTCTTAGAGTTCCAAAATTCTATGTAAGACTTTTGGGAAAGGGTTTTACCGTGTACGGCCCACTTCGTTCATCTAGAGCAGGGATTCTCAAACTATTTTGGACAAAAGATCCCGTTCTAAAATAAACTGATACGTCAAAGCGCTATAGCCAAATTACTTTAAAAATTCACCACCATCCTTTAATTTACAAAAACCTTAAAAATACCTAACATAATTATACAGTATTTTGAAAGTTTCAAATAAGAACTTGTTTCAAATAAGAATTAATAGGGGTCGATTTTTAGACCTCGTTGACCCCCAAAATCAGTTTTCGTTTATGTCGGTCGAGCCCTGGGTAACCGATATCGACCACTTTGGGCGTCCCTGATCTAGAACTAGCTTTGTTGGCCGGATGTATGAAAGAGTTTATTTGGTTTTGTGTGTGTTTTAATTTAAATGTCTCTAACGAAATATAAGTTTAAGCTAGTTTTAAAATTATGTCATCGCGGTCCTTATACATTTTAACTATAACGGGTACTCAGGATTTAATACATGATCTAATACAAAAACCGTGAGTCCCCGTAATAGTAAATATAATAAAATAAATAATTGTCGACAAGTTCCAATTTTTGAACTAAATATAAAATTATTTTACATAAATAACACGTCACAAGTGTACATAATTTGCATGAATTATACGTTAAGTAATTAGTACTAGGGAATCATACTAATTTCGACATTTGTAAAATGACTGTGAATAGCCAGATAATGTCTATTATAAGTCGTATATTGAGTCCCATATTTATGCATATCGAAGTGATTTTGGTATGTGCTCTACATTTGGTTCGTCTTTGTGAAACATATTCATATACTTACAGTTTCGATTTCCTTAAACAAGATGTATAATACAACAAAAACTAGCAAAAATTGTTATAATTTTAGAATGATCAAATTTTACGAAATATTATGAAATAAAGTGATTTTATATAGCAGTTGGTGATTGATTACGATTTAGCCTTAAAACTGCAGATGCGGACTATAGACTGTTTTAAAATAAATACGAAACTCTTCTATTTTTTACGAACATGTGATGGTAAATGGTCACCGTCGCCCATGGACATTAGCAAGACCAAAGGTATCACTGATGCGTTATTGGTCAGGAAATGAGAAGGTTAGAAAGAAGGTACTGGCTCTCTAGCTCTTAGCCAGAACACGACGGGTCGTGTGGCGGCTGACTCAAGCAGGAGGATGGTAGCTAGCCAGGCAGGCTTCACGGAAAGATAATAATACCAATAATAATATTAATAACTTAATAATAATACTGATAATATAATCCATACGCGAAGCGCTTCCACCAAACGGGCTGGCTTCTGTCGCCTCTTATGAAGACCTGTTCTGCCAACATGGAATTGGGGGGAGTATTCTAAGCTGCCCCAATACGGCTAAAAATTTCGTTATAAGATGACCAATTGGTAGTATGACGAAACTTACCCAACCCGAAGAATCAGCTACGAAGGTTTCTTTATCATACTTTCCGTCGACAAACATTCTGTTCATTAAAACAGAAATAAGTGTGTAAGCCCGAATAATTAGAGAGGCATAGGGTTCAAAGATTCCTTGACTCTGATCTGTGAGCGATATGCTCTATTTCAAATCAATACGATCTTTAGTGTCACCGTATTAATCATTCATCTATATAACTACATAAATCTAAAACTATTAACACTGATTAAAGCTTAGGTTATTAACATTTGTTGTAAAAACTTGCGTAAGAATTTGTAATCGCTTGAGGTTGATAGGTACATTATGTATATTCGTTACATTTTAAGGACAAAACAGCTCTTCGCTATAAGGACAGGACGAGGTATGACGTGAGCGATGTCCCTTTTTCAAACTTCACCTTCACTCGTTGTGCATGGTGATGACATGTACTTATTTTTATTAGAGGAAAATTTGTGAGTTCTTACCAAGATGATGTTAAATTGATCAAGATGGCCAGCATATATGATTCGGTGCGATTTATGCAGTTATATTTCTTTGGTCAGGTCAAGTACGATCTTTAAACAATTACTAAACTTCTTTATGCCAGTTTTTCACAGTTTTTTGAAACTGTATTACCTAATATTCAGGCCACTAGAAAACATTTATAGATATATTTTGGAATTGTTTTGTTTTTCTGAGCAATGCGAAAACACACTCTGTAGAACACACAATTTTTGAGGTATAAACATGGCGGGAATAACGCAAAATTAGAAGTGTAGATCAAGTTTTTTAATACTTGAATAGGAAACTGATAATGGCCTTATTGAACCGATAATGACTTACGTCATGAGCTTCGTCTATCAATATCCGTTTATTATGTGTTAACATCATCTGCTTATCTGCACAAAAACCAAATTGAGTAATATTTACTTTTTACAGTTGGTACTGGTTCTAGAGGCCATTGCAGTTTCCCGCAGATAATTATATATTTTTGTTCTGTACCTAAAACTTTCTCTCTTTTACAAATAAATCGGTTTTGATATACGTTGAGGAGAGACACAAACAGATACACACCAGGTAATATTGACGCCGACATTGTTTTAAGAGAAAGACAAGCACAGAAAGTAAAAGTGACACCAAGACATTGCCCTTCAAATATTTAAGGCAGGTTCCTTGGACTTTCTAAGAAAACGTTTATATCTCTTAAAACTAGAATGAAGTAAAATTTTGACATAATTGTTTATTCATTTTCAATGTCCTTTATTGACTTACTGTTGTGAGCTAAACTACTATTATAAGTCTACAATTTTATCTTTAACTTAATGAAACAGTTACAGTGAAACAGTGATAACCGAGTGGTTTCAACATCGGACTCCCGCACGGGAGATGCGAATTCGAATCCTTCTCACACCTTTAATGTGTCAAATTATGTGCGTATTACAAATTATTTATCAATTGCTTCAGTGCAGAAAAACATCGCGAAGAAACCTACGCACCCCAGAGTTCTCAATAATGTTTTTAAAGGTGTGTGAAGTCTGCCAATCAGCACTTGTCCGGCGTGGCAGACAATGGCCTAAACCCAAATGATGAGAGGAAACCCGCGCCCTGCAGTGGGACAATATACTAGGATGTAATGATTATGACAATGAACAGTTACAATTAATTACGAAAAACTAATATGAAAAATCATTAGTCTAAAAGCTATGTAATGCGTAAATATTCCTTATTTATTTTGGCTGTTCAAAACAGATAGTAGTGACAATATGTATAAACATATTAGGATATCCGGCCTAATCACTTTTTTATTACTGCAAGAGCACCTCGGTGGTATGACGTTTGCTCCAAAAATAGTGTCTATTGACGCCTACTACGTTGGCAGTGCAGGTTTGACGCAAGTAATGTTAATTGACTATATATAAACACAGCTACCATCGATCGTCAGCTAATGTTCCAAGCTCCAGCAAATATAACGAGCTATTTAAATTATTCCTATCTTCTATTCTTTAATTTTTCAGTTGCGATGCGTTGACAATTTTATTTGATGGTTTGAGTATATGAATTTATTAGTAATTTACCCTCGCTTCGGTTCGGGAGAAATATTCTTAATTTTTTCTAATCAATAAAATTTTTTAATTAATTTATTTTCTAATACATATCAATCATATCAACCACCTGGCTAGCGCATTATAAATAGCAACCTATTCGAGTTTTTTCTTGAAACTCGATTTAGAATTATTTAAATTTCGAATAAAAAACGTTGTTTTTATCAATATCAATTAACTTATGTTATTAATGGGTAATACAGCTTTATATTACTGTAATTATTTTTTTCAATCGATTCGGTAGCTTCATAGTTACCCAGAAAAAAGTTATTTTTAAAACTACATTAGTCTTTAAATAGTCTGTTAAATGTACTTACTTACTGTACACGTAAGGACCAAAAAGTCTCAATTATTATTTACCAATATTTTCTGATAACTTATTTTTTATGAATGCCACATTATATCGTAGCGAAAAAAAATATATTTATCGGAGCTATAAGTATGACTGCTACCGTAGCTGAGATGTCTGATAAAGATCACCACCCTTTGCAATAAAATGCAATGGACAAATTATATCCTGAAAGGAAGAAAAACTAATATTCAATCGTTAATAGTGAATCGACAGGTTGAAACATAAATTTTCCTCGTGTTTAATTCGTCGAATAAGGAAATTGATTAGAAAGACTATTTTTTCCACAGAAACATGTTACTAGAGGAAACTGTTAAACAAGTTTCTAGGATTGACATGTAATTATATTCTTCGCTTACAAAGGCGTATGCGAATAAGTTTGTTCGCAGCTTGGTGTTGGTATTACAAATATGATGCATTTCGCTTTAATCGAAATATTTACTTTCCTTTTCACACTAAAACATGCAAGTGAGTGTTTACTTAAATGCATAATGTACATGTTTGTACCTACTTAGTCGTATCTAAGTGTAGCTGAGAAAGAGATTTGTATGGGTTTATTATGAACCACCAATTACTCGTGACTTCATCCGTGTGGTGTTTAATTATAAATATTATTTCATCGGCAGATCAGTATGCTTTTATTAAATAAAAATTTTCATGTACAGGCTTGCCTTCATTATTTTATTATATTTATGAACGACTTAGTGAGTCGGTTCTCTGTAACAGAGATTTCCGATTCACCCTTTGGGTACTGAGTAAGGAATACGTTCCCATTATTTTACATGGTGGGTTCCCAGTAGGCCTAAGTCATGAAAGTTTCTGTGGAAAAAAAATCGTTGTCATTATTATTGTCGTAAGTATTTTCGAACATTTGAGAACGATTATTTATTTTTTACACGGCAGTCATAGAATATACAACTGAGAACGTTTTTCTTTAATAATTTTTGCACATTTTTTTTATTAAAAAGAAATAAAAACTAGTACGAGTAGTTTGAATGCCTCAAAATTTTGTGAGATGGCGCTATATGACATTGTCCGAAAACATTCAAATAATTGATAATCAATAAAACATTTAATCGACGATATGTATATTAATATGTTCTCCGAAAAAAAAACACCATTTTACATTTATAAAAAACTACCAAATGGAGCTCGGTCGTGCGTATAGTGATGTATATATAACTTTACTTAGATTTACTTTATTTAGATTTACGTAACAGGATGAAAACATTTCATAAAACTGGTTCACCAAATCTCTGTAGGTTTCTTAAAGGCTGGAAGATATTGTTTCGTATATTACAATTTCAGTACAGATATTTATACCCACCTTATTTTTATTTATGAGCCTTGGCCGTGGTTATAAAACTTTTTGCGCCCAATAACGAGCTTATATTTACGTAGCGCATTGCCCAAATTTATGAATAATTCATATTCCTAATAGAAATTTCGTCTCATGGAAAATTCGGTCGTGTCTTAGAAGTCTGTGACTACCCAATAATTTGATGATATCAATTGAATTGGGTATGATTCCCAGCAACTTGGCTTACTTATTGCGGTACACTTGAACCACGCGGGATACAATGACTTAAGTTATTGCTTTGTTTGTCGATGACTGTAAGACTTGTATTTAGTATACTTCTAATCTGTATACATGCAATACATATGTATTCCAAATAACATTCCATATAACATTATTGTATATCACAAGTGAGTTTAATTGTTTATGTGTATATTTTTTTATATGTATGTAGGATTGTTTATAAAATAATTATGCATGTATGGATTGTACTTTTTTTCTCACCGTGATTATTATTAGACACGTACTTGTTTTTCATTCTCTTTCTTCTTTTCGCTGTTTCCTCTACCCAAAGTTTGTCTGGAAGTGATCCCTTTTTTAACGGTAAGACCGCCTCTTGTATTTACAACAGAGTGTACAACAGAGAGTATTTTTTTCTACTGTAGTAAATGTTCGTTATATAGTTATTTTTTTTTATGAAATATGTGCCTACCTGATTTCATTGTGTGATTGAAGCGTGAAAGTGAATGCAATGTGCATATAATTTGTTCTTCCTCTGCATACCGTGTTGAGTATTTCCCTTCCGCTATCGAACGCTATGTAACAATAATATGTGATGAGTAATAATTTAATATGATGTGTGAAGTGCTGCCAAGATAAGGTCGGCCACCTTAGTTCGCAATCAGTAAACGAAGAGTTATTTTCGGAAAGAATTTGAATTTATTTGAAATACTAAAATAATTGATCTTTTTTTTTTAAATTACGTAAACCAAATAAGTAACCAATAAATTTTAATACTTTTAAAATTTTTTTTTTTTGGACATTTTACTTCTTACATTTAGATAGTTTAGTAAATTATGTTTGTAATTATTACCCACAAGTGGAAATACATCAATAATCTAATTTTGTTTACTAACGAGGAGACCGGTCTTGTCATTGCGAATATTCACTGCAAGGTTACCGGTCAAGGAGAAGGCGGAAAAGCAGGCTCTTAATCGGCTCGTCGGCACTGCAATTAAAGCACGCCAAAATTATATTTTAGAATGAGAGTGATAAGGGGAAAGTCTTTACTTTCAGCTCTTTAGCTGTACCTACACGCCTGAGTACGGTTGGAATAAATCGGCTGGTGTGAGTAACCTGAGTCTAGTGACTTCCAATACTTGGGTCCTGGTGCTATATGTTCGATGGATGTTCAGCAGAGTGCAGATTCGTGCCTCGAATTGGGCTACTAATTGGTTGAACATAACGAACGAATCTTGAGTGAAAAACACATTATAATTTTGTCTAAAAATATTTTGATAACAATTGATAGTTGTCATAATAACCCAAGTCGTAAATGTTTATATTACGATAATACAATCATTGTTAAAGACCAATAACAACATTGAAATTGCCCAAAATGGTAAACGCGACTTATTTTTACACACGCTTTGTCGTCATCCGAACATTACCTATTGAATGAGTATATTGTGAAAAGTGTGTAGTTTCCATTCTAACATACTCAACACGCAAATAGGCATTGACGTCACTTTAAGACTCGTTGTAACTAATAATCAATGTAGTCAAGTCGAGGTATCTTTTACCAGTGTATTAGCTTAATATAGTATGTATTTCTTAGGATTGACTAGTCACTATGTGAACATACACGTGAAGAGCACTGACAGTTATAACTTGGTGCTCTTAGTTTGATAATTTACAACACTCTACAGTTGAAATCAAAGAAGTTCAATAAACAAAAATTTAGTGTGACATTTATGGTGCGCCAGATGATAACATGTCGTGTTTATACGAGTTTTATGGATCGTCAATATTTTGAACAGCTGAGTGGTAGATCGGAGTGACCGACAAACTCACGAATCGGGCGAGCGGCGCCGCATCCTAAGTAAATGCACCAAGTTCACGGAGAAAACATGGCCGGCCCGGGCGTCCGCCCGACTTTCCAGCGTTTCATTAAATATCTCGCACATATTTTTCACACGTTTGCGTCAATGGGCAAACTGAACACGCGATATTTGCGTCCGAACGTTTATTAATAGAATCTGCTGGCAAATCTTGACTATTCATCGATTTTATTTTAGAAAAAGTGAAGGAAGGTAAATAAAATTACTCATGAACGTTGCGCGGCGTGTTTAGTTTGCGCGGCATACTGCAGAATTTGGACGCGCGAGATCTATTTCAGAGCGCACTGAAGCGGCTTAACGAATATTTATAATCAGAGTTCGTCACTCCAATCGAAACTATGTTTTGTTTAAGCTAAGTAAAGAGCGAGTGCCGAGATTGAAATATTTGTATAAGATTATTTTGATGGCATAGGATTTATTTATTCCTGAAGTACGTCACTCTCTTTCGACACTTGAAAGTAATTATCAATATTTAATTTAGCATGGCGCAATGTACGTGCCATCTTCATTTATTGGGGTCGTTGGAAAGCCCCTTCTTTTGTCGTAAACCGAATTTATTATAATACATTAAGAAAGGTCTCACAAATATATTAAAGGCATATGTAGTCATATGTAGCTTGTACATTTGAGGTTTTTGTACATACATATTTACTAATCGATACTTACCAACAATTTCATTACAATCATTTGCAAACATTATGTCTAAGGACAGAATCGTCTTCTAACTCTGTCAGAGTTACTGACTTACAGACTTAGGGAAATTAGCTTACATCAACTTCAGGTCGCGATAAGTAGTATATGTATAAGGACGAAGCGAGGATTTTGAAGATGCGTTTGGTCTTTGTCCCTCGGATAGCAAACAACCTTTGAGAGCTAAGCTGTAGTTCTATTTGAATTTAGTTACAGATGTCCTTACAATTGTACCGACGACACCGCTGGACGAATATTTCATCGTAACTGAGCTGGATTGAAGTATTCTTCGCTACGCTGTAGTGCGTAAAGGTGAAAGGTTTAGAGGCCGATGTGACAAAACTTAGCGAATGTTATCAAACGACAACAATCACTTGCAGATTTGTTACTTTTTAAAGGAAAAAAACCACCACATTTGCGACATATTGTGGTTATCTTTAGATAATGGCCCGAAGTAACACAAATCCACGGTATTGCAAATTATTACGTAAAAATTTATTAAGTAATAACCACTTCTATTTACGTCATATTATCGTACGTGATGTCTCCAACCGTCACCGCAGTGTCATACAAGGTGTACACTTTATTGGTTCTTAAATCACTCTAATAGTCCCTATTGGATTTGAGTCAACGATCAATAAATATTGGCGTAGTCACGTAATAAGCACATGAATCGTAGAGCTAATGACGCAAAACGTTTTAATTCTGATACCGACACAAATTGAAACAGTGTACATAATTAAAATTTGTCATACTTTTCTACATTTTTTGTACAAGGAATTTTTAGTTAATAGTGAATTAATATAATAACAAAGTGTATTTGAATGAATGAATGAAATAATATTTATTCGAAGTTGGATTTTACAAACACTTTTCAAACGTTAAGATACGCCATCGCTTCAACAAATCCCTACCGTGAGTGGTCCCGGAAGAAGAAGCGGCAAGAAACTCCCGAGGAGTTTTTTTGTCTAGTCAGTTACAGAACGTAATTATAGCTACATATTAAACTCATGCCCAAGCAGTCTTACTCTTAAAGTAATCATTAAGTTTGTAATGTAATAACCTTTCCGCATAAGAATGCTTTTCACGTGAGTTTTTAATTTACAATATGGCATTTCTGTCAATTGTAATGGAATGGAATGAATAATGTTGAACGAATCCAATGAATGTTACGTCGATAACGGAAAAAGGCGTAACAGAATTTAAAAACTCTGTATACAATACTAAGACGTCATTTGCCTCGAGCGTGTTGCGTGTCCTGACCTTTCGAAGGGGTGAAACCTCCCCTGGTCCCCTGCTCACGTGACGTCAAATTTAGGTTGTACACGACTAGCTTTACCCACTTTATCACAATATTACTTACCTACTTACATGCGTTGAATAATACCTGTCTATATAAGGCTTAACGATGCCGAGTAAAATAGAAAAGGACCTTTTATTTTTATTAAATCGTAATATCTCGTTCAAGTTGTCTGTTCGAGACTAAATATATTTTATTCATAGTCTTAAACTGGTCTGAAAAGCAAAAAATCTAACATACTTTGCTTTGCAATATATTTAAATATAGAACTTGTCAATAACTTGACTGCTGCAACTATAAATCCTAGTATAATTATGATTCTCTTTTTTATTAAACCTTCATCCCTGAAGTCGTTCATAGGTTATACGGTCAGTAACAAACGTTTCAACGATCACAATTTTTATAGACGTAGACTGTTTAAAAAGAAACATATGCATATGCGGTTATTTTTCTTTCCAGATTGTGAATCCTTGATTCGTAAAATGCTGGTGCTAGAACCAATGAAGAGGTATACGATAGAACAGATTAAGAAACATCGATGGATGGCGGTCGAGCCCTACGTGGTGTCGACGATGACAACGGACCCAGTGCGGAGTCCTGCTCATGTTCCATTGCACCACAATCACGAACCAAACGAGCAAGTGCTTAGGTTAATGCAGAGTCTTGGTATCGATCCCGTTAAAACCAAAGAGGTGAGAATTATACAAACTATTAGAGTTGGTAGGTATATTTTTTCTAAACTAACAGATAGTAACGTCAAAGGTTATTTTTGTATTTTAGTACTTTTATTTCAAAAGACCTAAATCAAGTCAGAGATGTTACTTATAGACGACTGTGTGAAAGGTCGACCGACCGAGTAGTCTAAAGAAAAAAAGGAGAGCCCTTGGATTCAGAGTTCGAGGGGTCATTCCTGTTCTTAATGGTGCCAATTAGGGAATCCTTGTTCCAGCAGTGAATTTTTAGAGGATAGTGGATGGTTTGAAGAGAATTGTGTTTTTATTAGTGAATCTTGCGTTTATGCTGATTAATAAACATTGGTAAAAGCTATAGGGGATTAAAAAAGTAACGTTTATTAATTTACAGAGCCTTCGATCGAACAGCTACGACCATCACGCCGCCATCTACCTCCTACTTTTAGAGAGACTGCGTGCAAGGGTGGCCAGTAGTGCTAATGTATCCAGCGTTGATTCACGGAGGCCTACGCGGCGACCATCCTCCGTTGCAGATCAAACACTTTCAAGGGATGTCCACGATCCTCGACGGGATCATCACAGCAGGTATACATGAGAATAATTTTGAAAACATGTTTATTTTATGCCCTTTTTACCAACATTTTCTTACGTTCGTATTCTTTTTTCTATATCTTTCGTAAGTATTATAATACTCGTACTAAAATGTATTCAGTACGTTTAACCAAATTTTCTTATTCCTTTTTTAAATGAGACATTTTTCATGGTGCAAAATTCCGAAACTACTTTTGATTCTATTATTTAATATTTTTTTAATTTTACTATCTTGCTTTGTTTCATTATTCGTTCATGTACTACTTATAACTGGTTATTTATAATATTTTAATCTGCTTTCAGGTTGCTGCATGCTGGCGATCCTCAGTCAAGGGATTATAATAGAGTCACTCCTAGCATAACTGCTACGGCTGCTCCAGCTGACACTTCATCATCAGAAACACAAAGGTTACTATCTTTAGCAGGCGTAAATATGACTGAACAACGACTGCTCCAGAGAAATTCTGACCCCTCAGATACCCACAGAAGTTTTTTAGTAGGTAATCTTGATGTGACGAGCAGAAATCATGAATCAGAATCAACGAGGCTACTATCCATGAGAAATGTTGACGTATCTCAATCGAATCAAAGATTAGTCACGAAGTTGAACGAAGGCACCGTTCCGACCCATAGACTTCTAACTTCTACCTTTGAACAACAACAGAACATATTTGAACAATCTAGTGAAGACTGCCGACGATTACTTCAACAATCAACTACCGTTGCCAGTGTCGCTACGGAAATGAATAAGAATGTAAATGATGGCACGAGACTTTTGACTTCGTCGAGTTTTGATTCGAAGTGTGCCATCGATGCTGGCAGGGGATCAGCGGCAGGCGACCATAATGCTCTAGCAAACTTCATGCAAAATTCAGCTTCGGCTACCAATTTTAATCTAGAAATGAAATTGCCAAGTTCCACCACATTTACTATGTGTTCTGAAGCAGCGAAACTTATGAATACGTTGCAACAATCCCCGCTGCCTTTAAAGGGCACTGTGAATTTGAGTACTAGTCCAATACCTTCTCAATTCACAGATACTAAACTAAGTAGTGTACTAGAACAACCTAAGCCGCTGGAATCAAGTAGACTGGTGTCTCAAGCACAACAACAGGATCTTGCCCGATTACAGACAAGCACTCCACCATTTAAAGATTATATGAATCATCAGTTACCCTCATATTCATACATACAAAACGCAGTTTTGCCGTCTATTTCGACTGAACCCAATTATTCCATCCCAACAGCCACTGGAGATTTATTTCCAAGCACCCTCTACAGACCCGATAGTAAATTTTCGCTTAATAGATATACTACAAATCAAACCTTTACACCTGTATTACCTGGAAATACTACAGAAGCGACAAAATTCCAGCAACAGTATTCGTCATCGACCGATGAAGGTTGTGAAACAGATATGGAGGACGTCCCTAACGTGCAAAGTGGAGTCCAAAACAGGCTTAGCTCGTACGCGAGTTCAAGCTCTAGTAGCGGCGTCGTTACATTTTTTAATAACAAAAGCCTGAGCCAAAATCTTAGTTGCGATTCATCGCAAAGTAACTTTTCTACATTTGAAAGTGTCGATTACCAATTGTCGGACTGTTCGAGCGAGTTGGCTAGCAGTTTGCCCAGTTGCACGTCAAATGAAGATAAAGTGGCTTATGAAAATAGCTCTCTGGTAAATACCAGCCCCATGCATCCCTGCGTGTACATATCCTCGTACAACAATAAAACAACGGGAACTGGATTTATTGCGAGGCACAATCCAATCAACTATCAATCGACCAGTAAAAATTGTACTCGAGTAGTTACTAGGAGTCCTGTGGATTTTCGAGAAGGACGCCGCGCAAGCGATGGCTTGGTGGCACAACAAGTGGCGCAAGCAAATGATTCACAAAAGAACAGCTTAGCATTCAACAGCCAGAGGCTTAGTGAAAATTGTAAAGCCAAAGGCGTCTTGGAATTGCATTTGGTTCAAAAGGAAGCACAAAAGTTGAAAACTCAATATCAATCATCAATACCTGTCGAGGAAATGAACCAAAGGCAAATTCAACATAACCAATTCGCAGCTACATTCACACCACATTACATGGATAATAAAACCCCTACACCAAAACGCATTAGTCTTCCGGAGACGTTCAATTATTCAAGTACGTCTCCGCCTATGCCAGCGAGTCCAAAATTGGTGGCCCAGCTGCAAGAGGGGCCGGATTTAACTCACGCAACTTCTCAAGTCAGTAAACCTCCCCTTCAGCAGCAGCTAATGCAGCATCGTTTGTTTCAACAAAAACGACAGTTATTACAAAAACAAATGACTCCTCCAAACTTACCTCCACACGATATGGGTCCGCTTCACAGTCTCCAAGTTGGCGGACTTAGCAGACGACAAATGCTCAGACAGCAAAGTTACAAAATAGCTCAGCAACAACAAATACTGCCACCGTTACCGTTGACGGAGACTGAGAACAGAGATTTATTAGCTTTCCAAGCGATAGTTGAAGATCCAAATAGATCAGTAAAGCTCAAACTCGAAGATAATTCAGATGAACCTCCAAAATTTGCGTACCAAGGTTCGATGGAAATCAGTATAATGAATAAGGATAGGTTAAGAAATGAAAATTGGTCGAACCTGCCATCCAGTCTTCAAACCGCTTGCCAAATAACAGAGTTAGCTTCCCGTCGTGAGATAAGAGAAGGACAAGGGGAAGCGGAATCAGGAAATCATTCAGCATTGGACACTCCCGTTTGGCCCGGTCAGTGGAACGCCAGTCTCTTCCAGCCACAGACTTGTATCCAGGTATTCCAACAAATAAACTAATTAGATCTCCACGTTAATTGTAGCGTAGATTTAGTAGTGTCAATTGTTTGCACGTTGCGTGGAGGCCGATCGTAGTGTGCCCGATAAGCGATCGATCTCCACATTAAATGAAACGGATACTTACGTCAATGGTAGATTGGCGACAATACAAGTTCATTATCATTTTATTTTAGCATAATTATTGTACGGTTGTATTTTATTAAACGCAGAGACGGATTAAAAAAAAATAATCTTAAAGAAATCGCAAAGACTCAAAACATAAATTATTTTTTGTTATTGTATTTACTAATGTTCCATGTAAGAAAATAGTTTAAAAGTCTAAGGGCACAATATTTTGAATTATTTATTTATATTTTTTGTAAGGAAAGTGAATCCGCCGCTGTCGGTATGGTATTACTCTTTAGAATGCATGACAATAAGTACATGTTTAAAACTGTTTATATCAAATCTATTTAATAAAGCAGTCAATAAAACTGTTACAAAATATCTACCATTACAATATAACTTATTTGTAAGCGTTCGTAAATTATTTAGGTACCTAAGAATTGAAATTGAAAATTTACCTGCTATAACCCTACTTTTATATGAAATATTCATTCCTAATGCTCGATATAGAAGAGTTACTAAAAGTGTTCACATTTCCAATTTGTATAAACTTCACTTGCCGGACATCGTGTTGTATATGCGATATCGTATATACACCTAGATAGATGTGATGTCATATTAAATTTCATTTTAAATGTACTGAAGGCATCAATTAACATGTTCCTATTTATCGATATAACCATTTGCCTTTTCCATCCATGTTTCATGTTTTGATTAACATTAAGTAGGTATCTATTTATTATTAATATGTTTAAGTTATTATTAGAAAATTTGTTTTTCTTTCGTGAAAGTCTGTATACAGGTTTTTGTTTTATTTGCAAATAATTATAATTATATTTAGTTATGTTCTATGTAAGATGTGATAGCTTTTCTTAGAAAGCAAATATTTTTTTAAATACAAGTAAATGTAAATTTGTAATATTTTCTTGTTTTATTTTCACACCTTTTGTATGCAATCAGCTTTTTTTATAGAAAACACGGATGCATGCATGTCTAAAACAAACACCGTTATTTTTGCAGCAACACAAATTAAATATCTATCTTACACTGCGTTTGTTTTAGTGATGTACCTAGGTAGCTTTTTTTTTCTTAATCATTCGTTTTTTTATGTTAACATAAACAAATCTTTCGGTAGTCATTGTATTGATTTTCAAATTCAAATTTTCAATCATTCAGGTAATTTTAAACTAATGCAAGTCATATCTTGTTTTTACTAATAACATACAAGCTGCATACGGAAATATGTACATTAATTGTTTACAGTCATTGATACATTTGATACACTACAGGTAACTCAAGGTTATTAAAAAAAATACAATGCAGAATTGTGTAGTGCGTGCAATATATATTATTAATTTGTATACTAAATATTATAATTATATTAATAAATAATACAATCTGCATAAAAATTAATTATCGTGTGAACATTACAATGTTTGTTCAATAGTAAATCCACTTTTTAATTATCATGTAATTATTTTTTTGGATTAGGTTCGATTACTTAGATATTGGTATAAATAGGTAGGTGAGTTCTTCCAAACTAAGCACATCATAAAAAATAAAATTAGATTACTTAAGTAATAGCAACTTGCATTTTATTTTTGATGCAAACATGTTATGCAATGACATAATGTAAAATTTCTATCTACCATGCTATTAGACAAAGTCCAAAAAATGTAATAAAATTTATGTTTCATTTTAGACCAAACGAGTATAAACTATAGATATATCAATCAATCAATATACAACAAGCCATAGCATTTCTGTGCCTTTTAATCAAAGTGATCAGTTTATTTATTTATATTTATTAACAGCATAGTAGCTTAATTAGATGTTACAACATCTATAACTTCACAAAAGATCTTTTACATATTCAGTATTGAAGACTTAATACCATTCATTAATCTAGGGACCTGTTTGAAATTTTCTTCGTTATATATGGACAAACATTTTTTTTATATTTTTTTTTGTAGAAATAACGTCAACAATTCGTCTTTAGTTCTATTTTCGCTGTTGCTGGAATCACTGTTCAGTAACGGCTGTTTTTAATATGAATAATAATAATTTATTTATTATAATATAATATATTCAAAATGTATCTATCTCAGGTTTTCTTACATGAAATCAAAATTTTCATCTTTCGATAACCTTGTGTTAAACGCTATAATTTTTTTTGTTATAATTGACAAAGTTGATCACGGCGTACTTTCAGGTGGTTCGTCCATACGAACATCATATGTTGTGAAATATATTTTACAGACAAATAAACGCGGACAGATAGATTAGGCGGATTGATCTTAATCTCAAACTGCAAATTGATTATTGATATCGGTCGTAAGTCATTTTGGAAGGTGCGTCATAAATGAAAAATAATATGACTGCAGATTTTAATTGTTAGTCTTGGTCTCCTTTATAATGTTAGGGACAAAAGTCCAAAGCTTTGGCCTATTACATGGTGTTGAATAATTTGACTTCAAATTAATTGTTTCAACTGTATCTATTTTATAAAAAGTGTTTAAGACGCAGAAGGTGATAGATCCAAGAAAAACATTGTGGCATCTAAAAATTGTAATCGCTCACAGCGATTCAAAGATTATTTATGACATTATGACGACTGTCTAGACGGACTGCTCATTTGTTATTTATCCTAAAAAAAAACTACGTGAATTTACGTGTCTAACTTTGCCGACATATATTATTGATCGGTTTCAGTTTTTGCAGTGTCTATTGTATGCATTGTATTTGGTCCGCCAACATAATAACATTAAGAAATTAGACTTGAAACGCTTATAGCGTGTGGTTTGTGTCGATCGTAAATTATCGACCGAGTTATCTAAGGAAATTATTATTCCCAGTTGTTATCGTTAGATAGCAATCATTGAACCACGTCTGAATCCCTAGGGCGGAAGAAGAACTTCCGGTATTCGGGTTGGCCACTAACCCACCACCAACCCTCGTTAGAGCGTAGTGGAGAGAGAGTAACAGTTACATTAAGGTGATGATCATTTGATGATGCCGCGTTGTGCTTGTAGAAATATTTATTTATACTCAGTTTTATTATTAGGACTACACAAACAATGTATATAATGGTTGAATACCTGGGCAATAATTGTTTTTTATTTCAGAACACCTGGCAAGGTCACAGCCTGCCTCCGACCACGAATATGTTGCCTCTTAGCGAAAGCCCAATCCTCGAGTTGACTGAGCAAATGGAATCCATCTAGGAGACTAAATATTTTATATTTACATTTTTTTAATCTATATTTATTGTCGTTATTTACAAATCAAAAGATACGCTAATATTTTTTTTTTTTTTACAAAAAATAATGGTACATATCTTTGATACCCCTGGGTGTTACCTGGCGGAGGCCATAGCCAATATGCGAAACTTTTAACAATATTGACAACGACTTACACATTCCTCAGTGTATAACTTTTATAAATACTATTGTACATTATCGTGTATATGATATTGGTTCTTACTTATATATTGTTTTTTACAATTTCCTTTTACATGATCAAATATTTTGTAAACCTACATACATTAACGTACGTGCTATATTTGCACATTAAATTAGTATTAATTTACTTTGCAACAATCCGCAAACAATGTATGATGATATATATTTCTATACCAACACGTGTTTCGCTCCGAAACAGAGTATCATCAGGGTAGTAGACTCTACGAGTGTTAACCGCTACTACCCTGATGATACTCTGTTTCGGAGCGAAACACGTGTTGGTATAGAAATATATATCATCATACATTGTTTGCGGATTGTTGCAAAGTAAATTAATACTAATTTAATACAATGAATTTCCGCAAAATAACGCCTGATACTATCAACTATATTTGCATTTTTTTATTTTAAATTATTTGTCCTAATATAAAATTACGGAGATGATCGTAAAGATACTTATGTTTTGTAATTATACTGATACTTACGTTTGCGAGGGACCTAAGGAAGAACTTTTGTTACAGAATGACTCGAGAAATATTTTAACAAATGTCCATTAACAAAACTGCCATACAAAAAGAAATTTAGAATTAGTGAATAGGTACTAATATTTTATAACAATAGGCGTAAGATTTACTTGCAAATAAATATATTTAACCAAACAAGTGTAGCATTTTAGAGTGACGTACGAATTACGATAAGTACCATCGTACTTACATAAATTGATTGGTAGTAGTTGACTTTAGGTAATTTGCTGAAGATAAAGATTCCTAAGAATTGTTAAAATAAAAATGTTATGGTGATAAACAATGCGACAATATAAATATATAGGATTAATTGTTACGAAAATTATGTTATATTGCTATGTCTACGGTTAAAGTCACGGATTTAATAGCTATCTATGCATGTAATTTCTATTTTTACGTAAAATAGCAGCTTCATCCAACGAATCCAGGAGTCTGAATTTTTACCGATTTACACACAATATACCTAATTTTATTAAATTAATTATTGTCAGCTATAAAATGATCACAGCTACTTTGCCGTCATGACACACAGTACTTTGTATTGTATTGTAGGAAGTATACCGTGGATTATTTTACTAGAAAACTGGCTAGTATCCGTAGACACTAGATCTATGTAAATATCTACCTCTTATTAAATTATTATCGTTGAAAATAAGACTGAATTCAGTGTCAATTCAGATCAGTGCTCGACCGCCATGACATCACCTACGGTAGTGTATGAAGGACTAGTAGCGAATAAATGTAGTTAGTAGAGAGATGTTGAAATTTTAAGTAGTAACGCTCTTGAATGTTGACAAAACATTCACGAGTAGGTACGTAGTCTAAAACATTTAGACATATCAATATGTAAAATGAATTTCGTCAATAAGTATTTCAAGTAGTGAAGTTGAGCTGTGAGATAACATAATGATTCATTAAAAAATTACTGCACTGTCTTTATATTTCAATGTGGGCGACCAATGACGATGGCATGCAATGCAGCCTAATATAAGTAGGCTAAAAATTATTAACAAAAATGCATAATTCGACTTATATAACGTGCAATTTTAGATATATAAACCCGACCTACGTGGTTTAGATAACTTTGTATAATGGCTACGCTAAAAAAGCTTTGGTTGGATGTAATTAATCACTTCAATAGCGAATTTTTATTTGGTTAAATTTAAATTCCAAAACAAAGGTGGTGAATTTAATTCATTGTGATATGTAGCCTCTGTCTTGGGCCTCAAAGCATCGGTGATGCCCTTTATTTGCGGACGTGTATGGGCCACGGAGACCACTAATTAACACGTAGCCCGTCTGTTCATTTATCAGATTTGAACATAAAAACCCCTTAGAAATGACATATACATTAATTTATTTCGGAATTCAAATAAATTTTATGATCATTGTTTCGGTAAATTGAATTGATAAAGAATCTGGAAAAAGCCTTTCTGTTAGAATCTAAAATACCTGGTAACTGAAAAAAAAATATGGGAACGTGGTAAAAATTACATTTAACATTGTTTTTTTTATATTTGCTCTCATTAAAATATATATTTAAAATGTGTATATTTTTATGTATGTTCTTTATCAATTGAGCTAAGCATGAAACGATAGGTATTAAAACGAAAACATAATATCAACTGTCGTAACTTAATAACTATTGTTAATGGTGAACGAAGCTTTATCAAACTGTAACAATAAATTACATACGTAAGAATTATTACAATTAAAGTAGTTTCCAATATAATTAATTTAGCCAATCGTAGAATAGGTGTTTGGAAGCTTTTACACGAATGAAATATTGCCACTGTATTATATTCCCGTCATTTTTAGCAAACTTCATGTTATTCGCAATTATTTTTAGATACCTAGATAAGTAGTAAATTTTATATACTTCCCTACATAACTCGAGGTAGAAATTTAGTACAGAAACGTGTCTTTATACGAATGTTTTCAGTAACATGTTATAGGTTAGAAAATTGGCAGATTCAGTACAGGCCAGGTACACATTTTTAGTAAGTTTGTATATAATTTTATAAATAATATAATTTTTTAATTAAATGTAATTTTTTAAACACTTTTGAACACTAAATATTGTTTTTTGTACTTCATAAATGGTGTTCCATACAATAAGATGCAGCTATTTACTCTGAAGTATTTTAGTTTATGCAAACCCATTGCCAAACGAATATCAATCTTTTACTAAGTAATTGTATATTTTATCTGTAACGGGTACTAACGATTTTTGTGTACTTTAGAATTTTTGTGGTAAAATACACAATAATCGCGAGTACCCGTTAAATTTCAAATGTATAATATATGTTTATATATATTTTTAAAATCATAGGTAATTGTACTTTTTCTATAACTTCTCAAAACTTAGAATTGGCTATTTCATAATATGATCGATCATTTCATCGTTCAGTTTCTTTACTGAATAGATAATAGCTATAGATAATAGCTTCGACCATTATACTATAGAAATTTGTCAGCCACAACATAGAGAACATAGAGAACGCCTGTACTGAGCTTTGCCATTATGTAACTAAGTAGATGAATTAATATTTTGTTTAATTGGTTTGGTCTACAAATTGTTTATTGTTATTTGAAATACGAACATTGCCGATTGTTATCTATGTATAGTCCTACAGGCATAATAAAATTATTCACTTAAACCGGTGTTAATTTTTGTTTCTTAAAAAAATTCTACTAAGCCATGACGTATGAAGGATATTTTCCCTTGTATACTGGTTACCATGTGGTTTGGTTACAGGTGGAATCTTGTTATTGTTTATTTTGTGTATCATTATCACAATGTTATTAAGTATATAAGTCGAGAGGCGGATATCCTGAAAAATAAGACTAGACAAAGCGGCGATATGCCTGAATTAAAAGTAAGTATATACTGTCACGACACAACATGTATACCGGGCAACCGCCGTCGATCGAATGACCCGTTGTCGGTGGTGGGAGTTTAACCGTTCCACCCGCTGCTTACTAAAACAGGGCAGTGCCGACAGCTAAGTAACTTTACCTCCAAGAGGGTAGTCAACAAAAATATAAGACAATGCTTGTTTGATAGCACGTAATGAATTATATTTCGTGCTTCGTCCTCGAGATTACCTAATAAACACATATGTAGTTACGCGTAGTACATACCATTCAACACTATTTTGAGAATTTTTATTCCACCTACCTATTTTTTTTT